>CM071839.1:84412315-85012315 GCA_036507285.1 Trichosanthes cucumerina
CTCTCTCCTACCTATAAGAAATTTAAGGGTGGTGTATAAGAAGATAGCTGCACAGCTATATGCAACCAAGTAATATTTTTTAATAGGTCACCTCTTTTTTTCAATTAAACAAATTTATCAGTGAAACATGAACAAGTCAAGTATGTAGTCTTTATCTAGATTTTCGCATCAACATTAATGAGGAAATAATTTTTTAATTTTTTAATGAATTTTAATAATTCTTTTATTTCAAGGACATATTTAAATTTTTTAATACATTAATAGTAAAATTAAAAATTTTAAAAGATTGAGGAGTAAGGACCAAATTAAGGATTATCTAAAAAATTATCGACATTTGCTATATTTAGCCAAATATCTCAACTTTCTTGAAATTTAAAACATGGATATTGCCAACAATGATATATACATTAAATAGTAAATATAACTCATTGTTGGATGTATGGTTGAGAGATCCAGTAGAATTATTTTTAAGGTTTACATTTGATTCATTAACTAACAAAATGTTTATTTTTAGTCATTTGATCCATTAACTGACAAAAGGTCTACTTTTAGTTCTTTATATTTTTAAAAAACCATGTACTTTCATACTTGAATTTTTAAATTGTTTATATCTTTAAATTAAAAAAAAAAATATTTTGATTCTTGCTATTATTTTATCACCTTATATCTATTGTATTAACTTTGTGGCTCCAACAATAAATACATAACCACATGTCAAAATACATTAATACATATGCTCAAAACTAAGTTATCCATTTTAATAAAAACAAAACAAAATGGTAATCAAAATGTTTACACGTTTAGAATTCACTAAAATTATGTTTGATAATTTGGTTAATGATTTTTTTGTTTTTAAAATTTAAGTTTATAAATACTACTTCTACTTTATAAAATTCTTTCTTTTATTGTCTACTTTTTAAAAATATTTTAAACTCAAAAAAGTAATTTTTTTTAAAAAAATCGACTAATAATTCAATTCTTTTCCTAAGAAAAGTAATTGCGAGGAAATAAAAGTATACACTTAAAAAACAAAAAATAAAAAAAAGAAATTATTACTAAACAAGGCTTAAAATAGACCTTTAAAAAATTGTTTACTAAAATGCGAATATCTTAAAATTCAATGATGAAGATAGATCATTTAAACATATTTTTTAACCCAGTATTAGAATGAAAATGGTAACTATATTTAAATAATATCTCATTTATACAGAAAATAGTGCAATAACTAATCAACAAATCCCAGAAGTTGGTGACACAGAGAAGCTTGGGAGCAAGCCAAGAGGCAAAATATGGAGCATATTCTATCCATTCAAATTTGCTGTCACAAAATTGGAAAAAAAATACAACCTAAAAATATGTGGTGACTTTAAATCCTACTAAGCTTTCACAAAGATTTGCACTACCATTTTTTTTTCTCCCCATTTTTATCTAAATATAACGACAAAGAAATTTAATACATGCCAAATTTTTAGTTGAACATCACGTAACCTCCCAAATTCTACATTTATCAATCTTTCAAGTTTTTTCAATATGAGTTTAAACTTAAAAAGTGGACGATGTAATATCACTAGGAAGATATGAAAAATCATATCTGTTATCTTAATTAATAGTTAAAAAAAAAAGATGCAAAAGAAATTATTGATACCTAATTAAGAAACAAAATGGATAATGTCGAAATCCACCAAATGTTAGTGTTATTTAAGGATAAAAGAAGGACGAGAAAGATGGAGCGATGGAATTTAGGTGTTTTTTTTTCTTTTAATTTTTATAAAGTATGAATAAAGAAATGAATTCCATCTCATTATTCAACTAAAAATAAAGTTGGAATCCTAGTCATTATTTCAATAACATAACCAAGTTTGGGGGTTTTTTTTTTTCGGTCCCCAATATTTGATAATTTAGATCCAAATTCAAAAAAGAGTCATAACCCACGAAAGGTTCGCCACAAAATTCCATCTTTCCACTTTGTGATGATGATGATCGGGATCTGGGTTTTTTTTTTTTTTTTTGCCTCTTTGAATATATATAATATTTTGCACAGCTCAACCAACCATGCAATGCCACGTGGCGAAGAATGGGGTGGGATTTATATACTGCAGTTTGGTTTTTGGCTTTTCAATCGGACAAATGGTCAGTGACTGCAGATCAACAGTGTTTATAAATATGTTGTATTTTTGTCCCCTTTATTTTATTTTTTAAAATTTTTAATGAAGGGAGATTTTCGGTCTCTTTTTGCTAAGAATCGTTAGTGTTAGTGGCTTCTGCAAAATTCCTTTTAAACACTGTAACATTACCACACGCTTCTGTACTAAAAGTAATCTTAGTTGCATGTTGTATACTTTTGAAACGGATCTCCAAAAAACCAATCTTGAAAGTTGAAAAGAAAATAAAAAAGAAATGCAAGTTACATAGAGAGAAGTTGGTAGAAATTTAGATTACTATTCAATTTTGGAGATTTGAATATTATGACCTTTTGGTTAAGGTTACATATTCTAACTCTAGTTAAATTATGTTTAAGTTGGTTACTGTACCTACAAACTAACACACATGTATTTTTTAGGATACTTAGTTTTTCACTCACTTGTTCTCTAAGACAATTCATAGAAGGTTACTCAACATTAGATTGCTCCAATTGAACATGTTTAATTTCAAAATTCCTTTTATATGAGACTATACCAAAAAGCTAAGTAATTATGAACTTTGTTGATGATGTTGCTAAACTCGGATAGGGGAAAATTTCATCTGACCTTCATATGATAACAATGGTGAGTTTGTTTGATGAGAGAAGACGTGACATGCAAAATATGAGAAGACAACACACCAATGTGGTGCTTGCCACACAAGCTCTCATGCATAAATTAAAATAATATAATTTGTGTAATAAGGGTTTAGAATATATATGAAGAAGAGCTTACCTTCATGAGGTTATAAAATAATATTTATATGGAGAATAACCTAGAGTTTTTATGTTTACTTCTTGAATTGGATCAAGTTAAAATCAAATCGGACAAAATAAAAAACACCACTAACCAAGGGCATGTAAGAAGCATGCTCCCTTGAAAAAGAGGTCGTGCGAAGGCCAAAGAGATGAATTAGGTTTTTGTTGAGAATCTCACATTAGAAAAGTGTAAAGAAACTTATAATATATAAGATATATGAGTTACTCATTTTATTGTTAATTGATTTTGAGATTGAACCTCATATAATCTAATAATTTTGACCGAATTCTTTTCTTCTCTTCTTCTTTCAGCTTGTGTCTCTCGCGTTTTCTTGAGTGTTTTTGATCATTGTCGGGTCCATCTTGCCTGAGTTTAATTTGCTCTTGATTTCCTTTTTTACCCATAACCATTGGAATATGTAGTAACTATATATCAATTATATTCTTTTAGACCTATATTAAACATGTTTGCATAGTCTTTGGACTCCCTCATTCGAACATGATGTCAGTTCATTTATGAATTCCTTTACCTGAGTGTCACATTACTGCTATAAATTAGAGTGTATGTGTGTGTGACATGAATGATGGAGAGTTAAATTATATGGAGAGTTAAATTGCTTTTGTTTTCAATTTCATAAGTTTCAACCATTATGCAAATAAGAAGCTGATAACTCAAATCAATCAATCAGTCGTCCATTCTTTTTCATTATTCTACACAAAAATGTAAATTAGGAAAGAAAAAACAACCCCCAAAAAATACCCATTATATTTATTAGATCTTCCAAAATATAATAATATTCCACAAACACACCTACCACATCAAATAAACAAATCTTTGCCACGTGGAAGACCTCTCTCTCTCTCTCTAATATTTCCACATTTCACCAAAATGGGTCACTTATAAATTATTAATTTTTAAAAAAAAAAAAATAAAATAAGAAGAGTGTAGAGAGAGAAATGTAGTGTATAAATAGAGAAGTGGGGTGTCTCCAATGTTTCACACACTACTCTTAATCTTAACATATTATTCACAATTATATTATCAATATGAAGTTTTCAATAATGGCGACAGTTTTTGTGCTCTGTGCTCTGCTCGTGGAGCCTGCGTTGGGATTGGGAAAAAGACAATGGCGTTTACACACTGATCACAAAAAACCACTTACCTTCGCCGGAGAACAAGAAAAAGAAGACCTCGTCACTAACTTGCCCGGTCAACCCCTCGTCGGATTCCGCCATTTCGCCGGCTATGTCACCGTCGACGAGTCCCATGGAAGGGCATTATTTTACTGGTTCTACGAGGCTGCCTCTCACCCTGACCAAAAACCCTTGGTCCTTTGGCTCAATGGAGGTAAATTATCTTCACTCTTCTTAAATCAAATCCAAAAAATTTTAAGTTAATGGGTTATATATATATTTTAAATGTTAAGAACATATCGAGTGAAGAATTCGAATGCAACTTCATCAAGTCTGATATCATATTAGAGAAATATAAAATTTTATCAACAATAAAACGGATTCAAATATCTAATAAAAAATGGTGATGAGTTTTTCTCCTCTTTTCAATGTAGAATTTTCAATCTATCTAAACCTGAATTATATTCAAGTGAGAACAAATTGTTATCAATATTAATTGAAAAAAAATTGATATTTATAAATTCAAATATAAAACAACTCTCAACTCTTTTTCTTTATAATGCCATTCTAGATTTAGTGATATGTGGGTGAAATTTTCTAAAGAGAACAAAAAGCCCATCTCAGGTAATGGGGAAATTTAATTTATTCTATTCTTACATGAGGAATATAATATAAGGGCTAAATTAACCGTTTATATAGTTTTATTCTTACATTCTAGTGACCAAACCTTTTTGACCTGATTTATGTGCCTATTGATTAGCTATTTATATATAAAAATGAATGCTCCATTTCAATGTTCTGTGCTGAGGTGACAAGAGATTCTTTTTTCCTTTTTCTTTTGATTATTATTATTATTTTTGGTTGGGTTTCAGGTCCTGGGTGCTCCTCTGTGGGTTATGGAGCAACACAAGAGATTGGTCCTTTCATAGTGGACAATGATGCAAATGGACTTAAATTAAATGACTATTCTTGGAATAAAGGTATATAAATATAACTACTCCTCCCCCACTCCAAATAAAAGCATCATATTTAGAAAATAATAATAATAATAATAAAAAGTTCATGTCTCTCCAAGCATATTTTCCATAGTGTGCACCACACCATGACACCTAGAATATATATTATCATTTCTCATATGATTTATTCATAATATATTATCATGCGATATATATTTTGTAAATTCACTTTCTCATGCATACAACTGCAACTTTGATGTAATATTTGTACTTTTTTCCAATTATCTACAAGATTTGGTATTAGATATATATATGTCCCATTTTATTATATCAGTGATCCCTATCCTGATCTGTTTATATTTTATAATTAAATTAAAAAGGGTGCCCTTTAATGATGATGCAGAGGCCAATATGTTATTCTTGGAATCTCCTATTGGTGTCGGCTTTTCATACTCAAATACAACTAGCGATTACGACAATCTGGGCGACGAATTTACAGGTAATATAATATAATATAACCAATTTGCTATTTATAATATTCGATATAAAAATGACACATATACGTGGAGATTTGTTCAAAAGAATTTCTTTATTATTGTTGTTATTATATATTTGGATAAATATATATATATTATTCAATTCAAATCATTTTATGTGGTGTTTCTTGGACAGCAAACGATGCTTATAACTTTTTGCAAAAGTGGTTCCTCAAGTTTCCTTCGTACAAAAACCACACTTTTTACATCGCAGGAGAAAGCTATGCAGGTTTTTAATTAATTCATTTCATTTCATTTTTGTTACTTTCTTTTTAATCAGTTGATTTCATGTCGTGTTTTTTATTTGTTTGTTTGTTTTATTAATCACGTCACATGTCTTGAAAACCAGGCAAATATGTTCCTGAGCTGGCTGAACTCATCCACGATAGGAATAAAGATTCTTCCTTTCACATCGATTTGAATGGAGTTTTGGTATGTTCATTGTATATAATTTATTGATTATTTTCACAGATTTATAAGCTTATGATATACCCTCTTGATATATTACAACTCAATTCAAGTTATTGATTCTGTTTCATAATCATTTGATTTTTGGTTTTTGGTTTTTGAAAATTAAACTTGTTTTTTTTCAATTTCTCTACAATAATTTTAATCTCCTTACCCAAATTTTAAAAACAAAAATAAGCTTTTAGAAACTATTTTTTGAGTTTTTCAAATACTTGTTTTTGTTTTTGGAATTTGGTTAAACATCCAAATGTTTTCTTAAAAGAGATAAAAATATTATAGAAAAAATGAGAGAAAACAAACTTAATTTTTAAAAGCAAAAAACTAAGATCCCGTTTGATAACTATTTAGGCCCCATTTGATAACCATTTGATTTTTGGTTTTTAGTTTTTAGTTTTTGAAATTTAAGACTAAAAATACTACTTCTACCAATGAGTTTATATGTTTTCTTATCTAGTTTGTACTTATATTTTCAACAACGAAGCTAACTTTTGAAAACTAAAAAAAGTAGGTTTCAAAAACTTGATTTTGTTTTTAGAGTTTGGCTAAGAATGCAAGTGTTTCTTTAAGAGAGATGATCTCTATCGTAGAGAAATTAGGTGAAAATAAGTTTAATTTTCAAAAACCAAAAACCAAAAACAAATTGGTTATGAAACGGGGCCTTAGTTTTTTGTTTTTGAAAATTAAGCCTAAAAGCACTATTTCTATTAATGAGTTTCTATATTTTCTTATCTACATTTTCTAAAACCAAACTAAGTTTTGAAAACTAAAAAAAAAAAAAAGGTAGTTTTCAAAAATATTTTGTTTTTGAAATTTGGCTAAATACTTAATTGGTACCTCAAGAAACATGAAAAATTATTGTAGAGAAAATGAATAGAAGGGTGGAAAAACAATTATAATTTTTACAAACCAATAATAAAAGAAATTAAATGGTTATGAATGAGTGTAAATAATTATGAATGAGATGAAAGTGATATGATTTGAGAACATCAGCACGTGGCGTTTAAAGTGAGAAAAATTAAAGTCTGTGACGACAACAAAAAGAACAATTCTGGAAAAAAGAAACCCTAGTACGAATTTTGATTGGAATATTTGAGTTGGTGGTTTGTGGTTTATATTTGAAAAGGAATTTGATTAATTAATCACGTACACAGTTAGGAAATCCTGAAACTTCGGATGGTGATGATTGGAGAGGGATGGTGGATTATGCATGGAGCCACGCAGTTATTTCTGATGAAACTCACAAAATAATAAGAGAAAGCTGTGATTTTAATAGCAATGATACATGGAGCAATAACAATTGTAGTGAAGCTGTTGATGAATTGCTTAGCCAATACAAAGAAATTGACATTTACAGCCTTTATACATCTGTTTGCATTGGCAATTCTGCATCTGCTGATGGCAATTCCATGCAAACCCTTACAATCAAACGCTCTACTACTATGGTAACTTAATTTCGTTGTTTTTTTTTTTTTAAAGTGGACAATATCATACCAACATATTTTGTTTGACCAAACAGATGCCGAGAATGATGGGTGGATATGATCCGTGTCTCGATGATTATGCGAAAACATTTTACAATAGACCAGATGTGCAAGAAGCCCTCCATGTGAGTGATGGAACCCGAATGAAAAACTGGAGCATTTGCAAGTACGTAGTCCGCAATATAAATACATTGTTAAATTATACAAAAATATTCTTAGGGTACTTTAGGTAAAATTTCAATTATACTTTTAAGCTTTAAAAAGTTCTATTTTTACTTTGGAACTATGACTTTTGTTCTGAAAATTACTCTTGAATTTTGAATTAGTGAAAAAAAAACCTTTTAAAATTGATATGATAGCTAAGAGGTGTTTGGAGGCAACGTGTTGAGTTTGGATGGTTTTGGAATCTAAACTCAAATTGTTGTTTGGGATATTATGTTCAAATCCAATGAGTTTGAAACACAACTCCATGTTTTTTAATAATGTATTCCAAACACTATTTCATTAATTTTCAAGCTTCAAACACTACATACCAAATACGATTTTCTGATTCCCAAGATTTTAAACTGCTTAGAACAAATCCTCTAGTGTTTCAATTCCAAAAGTTCTAATATCGAAACGGTGCACCAAACGTCCTCCTATTGTGTATAAATTAGAAGGTGTATGCGATATTATTTATTTATATAGAAGATTAAGATCGTTGTTATCATCTATTTCATCTCAAAAGATATATCATTAAAATTATCTACATTATCAATTTTTATCCATCAACTTCCACGTCAATCTAGGAAACAATGTTGTAAATGTTGTTAGGTATGTTTTCCAATTTTTACACCTTAGTCATATCATCAAGTTTCATTTTATTTTAACGAGAAAACTCTTCCAAGAGTATCTATTGAAATAAATTAAACTTCAAAGACGTTTTAGGGAAAAAAAAATGAACGGAGTATTTTATATTAAGAATTGGGGGTAACTTTCATGTGGTTTAACATTGATAAAAAAAAATGTGTAATACAGCAACACCATATTCGAAAACTGGTCAGATTCAAAGCCTTCGATTATTCCTATATACGAGAAGCTAATTGGAGCTGGGCTTAGAGTATGGATCTACAGGTAATTAGAATTATTCCTATATATTTAGAATAAGATTTAATTGAGATTTGAAATAAATGGTTAATTAATTAGTGAATTAAATTGAATTGAATTTGGTTATTATTGGGACAGTGGAGATACAGATGGAAGAGTTCCTGTGTTATCCACTAGATACAGTCTTAGTTCTCTCAGTCTGGCCATTACTAAGGCATGGAGGCCTTGGTACCATGAGAAGCAGGTAAATTATTATTATTCACAGCTTCAATAATTTTATAAGGCCGGTTTAGGATGAAAAATTAAATGATTTTTGTCTTCATAGTATTTTTAATTAGGTATTATATTGGATTTTGTACAGGTGAGTGGTTGGTACCAGGAATACGAGGGTCTGACATTTGCAACATTTAGAGGAGCTGGGCATGCAGTGCCATGCTTCAAACCAAGCAGTTCATTGGCTTTCTTTGCTTCCTTTTTGAATGGACAATCCCCACCTTCTGCTAAATGATTTATTAATTAATTAATCTTTGCTTTTCCTACTGCTTTTAACTTTAACTAAATTGCACCTCTAATATTAGACCATAAATTATATGCTTCTGATCCAGATCAATTTCAACCAGAACAATTTTGGTATCACTTAATATAAGTTCATTAATTAAGCTATCTATAAACCAAATCTCTCTCTCTCTCTCTCTCTCTAATTATGATATTAATATAATTATATTTCTACCCATTTTTTCGTTTAGGTAAGGCCAAAAAAGATTGGTTTTGGTACGCTCAAAAGGAACCTTGTTTAAGAAAAAAATTTCTGATTACATTTAGGATCTATTTAGAATACCTTATCATTTAAACACTTTTGAAAAAAAAAATATTTAATAAACATATTCTTATATTTTACATTTTTCTAAAGAATTTAAATAACAATTTTTTTTAATAAAAATACTAAGTGGTAGGAAGTAGGAATTAGGAGGTGCACTCAATCGTCCCAACACCATTTTAGCACCCTCATCATCTGTCTTAGATTCGGAGCCAATTCATTCATGAAAGAAGAAGTAGGTGAGAAACAAAAATAACAAATTTGTTTGATGACATTATTTTCAAAAGTGATTATATTGATTATATTTTTTTAAAATTTCTTATTACATATTTGGAGAGCTTTTCAGTTAATCACTTCAAAGTTATTTTTGGATAATTCTTCTCTGAAGTGTTTCATTAAAAAAAAATTAAGTTAATCTAATTTTTTAAGCACCTTTTATTTATTAAGATTTTTTTTATTTATAATTTTTTTTATTTATAAAAAAAAACACTTTTGTTTATTTAAAATCAGTTAATAAGTTATATTAAACGGACTTTGAGATGCGAACCAAAGCATATAACTCAACTTATATGAAGTATGAGTTTATGATTAAGAAGTCATAGGTTTGAAATTCTCATCCCTAAATGTTGTTGAACTAAAAAAGAAACACTTTCAGATGTGAAACCAAACTCACCCATCAACAAAAATAATTTGTTTAAGTATAATTACAATTTACAACATATGCCAAAATATCTACAAAGTAGATAATAAAACAAGGAAATCAACCCAACTTTAAAAAACCAAATGGTTATTAAAGAAGATCTTAATTTTCTATTTTTAGAAATTAGATTTATTTTTAAAAACAAAAACAAGTTTTTAAGCTTCGTTTGATAAATTTGTTTTTTTAATTTTTAGTTCTTGAAAATTAAGCATATAAATAATACTAATTCCCTTCCTAAGTTCCTTTGTTTGGTAAGTTATCTTTTTTTTTTACCTATGTGTTCTCAAAATCTATGTCAAGTTTTGCAAAGTAAAAAAAGTAGTTTTTTAAAATTTATTTTTAGTTTTAGAAGTTGACTAAGAATTGAAATATTTTGTTTAGAATGATGAAATCCATTGTAGAGAATTCATGAGAAAACAAGCACATTTTAAAAAACAAAAAAACACGGCTCCGATTGATAACCATTTGGTTTTTAGTTTTTAGTTCTTGAAAATTATGCCTATAGATACTACTATCACCAATGGATTTATTAGTTTTGTTGCCTATTTTTTACTTATGTTTTCAAAAATCAATTCATGTTTTGAAAACTAAGCTCTCATTTTATAACCATTTGATTTTTTATTTTTGAAAATTATGCTTATTTTTTCACAATTTCTGTTTATCTTCTCTATAATGATTTCTATATTTCTTAAGGTACCATTTAAGTTTTTAACCAAATTTAAAAAACAAAAACAAGTTTATAAAAACTACTTTTTTTTAGTTTTCAGAAGTTGACTTACGTTTTGAAAACATAGGTACAAAGTAGAATAAGAAAATATAGAAATCTATTGGTAAAAGTAGTATTGTTAGGATTAATTTTCAAAAACCAAGTGGTTATAATCAATCGGGGCCTAAAAAGTAGTTTTCAAAAATTTGTTCTTGTTTTTAGAATTTAGCTAAGAATTCAAATTGTAGCCACCTATTTTTGTCCGGCTCATTTTTAATTAATTGTTAGATTATCATTATTTGTGTTTTTTTTATTTTAGTTTGATCTTTGTTTTTTTATTTTTGATGTGTTAATTTTACCATGTGTGTGTTTTTTTTTTTTTAGTATTGGAGAAGTATCTTTTTTTTTTTTAAGAAAAGACAACATTTTGATTAAGTAAGTTTTGTTTTTTTAATTTGATTGACCAAAAGTGTGTTGGTCTTTTTTAGGTGTAAGTTCATTTTTGGCATGGATTTCAAATTGCAACAAATTGTAGTTTTTGGTTTTATGCACAAAATAGAAATTTATTTGGGCTTTTTATACCCATATTTTCATTCTTCAAAGGGGGGAAACACTCATAAAAAAAAAACCCTACTTCTACACTCCCACACATCCTTCCCAACTATTCTCAACCACAACCACACCTTCCAATCACACATATATACCATGAGAGTTAAAAAAAAAAAACAGTGAGTTTCATGCAAAGAAGCTCTACAAAACCCCATAGCCAAACTCTTTCACAACTACAAAGAGGGAGAGATTTGTAATAAAAAAAAGAGAGAATCCAAAATTTCCATAACACAACAAGAACAATCCTAGTTTAGTTGTGGTTGCATTTGGTAGGGTTTTGACCCAAGGATCTACACCTCAAACAACAAACTAGTTGTATGTTCTTCACCTCCACTCTTAGTTTTCCATCTTTATTCTCGAACATCCCCGAAAAGCAGTGAGTTGAGTAAAGGGTTTTTTTTTTTACTTTCATTTTATTACTTAATGCATTTTTTTTATTCTCGTTTGCTTTGTGCCCTAGATCGTTCCTTATGATACCTTTTGTTATATTTTATTTTTGTTATTTTCTCACTCGTTTATTTTCCCTTTTATCACTTCTATTTTCCGTTTTTAGATCTTGGGAAGTAAAAAAGGAGAGGGGTTTGAATTCTAGCGAGTTCACGAAAGAAATAACAGAAAATCTTTTGTTATGAAACTAAAAAAAGGGGAGTAAGACATACCTTTGTTGAGAAAGAGGAGCTAACCTTGGTTGTTGTAGGAAAAGAATTTGTATGGTGTTTGGTGTGTAAAAAGATGAGTTTGAGAGAAAATAAAAAAGAGAGAAGGAGAAGAAAATATTGCTGAAGAAAGAGAGGAGAGAAGTGAGTTTGAAAAAAAAAAAGAAAAATGAAAGAAGAAGAAGAATTGACGTGGGTTTGATTTTGTTTTTGTTTAAAAGTAAAAGGAAAAGATATTTTGTAATTATTATTATTTTTATTATTATTATTTTAAAAAAATTTAACTTTTGATGGGCGGTAGTTTTGTCGCTCATCCCTTTTCTTTTTTTATGAGGACGTCGGCCGCTCCGCGTTGCAAGTACGTGGCGACACAAATGTTTTCTTAAGCGAGATGAAAACCATTTTAGATAAATTGGGAGAAAACATGCTTAATTTTCAAAAATCAAGAACCAAAAACCATTGTTATCAAATGGGACCTAAATAACTATTCAATTTTTTTTTCAAGTTTGGCTTACAACATTTTTCAAAAAAAAAAAAGATAAAAAAAAAATACAAGCTTAATTTTTTAAAATCAAATAAATTAGTTATCAAATGGGTTATAAGCTTTTTTTTATGTAGATTTATTAATTCCTGAAACTTTCAATTTTGTATTTAATTAATTCATGACATATTTAAAACTTTTAATAATTAGCGGACTTATTAGATATAAAATTAGATTTTAATTTTATATTTAATAGATTCTTAAATTTTTAATTTATAGTCTATAAATTTTTTTAAAAGAGATATATTAAATAGGTCAAGAACCTATTAAACAAAAAATAAAAAACTCGCGTACTTATTTGACACAAAATTGAATGTTTAAAGATCTATTAGACATTTTTTAAACTTCAAAACTCTATTTGACACAAAATTGAAATTTTAAAGATCTATTATTCATTTTTTTAAATTCAAAAAACGTATTTGATATAAAATTGAAAGTATAAGAAAATATTAGACACGCTAAAGTGTGCATAACTCATTTTAGCCATTGACATGTACTTTTCTTTCGAGGTTAGAGATTCAAATCTGATTCCATGGGGTGATACCCCACATTGGTTGTAGTGAAAAAACTATTAATTTTTTAAAAAAAATTAATGGCCAAATGGACAAAATATTTTAGGAAGAACTAAATGTGTAATTTAATAATATATACAGTTCGTTTTAATATATTTTTTTTATATCGTATATAATTATGGGTCACTGGGTGGTCAGCCGGCCCAGATTGTAGTTGGAATGCACAGCCCAACTTCAAGCTTTTACCCTCATTCGATGAATCTTGCACATTTTTCCTGATTTGGCAAAAGCTTAAAATTTTGAAATTTTCATTTTCTTTTACTAATTAATATTCACCAGATAAAAATTAAATGAATTTTGTCTTTTTTTCATTTTTCTCCTGAAGTTACATTAAGCTGTAATGGAAATGTTTAATATCATGTCGACTCAGTAATTATTTCATTTCTATAAATGTAGATGGCAAAGAATAATGGAGGCGATGGGCAGAAAAAGAAAAAAGGAGAGATTAATTTAGAAGCCACGTGGAGGTTTATGAATAAATACGACAAATTTAACAAAGTGCTTTTTTAAATAGCCAATATCTAATCGATACATAAGAGAAGCCAAGTTGGAATCTATTACATCCTCATCTTTAACGCCTCTCTCTCCTTTTGACATTTGTTATCTCTTAATATTTACATTTTCATATTCATCCTTTAATCCCCTTTTTTTTTTTCTTTATCGTTATAAATCAATCCTATTGTATTCCATATCAATCTCAGTACTTGTTCAATCAGATTACACGTTTTTCTTTTTATAAAGAGGTTATAAGTTCAAATTTCATATTTATCCGTTCATCCAAATATAGTTTAGTAGTTAAAGATACTAATTACTATTTTAAAATTGATGATTTAATTTTTTACCTCATAATTGTTATAACTAAAAAAAAAAAAATTCTAACTATGACGTGATTTTTGTTTTAAAAAAAAGTATCATATTGTCGTTAAATGTATCATTTCAGATTTGTTTGCAGTACATGTTATAATAATATGTGTTATAATAGTCTATGAAATATTATGCACAAAAAAATACATATTATAATTCAGACTAAATAACTCTACATCCTACACTCAGATTATATAACTCCACAGACTATTATAACTTATATTATTATAACACACTCAATGCCCTAAACAATCATTAGAATTCAAATTTAACTATTTAGCTTCATTCTTTTAGGGGTTTTAAAAATACATGAATACATGTTTAGCTTCCAAATTAGTTTTCAACATGTAATATTATATGGTATTAAATTTTTGTCGACATGTGGACATTTCTATCAATATTTTCACATGCATATGGATTCAACATCGACATAAGCGAGAATCAACATTTCCATTATACCGTATAAAATTGACGAAATATTAAAGAAATAGCAACATAATGTAAATATAATATCATAACAAATATTTTAACTTATTTAAAAAGTGTAGAATGTTTATTTTCTAATTTAAATATATTTTTTAATTTTTTTTTAAAAATATCAATGGACATCGAAATTTTGATCCACATTTTCCATAAGATTGAGACCTCAACATTTTGGTTGAAATGGATATTTTAAACCTATAATCAAATATGAATATTCTAGTCTTGGAAATTATTATTTTCATTAAGCTTGGTGTCTCTAGCTCTTCATCATTAAGTATACAATATGATGAAAATTAGATGGAAGTCAAAATATGAACTTGAAAATTTGGTGTAAAATAACTAAATTTCGTTGGGTACTAATTGCTTTGATGATGCAAGCAACCAAAAAAAGTGACCGGATACGGATTACAAATTTCAATTACATCAACATCGAGCATTAATTACTAATTTAATCTGTCATATATTATTATATATCTATTTTTTTTTTTTTTTTACAATACTACCCTGAAAGTGAAATTGGTTTAAGAGTTCCAGTTGAGGTTGGTGGGAAGTGGAAACTGTTGTCTCAAAACGGTGTCGTTTAAGGATCCAATAAGTGGTGGCACAGGCACACCACTAGGTTGAAACGCTGCGTTTTGCACCGGAAGGTGGTTGAGAAGTGACACGTATGAGACGGTGTTTTGTTCCGTGACGGCGCCGCTGTAGGTGCTATTCATGAGATCCAATCGGAGTGGCTTTCCGGCGCCGTTGGATTCCGTTAGCTGACATGTAAGGCCGCGGTTGGCAGCTTTTGAGCTACAGCTCGACGATGGTAACTCCGAAATCATATTCGAATTGTTTTGAGGATCATTATTAATTATGTCGTCACCTCCGCCTGATAAGTAGCAGTTCCCGCCGACCACCGACTTCAGTGGCCTCCCCGCCGCCCTCGAAAGCTCCTCCATTTCACGCTCTATGATTGCCGAAGCTTGAGCAGTGTTTTTCATGTAAACTCGACATAAAACCCAATCATCAAGCTACCATCATATGTAAAAAAACAAACCCCAAATCACATAAAAAAAAAAAAGAAGAAAAGAAGAAATATGTGTATAACATCTAAGTATTATTATTCTTAATACTTACCTTGAGAGATGTGGATGGTTTTGGATTGGGATGATGAAGGGGCTTGGAGTTGGGATTAAAAGCTTGGAGAAGCCTATATTCATGCATGATCCAATTAGTTTTGACACCTTTAGGAGGCCTTCCACCATAAAAAACGAGAGCTTTCTTAACGCCAAGTTTATGAGTTCCATTAGAGGTCATAATAGGCTTATCAGTACCCGTTGCTTTCCAATACCCAGAAATGGCGGCCCTATTTGGCCTGGCCCCATTTGGATATTTCCGCTCTCTTGGAGTAAAAAAATACCATTCATGCTTCCCAAAAACTGCCTTACCTGCAACTCAAAAACACACAAACACAACCCCATTTCATCAATATATATATATATATATATATATTTATATATAGAAAAGTTGTAGTTCTAATTAAAAGTTGATTAATTACTTGGGAGATCCCATGGATCGAACTTGTACAAATCGAGTTCGGCGATGATGGGGGCAGGAAGAGGAGAAGAACAAAGCTTTCTTGTGAGATAATGAACCACTAACTCCTCGTCGGTGGGGTGAAATCGGAACCCCGGCGGCAGCTGCAGATGAGACGATGGATTTGAAGATGAATCTGTGCTCTCTATGTTATTGTAATCTCGATCCATATCATATATAATAAATTTCCAATTCAAAAGGGAATATTTAAAAAGGAAGTTGGCGATTTGGAAATTATGGAATATGGATGAATGAATATAAAATGTCTTTGCCGATGGACAAAAGTACAGAAGAGGGATCGATGATCAATTTTTTTCTTTTTTCTTTTTTATTTTTTTATTTTTTTGAGTGTCATGCTTCCCTTGTGAAACTATGCAAATGTGAAACCAAAAACAAATTTCTCATATCAAGCCATATGGCATGTTTCACAACTCACATCCTAAAACTTCCTTAGGTTTGTATAATTTAAGGTTAAAAAATCGAGTTTATATTTAGTATGTGAGTTTCTTTTATTCTTTATTGTAACTTTACTAATCTCATGAATGATACAAATTCAATTTTTTTTTATATATATATATTACTCATGAATTTCACCTTTTTCATGAAATATTTATTAAGATTATAAATCGATATAAAGTTAGGTAATTTTATTAATCTATGATATTATATTATGATATTTTGCACAAGTCTAAATTTGTTAAAATTGTGAGCCAAATATCTTTTCAAAGTAAATAATCATATGGTTAAATTGTAGAGTTTATTCGTATTGTTTAGGTTTATAATTTAGTTTGAATTTATATGTTCCAATAGTTTTAATTTGGTTCTTATAGTTTGAGTTTAATTTAAAAATTTATTTTTATTATTTAAAAATTTTAAGGTCCCATTTGATAATCAACCGTTTTAAAAAATTAAGACTATAAATACTATTCTATCTTATGAATTTTTTTGTTTAGTCGTCTACTTTTTACTTACATTTTTAAAAACCAACTCAAGTTTTAACAACTAAAAAATAGTTTTCAAAAACTTGTTTTGTTTTTTAACCTTGGTTAAGAATTCAAATATTTTCTTTAATTTATAGAAAAATGATGAGAGAACAAACATAATTTTCAAAAATTGAAAACTAAATAATTAGTAAATAAAATCTAAGTTAATCTATATGATTCTGATACGTTTTCGACTCTAATAGTTTGCATGAAAAAGTTTAGAAGGTGTTGAGCTTTAAAGCAAAAATTTCCATGTTTCGTTTGTCTCTATTTTAATCACTCCTTTTAATTAATATTATAAATTTAACTTATCTTTTTTTTTTCTATTGATAAACAAACACAGTTGAGTGAAATATTCAATTTTTTACTCTGGTTTTATTTATTTTTTAGTACAACAATAGTGAGATATAAACATTTGGACCTTCAAATACATATATATTATATTGTTGACCTATGCTCACTTTGGCAGTATTTTTATTCAGTTTAGTGTGATATTATGTCAATCATTTTAATATTTTGTCAACTCGAGCATAGCTCAATCAACGGAGACATATATCATCAATTAAGAGTTCAGATGTTCGATCTTCCCACCCAAACATATTATTGAAATAATAATAGAAAAAGATGATTCCCTTGTATCAACCTCAATCTCTTCAATTTATATATAAAATATCAACCTGCAGCAACATAGTATATTGACTGTGTATAAAGATTTGAAGAGGTTAATTAAATTATGTTTGTGAATTAGTAACTAGCCAATTAGACAAATTAGTTGAAGAAGATAAGATATATGCATTATTGGAGTAGGTTTTCGATTAGATTAGTGAGTGCTTATAATAGACTAAGACTGCCAAATAGAGAATTGCACGGAAGACCCCCTTTCACGCATATTGATGTGATTTGACCCATGTTTTGAAATTATAACATATGACCCTTTTTGTGCTGTGCATTTCGTCCAAATTACCGTAAGACCATCATACTCTGACTCTATTTCTCTCGTTCTCGCTCAAGTCTCGCTCTTGCTCGTGATAGTAATGAAGTTGTCAAAATTCTGAAGAAAAGAAAAAAATAACAAAAATCGCACTATATTTGACTCGTTCTCGCTTTATCTCTGGTACTCTAGCTTTTCTCTGACTTTTTTCCCTGTTCTTTTTTCTTTATATTTTCGGCCACATTTGAGCTAGAGCGAGAGCGAGACAACGAGAGCGAGACAACGGGAGCGAGAGTGTTTTCGCGTATGAGAGCGTGAACAAAAAAGACCGATTCATATTACCCTTATGAATAATTTTGCGCGCATTGTCATGTTAGAATAAGTCATATTTCATTATTTTGAAATGTCAGGTCAAATGTCATTAATGCGCAGGAAAACGTGTTATCCGTACGAAAACCCCACTGCCAAACCCACTTGTTTTTTTTTTTTTGGTTGAATTAGGTTACACAAAAACAAAATGAATAATATGACTTGGGATGCTCGTGAGTCTGTTCTCTTCTCTTCATTTCTGCCATTTTCTTTGTACTTTTTTCATCATTCATATGTCTTTCTATTTTTGACATTTCATTTCATCTTGTCAATATTGTTTTCATTCATACTTGCATTTATTCAACTTACTCTATTTTTCATCCATAGTAACATACAAAAAGATGAACGCAAGGTCATGGAATCTAACCTTATTTTTCCAAATTGCTTTCTACTTGTTTTTGGTAAATTTTTGCTCATTTGTTGAAAAAGGATGTTATGTTAATTAAATTATATACAAGTAATAAAATTTGTAAAAGTGAATATCATAATTGTAAGAACGTGGGAGAAAATTCGATGTACAAATTGATAAATATTTTCTTAAAAAATAGTACTATTGTACCTAAGTATTATAACTAGATTCTAATTCTATTTTTATTAAGAGTAGAGTAATCCAAAAGAATATTACTTACTTCATTATTAAATTCTAAAAGGGATCAAGCTTTAATGATCTTACTCCTCCTCAACATCAAAAAAAAAAATGATCTTACTCCTCTCTTCTTAATTTCTTGTTTCCCAAAACAGTAACAATTATCATGGGCCAACAGGTGTACGGGACCGAGCCCAATAAAATTAGCGGAAACATCACGCTTTCAGGGCTTTGGCCCAATCTCTCTGAACACGTGTTGAATTCAAATGGGCTGCAAAACTGGCCTTTTTTTCCATAGTTTTTTTTTTTTCTTTCAATATTTATGAAAGAAAAGATTCAACCGTAGGTATCTTTTTTTACCGAGTTATGAGATATTGATATAGACTTGGTAATTTAACTTGACCTTAATTAAAAACTCTAACATATTTCGATTAGAAAAATATTATAAACCTATTGCTAATAACTTATTTATTTTACACATCGTAGCAGGGATGGATCCATGTTGGGTCAGACTTAAAATTATAGAATGTATGTATATGTAAAATACTTTTCAGTTAAATAATTATAGAAGTTCATTGGTTTGTTGGTTAGGGAGGGCATGATTTTTCCTAAAGGCCATGACTCAAGAACAAATTTTTGAACTTTAAAAATATCCGATAAATCTATGAATTTCTTTTAATACAATGAAGTTGGAGATTCGAACCTCGTTAACACATTCCAATTGAGTTATGCTATTTTTAGCATAAATCTATTAACTTTTAATTTTGTATTGAATAGGTTCTACATATATTTAAAAAAATAATTTAACATAAAATTTTCATTATATATTTAATTGAACTTTAAACTTTCAAATTTGTAACTGATAAATACATTAATTTTTAAAAATGTTGAATAAGTTGAGGAGTTATTGGTCACAAAATTAAAATTTATGCTTAGAAGAACAATTAATTTTTTCAAACTTTGAATATGTCTGATATCTATTGGATACAAAATTGAAACTTTAAAAATCTACTATATACAAAAATTGAAAATTTAATGAAGTTTTTTTTTTAATACATGGGGTGGAGGGATTCGAACTCATGACCTCTTGGTCATGGGTCAGTCAGTTGAGTTATGCTCTTATTGACCTATTAGCCAAAGTTAAGGAATTATGAAATACAAATCTAAAAGTTGAGTCCCGGTTTGATAACCATTTTGTTTTTGGTTTTTAGTTTTTGAAAGTTAGGCTTATTTTCACCTAATTTCTCTAAAATATAGATCATCTCTCTTAAGTAACCATTTGAACTCTTAGCCAAATTTTAAAACAAAGTCAAGTTTTTGAAAACTATTTTTTTTTTAATTTTTAAATGTTAGTTTGGTTTTTAAAAACATAGGGACAAAGTAGATAAGAAGACATATAAGCTCATTGGTCGAAGTAGTATTTTTAGGTTCAAATTTCAAAAACAAAAAACAAAAAACAAATGTCCCGTTTGATAACCATTTTATTTTTTGTTTTTAGTTTTTGAAAGTTAAGCTTATGTTCACTTAATTTCTATACCATAGAGAGAAAGTAAACATTTGAACTCTTAGCCAAATTCTAAAAACAAACTCAATTTTTTGAAAACTACTTTTTTTAGTTTTCAAAAGTTGGATTGGTTTTTGAAAACATAGGTAGAAAGTTGATAAGAAATCATATAAATTCATTGGTATAAATAGTATTTTTAAGTTTAAATTTCAAAAATTAAAAACAAAAAATAAAATAGTTATCAAATGAGGCCAAAATAGTTATGAAACGGGCCTGAGAGATTAAAATTATATTTTAATCTAATATGAAATTGTGCCACCTAACATAAAATTTTGAATTATCACTGTGTCGTAGGCTATGCTTTTAATCATTTTTTGTGTGGATAGGATTTACTTCTTAAGAACTACGGTAAATGTCATAAATATTGTGGTTGGAAAATATATTACGACTAAATTTATTAAAATACTATTTTAGTCCTAGTATGGTTCTATTTAGTCATGTGCTTTCAGGTGCCTAATATTAGTTCATGTATTTTAATAAAATTTAAAATTGGTCTCTACTATTAATTTATTGTTAATTTTTCTTTTTAAAAAATATTATCTATTAGCTTTTCTTCATCAAATTTTGAAAATAGATTCACATTGTACCTTTTCTTGGGTTGAAATTATCATTATTATGCAATCAATTTTAATAAAAAATAACCTCAAAGTTATCATATGGATCATTTTTAAGCTATATTGAAAGTAAAGATACTAAAATTGGACATTTGAAAGTATAGAGAAAAAAATATAACAAAAATTCAAAATATGTGGACTAAAATGGTGTTTTAACGGATTAAATTTATACTCGAAATTTCAAATTTGTATAAAATAGAAGGCCAATCGGCTCTAAAATAATCTAAAATTCTACAACCATATGTCATAATCGAAATGATAAAATTGTAAAATCATTTCAATCAGCAAACTTGAGTACTTAGTCAATGTTTCATAATATTTGGTATCAGAACTTTAGGATTTATGTCTTGTTTGGGTTCCTCTTCAATTTGTTTTTAACAATTCTTAATCTTTCAATCGGTTCAGTTTTGTAGTCTAACCAAAATAATAATAAATCATATTTTCGCAGGCCTTTTCGTCTTGTTGTCTTTATGAATTTTCCAATCATTGGTTGCAAGGTTGTAACTTTTAAAGCTCCACCCACTGGATGTTAGTTCTTGCTCTTAAGTTTTTTCTACTCTTAGCATTGACTTTTCCATAAATTCATCTCGTTCAATAGCTTGTTCTTAATTTTTGTTTGACTTGATGCTAAAACCTCATTTGATTTTTGAATTTTTTTCATTAACCCAAATTTTCTTATTTAGGTTCAAAGTGTGCTACTATTCATTGGATTGCAAAATTATATCGGCTTAACCAAATTAAAAGTTTGAGAGGTATAAGATAGAGAATCATGCTACTTTCTAAAAAAAAAATGAGTGCAAACATGAATGGTCTAAATTACCTTGAATGTATTGTAAAGTCCTTTGTAACTTATTTTTGTTGCAATGTCTCACCAAAGAATTTGACGCAGCGGGTTTAAAGATTAGGCCAAATTCATGACCAAACAAGGAAAATTCATCCCAAAGAGAGGAAACTCTCCAAAGAACTATAATGTTCTATTCAAAATGATTCAAAAAAAGCCCCTTACAACTCTCACAAAGGCCTATTTATAGGCTTACAATAAAAAGACCTAATACAAATTAAAGTAAAATTAACACTAAACTAATAACAAATAAATTAAACTAAATAACCAACAATTCATCTTATATCAGATTCACCTAAACTTTAAAAAAAATGACTCGTTCTCGAGTTAAGGTGATAAAAAAATTGTTTCCCGATCCATGTGAGTGTGATAAACTCCAATTGAAAAATTCCGACGTAAAATTTCCCAAATCCAAATTGGAATGAGAATAATACTACATGAAAATCTTCTAAAATAAAAAAGGAATATCCAATACTCATAAATAATTGTATGCTTCTGACCCAATACCCATGATTTGTGACCTATTAATATAGTGAGTGTTGAAGCCCAATTAGGTAGGTTTAGGGTTTTGGAACCAAACTCCAAATTTACCCCCAAATCTAACTTTCCCTTTTCTTTATCGTATTCCAACAACCACACCATCATCCTTTTGTCTTCTTTATCGATAACCAAAACCCACGCCGCCGTCAACCTTTTCGTTTTTCCAACGCCTCCATCCATCAAGTTTTCGATGACTTCTCCTCCGGCAAGGTAACGACTTTCATCTTCGGCAACTTCTTTGTTAGGTTGCAAACAAATGTCTCACATTGGCTAGGGAAGAGATTGATCATGAGTATATAAGGAAGGACAATTATCTCCAAAAGCAAAGCCATGAGGGTTGATGCCCAAAGTGGACAATATCATACCATTGTGGAGATATGTGGAGGTTCGTTGTCCTTATCAATTGGTATCAGAGCCATGATAAAACCTAGCTGTGTGTCGGAGAAATCCTTAAAGTGGAACAAACATTAATGAGCCTTATGTAGACATTGTGGATGAACTCCGGAGTCGAACAACAAGTACTTGGAGCGGCAACCAAGTAGTAAACTCTATCAAGCTGTCTGGTAGAGGAGTAGATCTTTGTTCGAGGGGACGATCAAAGGATATCACACATTTTGGCGATCCGTTGGAGTAAACGGATTTGTTCGAGGGGAGACTCGAAGGGAGGCTCAAGTGTGGTAATTTGTTTGAGGGGAGGATTGTTAGGTTGCAAACAAATGTCTCACATTGGCTAGGGAAGGGATTGATCATGGGTATATAAGGAAGGACAATTATCTCCATTGGTATGAGGCCTTTTGGGGGAACCAAAAGCAAAGCCATGAGGGTTGATGCCCAAAGTGGACAATATCATACCATTGTGGAGATATGTGGAGGTCCGTTGTCCTTATCATTCTTCTCCTCCTGCAAGGTAGACTTCCAAATCATCTCCAATTTTAGCAGCCGACAACAAATCTCCCTCACTGTCACCTTCTCTATTTTTCTTCTCTTCTTCTTCACCGTGAGCAACTCCCACGCCTCCAACCACCTTCTGTTTTCCTTTTTCTTTTTCATTTTCAACAAGTTGCCGACAACCTTTCTCCTTCAAGCCATTTTCCGGCGGTGAAGCTCCAGCGTTCGACGACTCTACGATAAAATCCTTCGATGAAACTTCAGCGTCTGGTGCCTCCTCCAACGCGATAACGAGTGTTTTGGGTCCCTTTTTGAAGACATACAACTCTCTGATTTCTTCTTCTTGTTCATAGTTTTCTTCTCCTTCATCTTCACCTTAACAATCTTCTTCATCTTTGTATGATTTGTTTCTGGCTTCATAAAACATTTTTTTGCTTTGTATATTATTTGAGACAGAGGCTTCTTTGCCAATTTTTCACTTAGGAGATTTAATTGGTTAGACAACTGTTGAAGTTCATTGATTGCGTGATCAGTTTGGTGAATGTAGTTATTGTATTTTGATTTTTGAAACAATGGTTGGGATGGTTTGGAATGTTTGGATCTAGAATGAAGATGATAGGTTGATGAATAACTATCTTGTAATTTTTGTTTTGGTTGTTTGAAATCATAAAGATGGTGGGATGATGATTGATGAATAGGGTGAGTTGAGTGATGAGTGTATTGTAAATTTTGTTTGGTTGGTTTGGTGTTTCTGTCACTTTGGTTGATGGTGGGTTGAAAAGAAGATGGTGTAGTTGGTAAATACCTGGATGAAGAATAACTTTCTTGGTGTGCAGTTCACAGTTGAGGTTGTCGTCTCCGACCATCGTCCATGGTTTTGTAGGTTTTCGGGAACATCGAGGTTCGTCCGAGGCTCTGATACCAATTGACGTAGCAGGTTTAAAGATTAGGCCAAATCCATGGCCAAACAAGGGAAATCCATCCCAAAGAGAGGAAACTCTCCAAAGAACTATAATGTTCTATTCAAAATGATTCAAAAAAAGCCCTTTACAACTCTCACAAAGGCCTATTTATAGGCTTACAATAAAAAGACCTAATACAAATTAAAGTAAAATTAACACTAAACTAATAACAAATAAATTAAACTAAATAACCAACAATTCATCCTACATCAAAATTCAAGGACGAATCCTCCTAAAGAAGGAGAAGATGATACAAGCCCTAAAACTATTCAAGTTCTAAGGACCAAGAAAATTAATAAAGCATTGCAAAGAGTCCAAGAGTTAAATTCGCTTTGCTTTATGCCAAGAAGAAATTCAAGATGGAGTTGCATTAACTGCACTAGAATTTGACGAACTAAAATTAGACTCAATTTGCATTAAAATTAAACTCAAGTTGCATTTAATGAACTACGTTTCAAAACTCATGCTTCATTTAAGATAAGTCATGTTTTCATTTATGGAACAAAGGCTTCAAGGTACTTCAAGTGGAGCTTCATTTACTATTGATTTCAATGTTTTGGGTTATGATTTAGCCAATGGCCAACATGAGTTTAGTTCAGTGGTAATTAATTGACACGTACTCCTTCCTTTAAGGTTTTGGAGGTTCGAATGCCCATACCTCATATTTGTTGTACTAAAAAAAAAAAAGAAACAAGTTAGTAGCTATTATGATATTGATGATAGGCATAAGAGTCACAACCCTTTAATTGCTCATAGGCTACCCTAACGTGTGTTTACTTTGAAGTTTATAAATAGTCATACTTAGAAATACAAATTGAGATGTATTGAAAAAGAGTCTTTGTGCTTTATTTTAGCATAAAGTTAAGTTTGTTTGCAATTTTATGTAGTTTAGGTTACATGTTTAGAATCTTTCCAACTTGACTTGATTAATTTTGTTTGTGGAGTGATTCGAATCTCAGTTAAGGAACCATTCCTTACCTCGAGGTATTTGATCATCAAGGTAATTAAGTTTTACATTTCTTGAGTTGATTTTCAAATTTATTTTTGGAGTTTCTAAGATTGAGTTAGGTTTTTAGATCTAATTATCATAAGTTTCACAATATTTTATATGATTAAATCATTCTAATTAGTAATTAGAATCTAGCTAACAAAAGCATAATTCAACTATATCAAGACTTATGAACAAGATATCATGGGTTCGAATCCACCTACCCCAAATGTTGTTGTATTAAAAAAAGAATCTTATCCATAGTTTTATGTTGGTTGAAATTGAAATGAAAAAAGACCGAAATTTATTATCTCTTAAAAAAAATCCTCTAAACTTTTCGAAAAAGTACAAAAAAATAGTTGACATTTGTACAAATAAATGAATAATATTTGCAGCTCAAAAAAACAAAACAAAAACAAAAGCAAAAGAGAATATTATTTGACAATTTGAGATATATATATATATTAATTAGGGAATGGCAGTTGGCACAAATACATGAACTCAGAAATTTCTTTGGAAAATGTGGGACATTATCGCTGGAATTTTCCTTTTTTTTCAAACCGAAACTCTTTTTTTCTTTCTTTCTTCCTTCTTCTTCCATAGTTCTTGGAAGTTTCTCGAATAATTCTCCGAAATTCCTCACGCACAATTTACATGGTTTTTTAAAAACATATAATCTAATACCGTTTTAAATATTGTAATATGACTACATTAAGAAATAGATTAATCAACAATTTATTTGATTAATATTAATATATTATATCTTCCATCTAAAAAGTCAAACATACAAATCTCTATCCTACCTATAGCTTAACTAACATAATATTACATTCAATATTTAGGGAGAAAATTAGATTTTTTAATCTAATCATTTATATCAACTTTCCAATTTTATCAAATAGAACTTTATAATTGGACAAGTGCTGTAATTTTTACATTGGTTCAGTTTCGATAAATTCACCCACTAATTTAGCAATAATAATAAACTCACTAGTTTTTATGAAATGAAAATTAGAGACCATGCACAAAATTAAATCTAATATACAAAATCAGTCATAGAATAAATCTCTCAAAATTCTAATCTCATAAATTTAAACAAAAATGCAACTTTTATATCAAAGTTTCATCATAATATTGTCTCAAATATTTTTTTAATAATTAACTGAACGCACATAAAAATATATATTTTTTTAATAATTCTTCAAGCAAACATCTATCAAAATGTGAAAATTATATTAATGTCTATTCAAGTTTAAAGTAAAAGCTGCAATATTTGGTAGGTTTAATTTGATGAAAAATCAAAAGCTTAAGATAAAAATTGATATATTATATCAAGTTTAGAAGTAAAATTTGATATATTTTTTTTTTCTCAAATGAATACCATTTTCATTAGGTTTTAGTATATTGTATTTGTTAAAAATTGTGCACAGAATGTTTGATTTGCATTGTAAATCATATACATTTTATTTACCTTACAAAAGTTTAATAGGAAGAACAAAAATTAATATTTAAAAAAAAATCAAGAGTTCAAATAAAATAATTAAAAAGTATAGAAGAAAAAAAAAAAAAAAAAAAAGTTATAGACTTGAGGTTGACGAACCGTAAGGTCAAACAAACTCTTTTTTAGCTTCCATTTGGGCGGTGGACACTTTACCATGAAAAGGAATTGAAATTGCCATAGGATGAAGAATATGGAACCACAAAATGAGATGTACATATATTGATAAAAAGAAAATTGAGATTTTTTTTAAGTACAGATTGAGATGTTTATATTTGATCATGCATTCTAAAATCAATCAAGTCTTAACCAGCCCAAAAGTCAACTCTATAACTAATTAACCGGGAAATTAACTCCAAATGAATGCCCTTCATCATTTCTATATTATTAAAGTTACTATATATTATGGTTCAAATAAAAAGTTACTACATATTATTGCTAAAAAAAAAAGTTACTACATCTCAATATAATAAGGTTTTAATCAAATATAGATAAGTTGTGCTTTTGTTAAATTTGTAATTAGTTTTCCAATTCTTATCTCTGACTCGCATACTTTATTTTATGTTTTATGTTTTGTCCTCAAAAGAATTATATTTTGAAAACAATGTTGAGTCGAATTTCTTTTTATATATTTGAATTGATTAAATATACGACACACATATGTATTTAAAACCGGTTAGAAAGAAAGTTTAAATTTAGTCACATGACCATTTGTTTGTTTATAGTTGCAAAGTTCAAAAGGTTGTATAGAGACAAGAAATAACCTCTAGTACTTTGTTGAAATGTTTGTGATTATATTGTTATAAATAGATGAAAAATTATTTTTTGATTGTTGAATAATATCAAATAAAATGAAATGATTCAATAATCGAAGGTGACTAACGTTATGATATATAATAGAAGATTTTTTTTTTAATAATAAACTTCGTACTATTAAAGTGTCATTCATATTTTTCTTTCTAGATCTATAAATTAGGCAAAATAAGTATAAATTTGAATCTAGATTTTTAAAGAAAATTGATCAATACTTGATCAATTGAACTAGGTTACAGACATGGAAATCATGGTATTCATATTATGAATTTATCACTATTATTTTTCTTATATAATTTTCCCCATTTATTAGGTTTATATGCAATGAGGTAAAATTTAGTTAGTATAGGCCCCGTTTGATAACGGTTTAGTTTTTAGATTTTTAAAATTATGCTTGTTTTCTCACAATTTCTCTATAATAATTTTCATCTTTCTCTATTACGGTTGCCATCTCTTTTAAAGAAATATTTGAGTTTCTAGTCAAATTCTAAAAACAAAAATAATTTTTTGAAAACAATTTTTTTAAAAGTTTTCAAAACTTGAGTTAGTTTTTTAAAATATATGCAAAAGTAATGGATAAGAAAACATGGAACCCAATAAGTAAAAGTAGTATTTATTATAAATTATAGACTTAATTTTTAAAAATAAAAAATAAAAACTCAAATGGTTATCAAATCGCGCAAAATTTTAACTCCAAACTCCATACATTCTGTTACAATTTCAAGTATAGTTGAAGGAAAAGACCCTTATTACTTTTCTCTCGCTAATTAGATTGAATTCTTACCTATGTATTTGTTACACTAAGAAAACACATCCATTTTGTTAGAAGAAGAATCTCTCTTTCGAAGCCTTTTTTTTTTGAAGAACGGGATAAAGGCTAAAGTGAACATAGTTTAACAGTAATTGACATGTATTCCTAATTGTTTGTGTTAGTGCAATCAAATGTTCAAATTCTCATTCTACATTTGTTGTAATAAAAAAAGGAATTATTGGAAAAAAAATTGAAATATGACCACTAGGCAGGTTTTGAGTCCACACGTGTGAGGCTCATACGTGCCTCCAAACCGGTGAGTCCAGTCCTCGAAAATAACAGTCCACAATTTGAAAGAGTATTTGAGATAGAAAAGAAATTTGAATTCAATATCCATGGACCTTCAAGTTTTACTTATAATATATTGCCTTTAACCTTTTACTATTAATTTGTTTGTCTTTTGACCAATCACTTGTACGATTAACGGTTTTTATACACCAAATATTTACATACACTTTATTCTTTATTTGCTTCCTTTTTAAAAAAAAATCACAACAAATGGTATGTATATATATATATATATTCAATTTTTTTTATATAAAATCAATATTTTTTTTAATATGGAATGATTTTTTAAAATTAAAAATTAAAAATATTTATTTTCTCTCTCAATTCTCTCAGTACGTTATCTCTTCTTCCTCCCTCCTCTCTCCTCCCTCCTCCCTCCATCTTCTTCTTCTTTTTTCTTTTTCCTTCTCTCACATCTTCTACCCCACTCTCTCTCCTTTATACATCACATATGAGACCTTTACATATAAATCTTTAATTTTAATCTAGAGGTTCAAAACTTAAATGGGTCTGAAAGACAGTGATCATAACTTTGATTCTAGATGATGGGTGATTTGAGAAGATTGAGGAAAAAAACTAAATCCTAAGGGAGAATTTTTCGATTTGTTACGGTTTTGTAAATTGAAGGGTGGGTAAATTGAAAGGTGGGTAATTGAGATCTACCCTTTTGAAGGGTTAGAGAGAGTGAATAAAGTAAGATACATAAGAGAGAGAGTGTGGAAGATGATGTTGTGGGAGAGGAAAAAAGGAAAAGAAGAAAGAGATGAAGATAGAGAGAAGAGAGATGAGAGAATGTGACGAGAGAATTGAGAGAGAAAAATTATTTTTTATTTTTCTAATTAAAAAAATCATTCTATATTAAAAAATATTAATTTTATATAATTAATTAAAAAAGAATTAAAAAAATAGAAAAATAACATGAGGGACCTTTTTAAACCTATTTCTCAAAACTGAGGGACTAGGATTTATTTTAAAAACTCAGGGACCAAAGACACCTATTGCTCAAAACTCAGGGACTAAAAAGGTATTTTACCTTTTTTTTTAGATATAATCATATCAGTCTATTAGATTATCATTATTATTATTATTATTTTATACAAAGGTTACCTCACATCTAGTTTTTGAAAGGGAAAAACTTGGGTGCACACGCAACCCACCTTGCAACAAAAAAAAGTTTTTTAATAAAAAATAGAAAAATTTGCACTACTACCATTTTGACATTTTATGACAGTTTAGCTAAGCCAAATAAGAGGGGAAGAAAAAAACTGTAATAAATTGATGGAGGTGCATTTTTTGTTGGAAAAAAAATAGAGATTTTCGTATTTTCGAAAATTTATGACAGTTTTTCAACGTCAAACATTCATGACTTAGATAAAAAGTTTTCATAGATTTGTAGGCGCGTTTTTTGGTGGAAAGAAACGAAGATTTTTCGTGTTTTTGAAAATTTATGACAGTTTTTCAACATCACAAATGACAATTTTCCAACGTCAAGCCCCACTCAAATTCTCCATTTACCCCTCATCGAAAAAATTGTGTTTTGGAGAGGGGTAATCTTCTCCTATAAAATGTCTCTCCCTCCTTCATTTTAGTGTCAACATTAACATGAGCTTCTTACAATTGGTGGACTTGTTAAGCTTAAGGTAAACTAGGTCTTGAGTAATTTTTTTACACCAAAATACTATGGCATGTTTTTTCTTGACGACTACAAACGATAAAAAAAAGTAAATACTTAAAATAAGAATATTGCCATTAACAGTTTTTTGTTATCATAGAAATAACATGTTTGACACTGAAATCCTGTTGTTAACAGAATTTCAATGACGTCTACAAATTGTCGTTAGTATATATATCTTGACGTAAACATCATTTTTATGAGTTATTTTCATAAAAAGTTTACCATGAGAATTAACAAATGTCTTGAATATATTTTTTTTACAATCACTAATTATCATAAAATACTTAATTATGACATATTTTTTGATGCGTCATGTATAGAGTTTCGATAGTGACTTCTAAGACAAAAAAAAAGTCATGAAATGTGGTTATGATAATTTCCAATGTCATGAAATTTCGAAATTGAACTAGTATAGTGGTTGCAAAGTCGACTGCATTAGAGATGATACACCAAGTTTTTCTCTTTTTGAAATGTAGAGAGTGAGAATCCAAAATCTACATATATTTGACACAACTTCTAGCATCACACATCCACATTGCTTTTTTTTTTTTTTAAGTTTTCTTGAACACCCCCACAAATTAATTAACCCTGAACTTAATTTGTTAAAGAATTTGAATGATTTTTTTATTACATAATGGTACAAATACAAGGACAACACAAATTACAGTATCTACCAGAATCTTCTTCGTATATTGTATATTCTGCTACATCGAATAATAATTTTTTAAAAAAGAACAGAATTTACAGATCAAAACGATCCCTGAAAGTGTATAAAATAAAATGAATTGTTTTGTTAATCCAAACCCCTATTTTACAAAGAGGTTATAAGAAACAACGAATTTATAAAAAAAAAAAGAAAAAAAGAAAAAATTTGTTTGTGTATTTAATTTGGTTTTGAATCAATCAGATTTGATTCTGCATGCATTCGCCGTATTGACGTCGCCTAATTATCCGGCATCTGAACCCCTTCGCCGCCGATCAGATTATCAATGACGGCGTTTGAAGCTTTTCTCAGCAGCTCCGACCAATCCCTGAAAAATAACCATAACAAACAATGAGTGACTTTGTATAATATGTTCGAGTGAAAATTCTAAAATTGTAACGTTATAAAAATATTTTCCTTCATTTTTCGCTCTGCCCTTTGATAACGAAGCTCACCCGTTAATGGAGTCGAAAGTGAGTCCAACTGTGTATTTGGCTTCCCCAAGTGCCCAGTTGAACCTCTGCAACTCTTTGTCCGGGCAGCTATGGTTATATTCAACACGAAGCTCAGACGGTCGAACATCGACGAAAATTGGGATAATCTTCTTCTTATTCTCCATCATTAGGGCAAGTTCATGCAGACAAAAATACGACTCGCAATACCGAGGCGAAAACACCGCGATCCCGACCTTACAACTCCGAATACCTTCCTCAATCTCGTCGAACAACTTGTCCCCCGGTTTCATGTTCTTGCTGTCCAAAAATGGGCGGAGCCCTATTCGAGTAAAATGGTCGAAGAGCAATCCGGCGATGTTCCGTTTGGTGTCGATGCCCCGGTGGTTTATGAAGACGTCGCAACCCCGCGATATCGATCGGAAGTCGCTCCGGCGGCTGAGGATTCTGGACGAAAGATAGTTTCTGGCCACAGCTGAAAAATAACGTTGCATGGCTTTGGTGGTAAAAACAAAAATAAGAGAGATGCTTTTAATAACTTCAAATGTTGGGGTTTTGGTTTTTGGTTACAAATTCAAAGCTTTGTACTTTTTTGTTCTATGAGGAAATTAGAAGTGGAAGGGAAGTTTATTTATATATTGAGAGAGAGATTGGGGTGGTTTGAACATGGACCAAATGGCTTAGGCCTTCAATTTCAAGGAAAGTTTAATGGGGGGAGAATTCTAAAACCAATTTGGTTGGAATTAGATTAATAGAATTAAAAGAATTTCATTGCATGTTTCTTTCATAAGACTGAAAAAAAAAAAAAAAGACATTCCAGTGAGGCCTTTCGCAGTTATATTTTTGACTCCACAACGATTTCACTAAAAACCTTCAAACACGCCCAATAAAGAGGGAAAAAAAAAAACAAAAAATAAAGTTGCTCTGACAAAGTCCTATATATGTATGTATATTGGTTTTTTGCGGCCCTTTTTGCATGCTTCTTTTATTTTTATTAATTGTATTCTGTACAATTTGTTTAATTAGAGGACTTTTGCCTTTTTTTAGGGGGACATAACATATCAATTTATTGCTAATGCGACTTTCTTTTTGTCACTTTCCGTTTTTTTTTGTCAAAAAGTTCTAATCTTTTTTTTTTTCTGCTTTTTTAGGAGTATACAAAAACCCATTAATTGAAATTGAAGAAAGTTAAAATCAAATTCGTTGGAGTTAATTAAAATAATACATTATTTTTAAGTATGGATATATTATACATTAAAGGTAAATGAAGAAACAATTTGGTTGTGTAACTAAATATCTGGAGAGAAGCTTCCACCAACTTTTCCAATGTATTTTCTTTGCCCCCCCCAAAAAAAAAAATAATAATAAAAAAAAAATTTCCAATCTATTTCATGTATTATATAATATTTAGTATTAACTCACGTATTTACAAGAATATAAAATACCATAAATTGACTAAAGGGAATTATACCATATTAACCAATGTTTATGTTCTCTATTTATTCAAAGTTTAATGCCAACACTTATTGTCAACTTTTCAACTCAAAATCAGCCCTCAACGAAGTGTTAACAAATTAATTAAATGCGGTTTTAAACTTTTAAGGTCAAATATTTAAAATTATTTATATGAGAATATAAAGAGAGATTGCTTGAAAACAACTTTATATTTTTTTTATTTAAAATTACCTTAAAATATTGTGATGGACTGAAATAATTATGTCCAAAATTTCTATTTAAAAATATAGTTTAATTTGATTAAAAAGAATACAAGTAATGTACACATATTAATCATTTTCTTAAGAATTTTTGTAAAAATGCCTTGAATATGTTATCTGCCAGTTCGAATGACTAAGTACGGGTGGGGGTTTGGGGGCAACGCCTCCATAACCTAAATCAGTTTATATTCTGCGTATATTGGACCTATTGGACCGACTCGTTTAGGAGGGGTGCCATATATAAATTCTCTCTAAACACTTATCTGAAGTTAATATGTTTTGTCTAATTTTATTATCTCAATTAATAAAATTACACTCTCCCTTTATCTACGAATGTAGCTAATACAACGTTAGTGAACCACGCAAATACTGTGTGTGATTTTCTTCTGTGATACTATTCGATTATCTACGGATTTTGTTTTAACAATTTTAAATACATGTTTATAGATATATAATATTATATACATAGTTGAAAACTTGTTTCAAGTTTAACCCCCAAGCAAAGGTAAAAATAACAAAATTTTAATAGAAAATTGTTAGGCTCGCCGGCAAACAACAGTGGGTTAAAAGTTAAAAGTTAAAAAGTTAAACCAAGCAAGGTGCAGTTCGTGGAGATTGATGGATCGCCACGTGATGGTTTGACGAAGGAAAATCAGAAGCGGAGTGGGGCCCTTTATTAATCGTATATTTTGGTGACGAAAATTTCAACAGACTTTCCGCCTTCCCTAACCTTAACTTCTTTATGAAGCAATTGATAATCTAACAACCATATACAAATCCATATATAATATTATATTATAAAAAAATGCGTTATTCTAGAAAAAAAAAAAAAACCCTTTGTTGGTGGGCGCATAACATAACCATAATAAAATTCTCACATTCTATTTTAAAAAATAATAAATATACACAACGAATACCATTGTTTGGTGGTGCAATAGTTTATAAATAGCAACTACAACTACAAATATAGGTAAGATGATTTAACATGGAATAAAATTTAGGTTAAATTATAAAAAAATACTCTTAAATTTTTTTGGACGGTTGGTATAATTAAATTGATCATAACCTATCAGTTTAAGTTTTTGGATTGATGTGATTGGTAATTTAATATGGTATTAGAGTAGGAGATCTCGTTTTCAAACTTTATTAAGGTCAATTTCTCCCCTAATTAATATTGATTTTCACAAAATTGATGTGCCTAAATAGGCACATATCATTCTTTCATGGTGTAATATTGTAACTTTAAGACCAATAATAGTATTTTTGAAATAAAGGATAAAGGTCAAAAACCTCACAAGGAAAGAAAATAGAGTAAAAAACACATCAACTAATGTTAGGCTTTTTGCAAACCACTCCTACCTCTGGATCATTCTATCTAATTTTGCCTCATAAAATTTCTATTAAAGGCAAGGAACACTTTTACATATTTATAAATGATATAAGGTTGTCTTAATGTCTCTACTATGATTTTTCCTTTTATTTAGTTGGTGTGTGAGATTTTGATTAGAGTCTCAAACATTATCATAATTGATTAATATGAAAATTTCTAATTTAGGTCCCGTTTGATAATTATTTTGTTTTTAGTTTTTAGTTTTTGAAATTTAAACCTAAAAATACTACTTCTATTATTGAGTTTATATGTTTTGTTATTTACTTTGTACCTATGTTTTTAAAAACCAAGCCAACTTTTAAAAACTAAAAAAATTAGCTTTCAAAAACTTGATTTTGTTTTTAGAATTTGACTAAGAGCTCAAGTGGTTACTTAAGGGAGATAATCTCTATTATAGAGAAATTAGATGAAAATAAGTTTAACTTTCAAAAACTAAAAACCAAAAACAAAATGATTATCAACAATGTTTTTAGCGAACCACGCATCATAAGTTAAAACCTCTAACGTTACTAAGGAGCTAACCTCAACATATAATTTGAATGTTTGAGATAAGTCCCTTTTGAATTAAAAAGGAAAAAAAAAAAATCTAAACTAGCAAGGAATAACACTTTGCCTATAAGGCTAAAGTGCCACCTCTACTGCTCACATTTGTCTTTTGTTCTTTTAACAAGAAGACATGTGTACAAAGAAAAGAGACAGTAAGACAAGACTATAGGACTAGATGTCCACACTTTTGAAATTAAATGAGCACCTATATATGGATAGTCATTAAGCCTTATAGTATCCTCTATGTTTTCCTCTTTTTGTGAGGCTATCGATAGCTAATGAATGTTTTGTGAATTTGTTAGATTCCATCTCTAATAATATTTTTTTCAAGGATATAATGTTACTTAACCAATTAAGCTAGACGTCTGAGCATTTGTATTCACATCAATTTATTTTTAAAATTTTTTAGTGCTACATGTTTAGGCATTCAATTTATAAAATATTTCAAATGCGTGGATGTATAAACTATACCGATTTTGATAAAATAAGTATAGTTTAAGAGTAATTGATATTTACTTCTTTTCTTAAAATTGGAAGTTCAAACTAGGGATGAGCAAAAACAGATCGAAAATCGACTCGACCGACCGAACAAAGGGCGTTGGTCGATTTTATCGCTTTTTTAGTCGCGGTCAGTTTTGGTGCTTGACAAAACCGATTGATATTTAAAAATATATATAAAATAATAATAATAATAATAATAATTAAAAAATAAAAAACTAAAAAGATTTTCTCAAAATATATTAAATAATAACAAAATAATAATTATAAATTATTAAATAATAATAAAAATAAAAAATATTAATTATTAATTAATTAATTAATTAAATATTTAAAAAATATATAAAAACCGATCAAACCGACCGATCGATGGTCGGTCAATCGGTTTTGGTCAGTTTTTTTTTTTTAAAAAAGTATCGGCCGAATCGAGACCTCGATCGGTTCGGGGGTCGATTGGGGTCGAAAACCGACCCCGACCAACCGATGCTCACCCCAAGTCCAAACCTCTATTCTTAAAAATAATAAAAAAAAAAAAGTTTATAACAATTATAATCAAATCAAACATCATTAAATTGGGCTTTTGAATCCGATCCAAAATGCTGGTTTAAGATTGAATAAAAGGTCCAAAATGCATAAAGGACCCTCTCAAGGCCCAAAATGTTCTCCGCCAAGGACGAGAAATACAACTATAGTGGGTCATTTTCTCTCTAAAACCCCAAGCAAACATGACATCGACATTCCGTATGTGTTTGTTTTAAATGTATGACCGAATAAGATCGGACACTAATCGAGAGCATGTTTGGAACATCTCATATCCAAGATTTGGACTAGATTCAAAATCTAGTACAATGTGGTTTGAAGGTGAACCAAAATCAACAACACTACACTCTACATCATGAATGAATTTTCCTTCTTTGCTCATGAATTTGACTTGATTTTGAATCCGCTGCGTCAATTAGTATCAGAGCCTCGAATGAACCTTCGATGTTCCCAAAAAGTTACAAAACCATGGGCAGTGGTCATAGACACCAACATCAACAACACTAGACTGTACACTATGGATGCGTTTTTTCATCCATGTATTTACCAACAACATATTCATCACCCTCTCATCCCCATACTTCATCCAAAAACACTAAGTCAATCAAACAAAATTTACAGTACACCCATCCTTCAACTCACCATTTTTCATCAATCTTCATCCCACCATTTGTATACTTCCAAACAAGCCAAACAAAAATTATTGGATACTTATTCATCAACCACTCATCCTTATACTTCATTAACCCATCATCTCCATCTAACTCCCTCCATAAATTTCAAACCAAAATTTCAGAAAACAAAATATAGTGAAAACTACACTCACCTACCTGATTTTATAGTCAACGAACAACTTCAAAAACTAGTGACAAATTAGATGCCCTTGGTAAAAAAATTCTCTCTAATACATTCTGTCAAACAATATATAGGGCTAAAGAAAAGTAATATGAAGTAAAAAAACCTAATTCACATCAAACTAAAATTAACACTAAACTAATAACAATTAAATTAAATTAATTAACCAACAATTTATCCTATATCAAATTCTTAGCTAAATTTCAAAAACAAGTTTTTAGAAATTACTTTTTTTAGTTTTCAAAACTTTACTTGGTTCTTGAAAACGTAACTAAAAAGTAGCTAAGAAAATATGAAAAACCATATGCACAAGTAGTATTTATAAACTTAATTTTTAAAAATAAAAAATAAAAAATAAAAATGGTTATCGAATGAATGACTTCTTAATTTTTTTTAATAAAAAGACTTAATTCCATTGATGATTTTGAAAGAAATCATGTGAAAAAAAAAAGACAGTTCAAAGGAAAAGGCAGTGTTTTGCTATCAACATTTCTTAAATTAAACCATTTTTAAAAGAGCATCCACAATCCTCTAAAACTAAAATACGAACTTCGACATACCCTTTTTTGGCTTCATTTTCATCCAAATACGAATACCTACTGAACTTCCTTTTAATTTGTTTTCATATTTCCTTCCAAAAGATTAGAAAAATATGTTATAATCATCTCGAGCTTCCCTATATTTGTAGGATATGGGTTCAAAAAAAAAAAAAAAAAGAGAGAAATATATATAATTAAGACTTGGAAGAGTAGCTAATAATGAATTGCTAATTAATTAAAGCCTACACTGTCCATTAAAGGGCAACAAATTCTATTTATAAAAAAAATGGCAACAAATTCTCTCAACTTCTTGTTCGTGGAACCCCATGATGTTTCTGCATGTCTGCCTATTAAACCAATTTTCTTATGAGTTGTTTTGACATTTCTTTTCTTAGACCTTCTTTAACTTATTATTTGTTATTTGTTATGGCCACAATTATTTTGTTTTGTTTCCTAGTTTTTATTTTTAACACAATACTTTTAATATTTTAGTCCAGTTCTGGAAAAAAAATTGTTTTCTAAAAACTATCTTATCTTATTCAATTAAAATGGAGCATACCTCAATTAATATATTGAATGTGTTAACGATACTAAAAAAATTTATAATATTATATCAAATATGGTTACAAAATAAAATATTTTTTTTGATAAATAAAAGATTTGTTAGGTAAACAAACTTTAATTACAGAATATTAAATTAGTTTTTGAAATTTGGTCAACATTTCAAAACTAATTCCGAACATAAAAAACTAACAGTGAAACTGTTATCAAAGAGACTCATATAACCCTAGATTAAGAAGTCAAGTCTATATTTAGTATGTAGATTTATTAAACCCATATTTTTTTTTTATATTTTGGAGAAGATAGCAAAAACGGATTATTGTCTAATTTACATAAGATTATATGATCTCAAATTTATGAAACCTAATAATTTTTACCAACCATAAACTTACAAACTAAGTGTAGATTACAAAAATTTAAGTTTCTATAATTCATTTATTTGTTCATTACAATTACAGAAACACATAACAAAACCCATTTTCAACTCCAATCTTAACAAATTCTTGCTTTTTAGAATCCGTCGGAATGCACTTGGGATATAATTTAACAAGATTTGTTGCATTCTAAACCCTCTAATTTGAGCAAAAAAAAAAAAAAAAAATTTGAAAAAAAAATCAACCTCCTCCTTTGTAAGTAGTCTAGAGAGAAGAGTCGAAGCTAATCTAGTTGAGGAGAAAAAAGTTGGAAAAAATTTAGAAAATAAGAAAGATTCTGTTAAGAACAAGACCAATATCTCAGCCAAAAGTTTTGGAAAATCAGTTTACTATGAATTGGCCGTCAAACTAAACAAAACCAAAGCCAACTTTTATATAGGAGGAATCAAATTCCTGTAATTTAGGAACCATGGATTGGCCATCCGTGTATAATGCCACCTTCAATAAACCAAGCTAAATTAATTACCCAAAAAAACAAAACACATACACAAAAAATCAAAAAAGCAAAAAAAAAAACTCATTTTTAGCTTTCTTGTATCGAGGATTTAGCAACCCTCCATAAAATCTCCTACTCTGTTTCTGTCCCTTCTCGGCTTATCTCTTTATAGAGAAAGTTCCAATGCAGTAATTTCCATTTGCTCCTTTTTTTTTCTTTTTTTTTCTTTCTTTTCATTTTTGTTCTTTAGGATCTTCCATCAATTCCTACCCAAATGCTCCCCTTAAACGCCATTTCATTTTGAATCTCCTCTGTTTGTGTGTTTTTTTCACAAGCATTAGAATATTTCTTTTTGTGTTTTTTCTTCTTTCTTTTTTTTCTTGTACATAAAAACTTTTGTGGATGGTTGGTTTTCTTCCTTTTCCCTTTGAGAAAACTTCAACACCGCTGACCAGAGAAATGATTAAAAAAACAAATTTTTGTATAAAAAATTGAAATCCCCTTTTCAACCCCACTATTTCTTCTTCGTTGGTTTCATTGATTCTGTGCCATTTCAAGTCTTTTTAAGGCTTGTTTTGGTCACATTTTATGGCTACCGGTGGCTGGTGTGGTTTAGGTCCTTTGCTATTTCGTAAGAAGGGTTATGGGCTCGAGGTTTGTTCTTCTTACTCTTCATTTTTCTCATATCTTATTCTTTTATATATTTGTATATTCAATGTCCATGCTTTTTTCTTCTTCTCTGTATATCTCTCTCTCTCTGTAATGATCATCTTCTAATGCTTAACAATCCATTTCCAGAGTCATTCTTCTCTTTCCTTTTCCATCTGTCCTTTGGGGAAGTGGGTTTGCTTAAAAAAGGTCGAGGCTTTTTTTCCATTTTCTTTCCTTTGATCTTTCCTTGTATTGTTCAATAATTTTAGATTTTATGGTGATCAGCATACGCGAAGGCTTGGGCTGGATGGAGTGGGAAAAGAAAAAAGAAAGAAAAATTTAAAAAAAGGGTTGTTGGTTTGTTTGGTTTTCTAGAAAAGTCATTTCTGTAGAAGTTTTTTTTTTTGAAGTTGGCTTCAAAACTTTACGATGCATCATCGTCTGGTTTTTCTTCTTTTCAATCCCTTGTTTTTTTGGAAACATAAGATCAAACAAAAACAGCCAAAATTTGTCCTTGTTGGAAATCAAAACCTTTGACATGGGTTATGTTTTTTTTTTCCTCTTTTGTAGACAATGAAGAGCTCTTCTTACGTGTTCTCCAAGACCTATACAAAGAAACCAAAGCTATCCAAAGTTGCTAGAAGTAAGAAGTCCTCAAGATGCAAAGACAATTTTGTTCAAATGATGGAGCTGCGGAAGAAAATATTGATTCTCAGAGACATCATTGACTTGCCTCCTTTAGAACGCTCTGCTTCTATAAATGAGGTAAATTTTTTGTTAAATTCTTCTTCAAGTCTAATCTGTTTAAGAAATTTTAAGACATCCCCAACAATTTTATCCCATTTCTAATGATGGTGAAATTGACTTTTTGATCATATACTTGTTCAAACTTCATCTATTTGACCAAATATTAATGGAAAGTGAAATTTCCAGCTGCTTAATGGTTAAGGTATCAAGAACTTTTCAGAGTTGTGTAAAGGCAAATGTTTGTGATCTTTTTATAACACACGAACTTGTAGATTGCTTTGCTAGACCAACAACTTTCTCCTATTTGTTTGGTTCCTTGAAGATTGTTTTTTGTTTAATTTTTATCATCATCTGTTTGAAATATCTTTGATTTGTTATGGGTTCTGGCAGCTGGTGGTGGGAACGATGGAAGATCTTCAAAAGCTCTATCCGGAAATCATTTTGGATATCCAATATTCCGAAATGAAGGCAACATGTATCGAACAGGTATGTTATGAAGGCGTTTTGTTGTATATGTGTGTATTTCATAATCATAAGCACTGGTGTGTGGTGTCTGGATTATGGAATGAGCTCTTGAATTTATCTGATGCTGTTTGTTAGAAACTTAGAGGAAATAATGTTATGTGCACTGCAAACTGTATCAGAGTCTGTCCTACTTCTGCACTGCACTGAAATCGATTGGAGATTCGTGGATGCTGAATCATGAATGGAGGGACAAGTCGAAATATAATTTGTCATCATGTCGGGAAAACTCCAGCTTCAATGAAATTGGTCAGTTTTCAAGTTTTGTATAGAGTTTCTTTTCGTAGAGAATATCAGGTTCATAATTCATAAAACCTTTCCTTTATGTAGTTGAATCTGTGTTGGCTATCATTGATTGCATCGTTAGTATGGCGAACGAAAGGTTTGATATGATGGACGAATATGTTCATTCGAAGGACTCCTCTTATTCACGAACGAGTTCCTTTGGTAAGAGCACAAGCTCAACGGAATCCTGCTCCGAAACCAATAGCTCTTGCTGCTCTTCTCCAGAAACTCCCACATCCGTCCTTGCAAACTTTCGCAACAGCCAAAGAAAATCTTCTGAAAAGAAGGAGAATGTTGCTTGTAGTTCTCCCCTTTTGTGGTCTCTTAGAGTTCAAGCAGTGGAAAAGTTGAACCCCATTGATGTCAAGCATCTTTTGCTCCCCAAGTTGTCTCATTGTGGAGTAAATGTTTGCCCCTCCCCGAATGGGGTCGCGATCATTGAGGAATCGATGATTGATGTGGATGACAAGCTCGCTTCTAAAAAGACTGCTGCTGCAGATAGCAATGAAGAAACGCGAGTGAGTGTTGCCAAAGAAGAGAAGAATTTGAGCAGGGTACCTAGCCAAAAGGCAAATAGAAATGAAGATATCGAAATGAGTGATATCAAAGAAGAGAAGTTGAGTTTGAGCAGGACAGCTAGCCAAAAGACATACAAAAATGAAGAAATGAAAGTGAGTGATATCAAAGAAGAGAAGTTGAGTTTGAGCAGGACAGCTAGCCGAAAGACATATAAAAATGAAGAAATGAAAGTGAGTGATATCAAAGAAGAGAAGTTGAGTTTGAGCAGGACAACTAGCCGAAAGACATATAAAAATGAAGAAATGAAAGTGAGTGATATCAAAGAAGAGAAGTTGAGTTTGAGCAGGGCAGCTAGCCAAAAGGCAGATAGAAATGAAGAAATGGAAGTGAGTGATATCAAAGAAGATACAGCTAGCCGAAAGGCAAATAGAAATGAAGAAATGGAAGTGACTGATATCAAGGAAGAGAAGTTGAATTTGAGAAAGGCAGCTAGCCAAAAGGCAGATAGAAATGAAGAAATGGAAGTGAGTGATATCAAAGAAGAGAAGTTGAATTTGAGAAAGACGGCTAGCCCAAAAGCAGATAGAAATGAAGAAATGGAAGTGAGTGATATCAAAGAAGAGAAGTTGAATTTGAGCAGGGCAGCTAGCCAAAAGTTAGATAGAAATGAAGAAATGGAAGTAAGTGATGTCAAAGAAGAGAAGTTGAATTTAAGCAGGGCAGCTAGCCAAAAGGAAATTGCTGAGAGAACTAATTATATTGATTTCCAAACTGCTGCAACTGTTGAAGAATTGCCTGCACCAGAATTATCAAATGTTGCATCAAAACCATCACCACCGCTACCCCCGGTGTTGCCCCCTCCACCGCCACAACCCTCCGTAGTCATCGTGCAACTACCAACACCACCAGCATTTCCTTCACAACCACCACCACCACCTCCACCACCAATGATGCAAGAAAATGCAGTACTGGCTCAACAACTTTCACAGCCACCTCCTCCACCACCATTGCCTCAAATCGAGGTACTTCCTACTGCAGAAGCTCCTATGGTGCCTCCTCCACCTCCACCAACGTTTAAGGTAATAGCAACGGTGGTAACTGTGGCTGTGCCGCCGCCGCCACCACCACCATCACCATCAAATGCTACAGGAACGATGGTAAATGCAACTGCACCACCACCTCCACCGATGGTGCCCTTAAAAGGGGGTGCACCCCCTCCTCCAATGCCCCAAGGCAATGGCTTGGCTCCACCACCACCTCCTCCAGGTGGTGCATTGCGATCCTTGCGCCCCAAGAAGGCCTCCACTAAACTGAAGAGATCCCATCAATTGGGAAATCTGTACAGGACACTCAAAGGGAAAGTGGAAGGATCCAATCAAAATCTTAAGTCGGCCAACGGAAGGAAAGGTGGTGCCGGGAGCAGTACCGGAGGTAAACAAGGAATGGCTGATGCATTGGCGGAGATGACAAAAAGGTATGAGCTTCTCTTTTATAAAATGCAAAACAAATGTAATAGAATAAGTATACTCTGCATACGTACATTAACAAATATCTTTAAGAAACAGAGGACTGGAATATGAAGCATCACATAAATGTTGTTTCTTTTGGGGTGTTTCAGATCAGCATACTTTCAACAAATTGAAGAAGACGTTAGGAAACACGCAAAGTCGATCGCAGAGCTTAAAACTTCCATTTCAACTTTCCAGTCAACAGACATGAACGAGCTGCTCGTTTTCCACAAGAATGTGGAGTCTGTACTGGAGCATTTAACTGATGAATCACAGGTTTGTACAAATTGTGCCTTGCCAAGTTTCTAATCGTTGCTTTCAAACTGTTATTCAAAAGAATAGGCTGCACTTTCTCCTTATTGAAGGTACTAGCAAGGTTTGAAGGATTTCCCACAAAAAAGTTGGAAACTATAAGGATTGCAACAGCGTTATATTTAAAGTTAGATGCAATTGTCTATCAACTACAGAATTGGAAGATTGTTTCTCCCACGGGGCAGCTTCTCGATCGAGTTGAAAGCTACTTCACTAAGGTAGTTTTGAATGCCTCTTTAGGTCTGTTAAAATATTGGTATAAGATTATAAATTTACACTATCTCAACAGCTTGAACTTTTGGATTCAATAGTGGTTTAACAATTCTTTTAGAAAAGCGCTTGAGATGTTGCACCGTGTTATCTATGAACCATTGCTTTTGACTCTACTATGAACCTACAGATCAAAGGAGAAGTCGATGCACTCGAACGAACCAAGGATGACGAATCAAAGAGATTCAAGAGCCATGGTATTCAATTTGATTTCAACGTCTTAATACGGATCAAGGAATCAATGGTGGACGTCTCTTCCAGCTGCATGGAGTTGGCTCTGAAGGTGGTCTCACTAAAACTTTGTTACATACTCAAAATGCAAACTGAACCAAATAATAATTTCATTTGTGTGGTTGATATAGGAAAAGAGAGAGTTGAAAGCACCAGCAGCAGAGAAGACACGAAATGGAGTCAAATCCGAAAATTTGAACAAGGGATGTTCTAAGATGCTATGGAGGGCATTTCAATTTGCATACCGAGTTTACACCTTTGCCGGTGGACATGACGAGCGTGCCGATAGGCTGACCCGAGAGTTGGCTCTAGAAATAGAGAGTGAATCTCAACACCTATGATTCTCTCCATCTCTTTAAAGTTGTTTTCTTCTCCTTTCTTCCTCTTTTTTGCTGAAAAAATCACTGAACCATGTGAGATCAGTAGTTGGTCTTACACCATATCTAGCATTTTACTGTGTGGAATGGTATTTGAGTAATGTTTGGCATTTATGTTGCTTAACTTTTTTCCTCCATCTGGATAGGACCCTGTAAAAATTATGTAATTAATGTGAGTTATGCGAGCATAAATATACATAAGTACGTATTTACAAAATACAAGTGCTCTCAACTTGGAATACGTACTAATAATCAATCTTCACATGTTTGAATCAATCATGAGTTTATTTACAGAGTTTATATAAAAATATCATAACTATGTCAAAGAGTTCCTATTACAATTGTGGCAGCAACATATTTTTTAACATTTATTTGTTTTTAAGAATTTGGACATGGTCTTTTTTTTTGCATACTTGTATATGATGAATTATTCAGTTGTTGAATCATGTTTTTCTTCCAAGTTAATAATACCTTCCAATAAGTTTATGTATAAGCTCACCATCCTAGTTAATATTGATTTTTTGCATGTCATGATTTTGAATTCTTTTTTTTTTTTTTGGATAATTCTTGGTTGGAAATTGGAATGCAATATTTTCCATCTTTCTCTATCCTTGTAGTAAACAATGGGATGGTGGAGGCAGAGAGATTCATGTACATTACTATGCAACCAAGTATTATTATTATTATTATGATTTTTTATTCATTAATAATAAGAATAAACTTTATTGAAGAGTTATTTAAGGTATATACCAAAGAGGTTTATTCAAGAGATTTATAACTCATGATTATAGTGATTATCTTGTAGTTACAGAAAAGAGAGGATGTAGAAGACCATGAAGAAGCCGAGATAATGATATCCTTCCCGAATGGTAGCGTGCGAAGAAGATTAATGAGGCCTCAAAGATTTGTTAGTGGAAGAATTTAGCCCTTATGATTTGAAGCCATTCATTGACAAAATCATCAATGCCTTCTGAAAAAAGGAAGCTGTATGAAGAAAATTCTCATAAAATTCCCTCAAAGATGAGTAGCCAATGAATATCTAAGGAAGATATATGACATGATCCATAGATTTTGAATTAGCATAACCAAACTATCAAAGGAAGTCTGTGTTGGATCTTATTAGGAATATATATTAAACTCTACAATAGGAAAAAATTGATCTTTTTAGGAAGAATAATACTATTCCATAAGGTCTCATATGGGTTGACCGAGTAGTCCATAAAATGTGTGTGTTTTTTTTTTTCATGAAAATGTATAATTTTCAATCTGTATATTATTTGGTTGTAGATTGTGAAAAGTCTAACATGATCAATTAAGCATCTTTTAAAATCTCATGCATACTAAAACTAAAATTACAATTTATTAAACGTTAAAGTTTTCTTTTCATGGAGATGTGTGACTGTTTATAACATCAATATTTATTACCTTTTCTATGGTTGAAGGGGTCCGTTCCTACATTTAGCCTCTGTTCTTACATTTGTTAATCTAACCAAAAAGAAAGAAAAAAAAAAAAAATCCTATTTTTGATTTTTTTTTTATTTTGATTTTTATCAATATCTTAGTTCTATTAAATAAGTGGAATATCATGTATTATTTCTTAAGATTAATTAATAGAAATAGACAACCTACAAAAGTGAAAATTTGTTCTAAATTCTCATCACTTTGTTTTTAGCTTCACTCAAAAGATTTCATTATCATTTGTCAATAAATATATTTTTCTTCACTTATATTCATAATCTTTTCCTTATCTAATTAACGTGAAATTTTAGTCACATTCCTAACAACTATAAATTTTTTTGGAACTTCGAAATACTAGATTAAACATTTTACAAAATAAACCACTCAAAATTTTTTGAAAAAGAACTTTAAATCATAAGCTACCGGGCATCTATCTAACTGGAGATGGTAATACAAAATCACCCATATTATATTTCCGAACAAGGGTAATTAGCAAATCATAACACCATATAAATATCAGTATCCTTAGGACCTGATTAGGGTGCATGTTATAATTATAACATATATTATAATAGTCTATGAAATACTCTGTATCTCAAACACAAACTATTATAACTCAGACTAAATAATCATGCATCCTAAACACAAATTATATAACTCCATAGACTATTATAACCCAGATTAAATAACCCTCCATCCTAAACATAAATTATATAATTCCACATACTATTATAACTCACCCAATACTCCAAACAATCCCTTAGGGCCTGTTTGGGGGGCACAAGTTATAATAATTTGTGTTATTATAACCTATGGAATACTCTGTACCCTAAACACAAACTATTATAACTCCAGACTATACTGCTCTGCATTTTAAATAATATTATATGATTGCACAAATTAAACTCATAGACTATTATAACTCTTTGTTATTATAACTCACCCAACCCATCAAACAACCCCTTAGATATTACTCATTGGTCTAAATTTCCAAATAAACTTTCTCTCTCATCTAATATTTTTTGAAATCCACCCAAATCTAATTAATATGAATGAGTTTGCCCCTTTCTTTTCTCCCATTAATATTCTTTTTCATACGAGACCATATTATATCACGTCATGTGTAATTTCCCCCAACACCAACTTTCTTTCTCCTTATTTAACTCAATTGTACTATGTCCTAAGTCCTAATTCCATAAATTTTATCACTTATTTAGTACTTAAGTTCTCGGTCGAAACGCCAAAGAAAGCATAGTTCAATTGACATATCGAATGCATCAATAACCACGAGATTTGTGGTTTAAATCTCCCATCTCTATTGTGCTAAAAAAATCTCGGTCGAAACCTAATTGTAGGTGATTGTATTAATTTTATTTTATTATCTATTTTTGTACTTTAAATTTTCCTTTTTCAACTTTCAAAATTTCTTCTACAATCATGAACTAATTTTCTACACTAATCTCTTCTTATCTTGCAAATGTAACCTCGATTTGTTCTCATTTGCTATACATGTTTCCCTTTAATTTTTTGAGGTAAATTAAAATTTTGATCTCTTAGTTTTATTTGACTTTCCTATTAGTTTCTAAGGTTTCAAACTCCACAAATTTACCCACAAAATTTATATTTGGTAACATTCATGGTGCTTCTATCAGTTTTTTCATTAATTTCTAATGAAAAGTTGTATGACACATATTTTGTGTTTTTTCTAGTTGTTTAATTATTAAACTTAAAGAAAACATTTTCTTTTTTTTTTTCTTTCTTCTTTCTCCCTCTTCCTTCTTTCATCTTCTTCTTCATCCAATACATGGTCGCTATCGCTTGTTGCTTGTAGTTGGTAACTGACTGCCATCAGCAATTTGATTTTTCTTTTCTTCTTTTTTCCTCATTTCCTCTTCAATCTTTCTTTTTTTCCTCTTTACCTTCTCTCTCCTCCTCCCATCTACTTCTTTCCTCTCCAATCTGTTGTCGTGTCACCAAAGGGAAGGATTTGAAACAAAAGGGAAAGCCCCCTCGTTTTTTCCATCTAAAACGAATAGATCTTTGTTGCGTAAAATGATATTGCAATACCGCAAGTGTACATGTCAAATTTTAGTATAGTGATTTAAAGTTCCAAGTATCATCCTCAGGAATGGTTTTCTAAATTAATTAATTACCAAGATACTAATTCTCAATTTTTAGCTAAAGTAACAAAACATGGATAGATGATGAAACAAAGATAAGAGATAAACAAACAAGTAGAGACACGAATATGATAGAACTGGACGAGATTGACTTCACAAGTTATAACTTATTTAACACATGCAATAACTTATTTAACACATGCAATGAACTAACATGATGAATTTATAAACAAGAAGTAAGATACTCAAGAAGATCTCTCGATTCTTAGTAAGTCTCGAACACGCAATGAATTCTATAGTCTCCATATGAATTTAAAAGTATTTACGACATTAAACAACTTCTTTATGTGTTTCCCTTAGACTTCTAGGTCATTCTCATGCCAGACTTCTAAGAGTTTTGACAACTTTGCCATAATCTAAGCTTTTTCTCTCGAGTCTACTTAAACCAACAAGATTAAAGAATTGAAGAACGAATTGCCAAAAATAAAAATCAAAACACAGTTCAATACATAAGCAAATAAGTCTTAAACAAGCAAATCAAATCCTAACTACAACATTTAACCACTCTAAATCACAATAAAACTAAGCTAAAGTTCTAGAAAACGTCTTAAAACGGTGTTACAATCTAAAAGAATGAGAAAATAAACTTATGTGTCGATGTTGGTCTCTCGTCCCCGAGCTACCGCCACGATCTCGAACCTCCACGAATGCTTTAGCTCCCAAGGAATGCTCATTTTTCTCTTCTATTTATAAGACTTCTCGGCACAGCGTTGCAACGCTAGGGACAACGTTGCAACGCTGTGCCCTAGGCGGCTGACATATAAGGAAAGTCTCGGCAGCGTTGCAACGCCACTACCCTAAGCGCGCGCCTCGCTATTTGATCTGGTGTGGCTTTGCAGCATCGTCGCCACGACCCTTCATATACTAGTCTTCTTATCGAGATAGCGTTGCGACGCTGCAAGGCAACGTTCACGGCGTTGCAACGACATCACCTCAAGTCTACTAACTTGAAATGATCCTTTTACTTCTAATGGATGTTATTTTGAGCTCCAAAAAGCCTCGATTCGATCTCGAGTGGTCCATAATGTCTCCAAATGTCCTGTTTAAGCTCTTAGCCTGAAATTCAATGATTAACACACATAAAAGCCCTGAAATTATCCTAAAACTAGCAATAATTAAGCCTAAGGATAACATATTTTGTGTGTGCTATCAATCTTTTTGGATATTCTTTATTTAGATTTGGCTCAAGTAAAAGAAGTAAAAGAGAATGGAAAATCTAATTGTTAGTGAGAATGAAAAATAGGGAAGGAAGAAGATGAAGAAGATGAAAAAGAAGATGATGAAGAAGAAGAAGAGAGACAGGGTAATTAAGTAGTAAAAAAAGAAAAAAAAAGAAATGATTAAATAGTACAAAGGGGGTTATTGAACATTTCTGATTGGACAGAAATTAGACTAGTTTATGATCTGAAGAGTCAACGATAATATATAGTTGTGTGAGTGGTTATTTTTTTATAAATTATTCTTACTATAAATGAACTTTGGAGATTTGAAGTTAAATGGTTTATGTTAAATGGTTCATTAAGAACTATGAACAAGTTTGAAGAATTGATGTTTACTTCGTAAATTGCTTATATATTGAAATCTCGAGAATTTGTTTGGTAAAAAAGAATTATTTGAGTTTGTTAGAATGAAAGTGTGTATGAGGGTGGTTTAGAATATATATATTTCATAAATATTTATGTTAATTGATAGAATTGAAGATAATTTGAGGAATTGGAAGAACTTTGATTTTTCTTGGGAAATGTATGAAGTTTAAAAAATGTTGTTTTAGAGAAAATATAACTCTAGAGAAGTCTTATGTTTGTTTGAGGACTCGTTGAGTTTATGAAAAGTTGTTTAACGTAAAAAATCATGATTTTAGAAAGAGTTTGAGAATTAAGAACTTTTATGTTGAAGATGGATTTTAAACCACAAGAGCTTGTGCCAATGGTGATTCCTCATATGTTATGAGAATGAGTTTCAATAGTAAACTAACCTGCCGAAGTTGCAGAGGATGCAGGGGAATGCTAGGACCATTAAGTGCTGAATCTGGATTCCGAATCCTAGTCCAAATCCTGGTCTTGAGGCATCACATTACCTGTATGATGTGAGAATGTGTTTCCATAGTAAGTTAGCATGCTTAGGTCGCAGGGGATGTAGAGAAATGTCGGGGTCATTAGGTGTCGAATCCGGATTCCGAATCTTGATCCAAATCCTAGTCATGAGGTATCACATTACCTGTATGATATGTGAGAATGTGTTTCCATAATAAGTTAGCATGCTTAGGTCGTATGCCGAATCCAAATTCCGAATCCTTGTCTTGAGGCATTACATTACCTGTATGATGTGAGAATGTGTTTTCATAGTAAGTTAGCATGCGTAGGTCGCATGGGATGCAGGAGAATGTTGAGGGCATTAGGTGTCGAATCCCAGATTCCAAATCCTGATCTAAATCCTGATCCTGAGGCATTACAGATATTAGAGTTGTTCTGCGTGTACTCATGATAGAGATATGCCCTGCTATATATTCGAAGATTACTCCATGCCAGTATGATAGATATTTAGGTACAAAGTTGGTGATTGATTTTACTAATTTATGCTTGATGTTTCCTGAAGCTATAATTACAGATTTCCCTATCTATGCTCTACAAACTTATGCTTATATTTTTAAGAGTTGTAGTTTTGAAAGTTGTAATCTTTGTGGTGTTATTCATGTTTTCAGAGTTGATTTATCTACAGATCTTAATATGTTTAAATGATTATGAGAGCTTCTAAATTGTTTGCGATTGACATTATTTCTCAGAGTTATGAGCTTTTGTTTAGTAAGAGAATACTCTTTTTCCTTTAAAATTTATTTTCTTGTAGAATTACTCCTCACTGGGCTTTTTAGCTCATTCTTCTATTCTTAATTTTTCCACCAGGTTTCTCTTGAGTTTCTACCAGATTTAGACAATCAGAATCTGCCACCAATCTTGTCAAGTCATTGCATATCATTTATTATAAGTAAAGAGAGAAATCTTAACTGCATTGTTTATGGGACATCTATAAATAGAGTTGAATTATGGGATAGAAGATAAAGGCTTGAAAATAGATTAATTGCACACTTGGGGTCTACTATCGTCATAACTTATCCTAGGTTCGGTAGGGTAGTCTAGGGTGGGGTGTAATGTAACAGAGTGAGTTATAATAACATGAATTATAATAGTCTATGAATTATAATAATCTGTGGAGTTATATAACTTGTGTTTAGAATGCAGAATTATTTAATATGGATTATAATTGTCTGTGTTTTTTTTATTACAATTAGTCTGTGTTTAGAGTATTCTATAGATTATTATAACACATATTATTATAACATGTATCTAAAACAAAACCTAAGAAATACAATATAACTTAATAAACTAGGGTAGGTTAAAATTCAACTTCAACATTAAATGTATTGTAAAATCACAAATCAAACAATCATTTGGAACCTACAAAAGCTATGAGGTTGATCAAAACTAAAATCATAAATCACAAATCTTCTTACACATAATCACACAATCACCGCAAGAATATTTTTTACCAAAGCTCTTCAAAGAAAACTAAACTAACCCCCACTCCCAAACCACCAAAACAGAAATCTTAGATAAAATGACAACGAAAATTTGCTTAGATTAAAATTACAAAACAAACAACTATACCAAAACAAACTTTCGATAAACTCAAAATCTATTTCTATAATCAAAACGATTATTCGAAGTGGTTGCTTTGCTTCTATAATTATATTTTGTTCATGGTTAAAATTTAATTACGTTGGTTAACTAGCCACTACGTGCCATCACAATAAGAGAGATTCATTCTTCGAGACCATGCACTAAATAAACTCACAATCTCTTTAGCTTTCTTTACAAAAATAATAACAAAGAAGTAATCTCTATTTGGTAGACAATCTGATTCTATTTTATATTTTCAAATTCACTGATTTAGTAATATGTGTTTGACAGATGTGTTTTCAAAAATTATTTTTGGATTATGTGATCCAAATAATAGAAATCTTGAAAATATATTTTTTTATCTTTTCATTGTATCCCGATTCTAAATTTGAAATGTAAAATTATATTAAGCAAAGATAAAAATCTTAATAAATATAATATTTCAGGTTATAAACTCAATTTACTTTTGTTAAATTAAAATAGGTAATATAATACATTATAAATTGTATAATGTTAGATTATAGAATAATAATTTTAAAAAATTTATATGAACCATGTTCATAAATTATTAATAATGACTTATATTCGACCTAATATTTAGTTTTGCAATTACAACTAATTCCATGGTCTATAAATATGTTAGAGAACATACTTTTAAACAACTGTTTAAAATGGAATCAAATTTCTAAATCTGCTACCAAACACATATATGAAAACATGAGATTTTCGTTGAAACCCTTATTCTCAAATTCTTCCTTCTAGTAATAAAGTAAAAAAATAAATCTAAAATATTTATAAAAAAATAGTTTGTTACATGATAAATTGTATATCAACACTTCTTGAAATGCACAAAAAATCACTAGTAGAAAAAAGGGTTTTGATGACGGGCGCGCGTCCGTCATCTAAGCGAGTGTCATTGTATGTTACAATGACGGTCGATTTTTAATGACGGGCATTGCTCGTCATTAAAAAATGACCGTCATTGTAACATATAATGACGGTCATTTTTAATGACGGGCAATGCCCGTCATTAAAAGGTGTCAAATTTTGGGTTGGCATCCACTTTTAATGACGGATTTTGCCCGTCATGGAAAGTAACTTTTAATGACGGGCAATGCCCGTAATCTTTTGTCAATAACTAAATAAAAAAAATTGTTGCAAATGTGCCTAACCAACAATTTCTCTTTCTTTACATACAAAATAAAATTCCAATAGTTATTACATTTTTATACAACAAATAACTTCACAAAAATTCAAAGAAAACTACATTAGTGGAAGATCCAAACAACTAGAAATTTCCAGTTACATTAGTGGAAGATCCTAATCATTAACACAAACATTCCCAGTTACAACCTTTCAATAGAAATTCAAGTATTTCATATTTAATTTCCAAACAACTAGAAAAAGTAGAGAAAAAACAGAATAAAGAAAAAAAAAAATTACTGAATTCTCATGTCTTCAATAAACTGAGTTCAAGCAATTTGAGGGCTTTTTGAAAGCAATCGTGTGTTTCCTTGTAAGGGCATTAAGCAATGATGACTTCCCGACATTCGATCTTCCTAGCATGAAAGAAGATTGAAAGCAACATTACTTCAAAATATCCAAGAAAATTTCAAAATATTGCATAACAAAGTATTAACAACTATATATAGTAACTTTTTTACTTTTGTTGTGTTTACAGAAGCCACATGCAAGCATAGATATTTGTCGAAAGGAACAAAGCTTAAGACTTCAGAAAACCAAACAAAAAGTTTGCCTGATAAAAAATTAGATCCCCAAGAATTAATATCGATTTGTAGAGAGAAGAAGAGACTTACGATGCTTGAGAAAAAAATCAACATTATTGCAAATACATCCTGTGTGAAAAAGACCCAAAATATACCTAATAATTCCTTGTTGATTAGCCTCAAAGCTTGAACATGGAAAATGCCATTTACATCATTAACAACTAGATAATGAAGACTAGATAATATTCTAACTATCAATGTCTCTCAACCATTTTAGATACAGATTTTTTGAAACTAAGTGACAGAATGACACTGTTCTTATTTTGTTCATATCTTAGTTATTTTCCAAATGGTTGAGGCAATGATCTAACTATCAGTGTCTTCATCATACATTTGCAAAAGTGAATCCATGAAGCATAAAACTCAACTGGGCTAATGAACTTTTAAACAGGTTCAATTGTATTGCATGGAGACTTCCACAGGAAAACACATGAGAGGATATGTATTGCATCAAACACTCAGTGAGACAAAAGAAATGGAAAAAGAAATAGAATGCTTGAGAATCAAAAACATAAAAGTTGTAAACAAATTTCCATGCATACTTCTGAATGCAACAACATTCTCTCATCAAAGGCTATTGTCGTGGAACGATTAGATGTCGATACTTGTGAAACCATGCCAACAAATAAAACATAAGAATAATTGCAGTTATACTCTTGAAAGTAATAAATAATGACTAACTGAAGATTCTTGGTTCTTATTGTCTTCTAACAAATTCCACATCACAATACAAATAAGATGTCAAAGAAAAATGAATTTAAAGTATAGAAAAATGACCTGCCCATAAATTTTGACCATAAATTTATGGTCAAAATTCCACATCAGCACCCTCCATAAATTTTGACCTTTCCATTAGCAAAGAAAAATGAAATGTCAAAACAAAAATCTTAAAACAACGTGAAGTTTAAAGTATAAACACCAACCTACACTTAAAACCATTCATTCGCTACCATAACTGCAGGATAGCCATAGAACCATATTCAATAATCTCCAAATAAGAGTTGCATTGAAATATAGTAAAACTCCTACAACAAATAAGAGTTGAAGGAAAAAATTAAAGAGAGCATCAAATTAGCATGAGGCGGACTATCGAACATATGTTAAATTTATTGTAGTGTTCGCCAACTCCCTATACCTTGCCCAATTCTTCAAGTGTTGGTCCACGAGTAAAGCTTGATGGAGATTATAAGGTAAATATAGCAAAAGGTAACTAATCGCTCTACATGAAAATCAACAAAAGCACCAAAATATACATTACATATCTCTTAGCTTTAAAGAAAAGAACTAGAATATAAGAGAAAAAAAAATAATTTGCAGATCTAAGTTGGGTGTCACCTGGAGTTAATAGATCCACGTTGGTAGAAGTTTGTCTAAAAGGAAATCACTACAGATCTCGAGTGTGCACCCAAATTCATCCAACGAGAATAGGGTAAATAATGATTTCAAATATAAAAATCACATCATTGTATCAAAGTTGAGAATCTAAAATCTTAAACTACAAAAAACTAAAATCAGCTCGATAAATAATGAACAAGTATAAAAGAAGATTTTAAACACTAAAAGCTAAGTTTTTGAGAAAAGCTTAAAACCATCCCTAAGTTGAAAAAATTGCTTTCATAGACACATCCTTGGCAAGTTTTTGGTTTGGCTTAGAAATATTTTCAAGACCTAAAAAGGAGTATACTCAGATACTACCACAAGGAGATCTGCAATATTCAAATTTATTTCTTTGAATGCATAACATTTTTCAATTTCATGATATATAATTTTGATTTTGAGCCTTCTTAAATCTATGGGGATATCAGATCTTAAGATCTCTAACACGTTGGTATGGTTATGGTCATGTAACTTCATTGTCTAATTGTGGTTCTTATACCTTATTTTCATAATTATCAGTCTCAGTACAAGATTCCACTTACGAACAAACAAATAATGCTCAACAATAATTAAAAGACCACTTAAAATAAACATATAATACAAATCAAGCATTAAACATACACAATACTCCATAAGTGAGGAACCACTTACTTCTGAATCTTCACAACTCTAAAAATCTCACTTAACTGAAAAAAATCCTAAGATAGACAAAAACAAAGTTTCATATATACCAAATAAATTCTAAATTGAAAGGGCCTAAATAGACCCTAAAGTTCTAGATTAACGAGGTTTTACCGTCAAAATTGAGTGGGATATTTACTAGTTTAAGTCTGAATAGGTTCGATGTTGCAGATCTTACATTAGAGGCATGTAGGTGTTTGGACTTAAAAGCCTCTTGTGCCAACTAGCGATTTTAGTATAGATCTGGTTGTGGATTGTTCTTCCTTCAAGAATCAGATTGGAAAAGGTATTAGAATCATAGACAGAATCTTGATTGATAATAAGATTGAGAACAACCATAGTTAGTGGGTTTGTAAGCCCATCTCTAATACTCCCCAAAGAACCCAATAAGAGGAGCAACTTACCATTGCATCACTATATATGAAAAGCCCACTTTTATCCTTTCCCATAATGCCTTCCTAAGAAAATACAAAGCCACCAATGCCCAAGTCCCTATTCAGGTCAAAGTCTTCTGCATTTAACCTTCAATTTAATACTAGCAAAATTAAGGCCAATACTAGCAAAACTGAGTGCCTTATGAATGGCACAAAGTGAAGCCAACTAATTAAGATAGGTGGAAACAATAAAAACCATCAAATACAGTGAGGTCGAATGGTGAGCATACATAAAAATTTTTCTTTTTGCCATTGAAGTTCGATGCATCCCATCCATTTATTGCTACCAGTGAACACAATTTAGCATCCTCAAATATAAATTTGGAAAAAAAAGAACCATAAGCTCCCCCCAAAAACACCTTTGCCAAAGTAGTGGTGGTTTCTGTTAAATTTCATTATTCATTCCACAAGAATCTAAATCTATTTAAAAACTTGATACCAAACCTACTATGAAGGGTATGATTTGGATATTTTTAGACAAGCCATTTCCAATTCGAGACTAGAAATCAATGTTCCAACAACAATTTATTCTATTTAAAGGATATCTTTCATGACGGGTAATGATCATTGCATAAGAAATTTGTATGTAACATGATCAATCTCAAAGCGGCCCAACATTTTGCAATTATTTAATGACAGTTCAATATTTGTAAAAGGATTATTATTCAACTTCTCCCAACACAATCAAACCACCAAACTCAAAACAAAATTTCATCACAAACACGAAAAGGGATCAAACAAACAATTTCAACTCAACCAAAACAAGAAAGAACAACTTAAATAGAAGACATAGCAGAGAGCTCACTTCTTCAACATCGGTAAGAACCCAACCAACACCAAGTTTACTCATTGTGTGAATGTGTTTTGTGGACATAAAATTATTTTTGCATTCTCTATTTGATTCAGTAAATAAATTCAACAACTCAATTCATTTTTCACAAATATTAATATTCCTCAACATTTAAATTTGAACCTTCAACTTGAGTAAATTAATCATTTCTTCAAAACCAACCAATCAAACAGAGGTTTAATAAATAAAAATGACCAAACCTTGTCATAAAAATACTGAAATCAAGTAGCAAAAAAAACATATAATCCAACACCAAACCATCGTAACTCATCCCAAAAAAAATGCCCAAGATAACCATAAGGAGTAACAGGAGCTAAAGAAAGTCATAAATCACAATAATTTCCAAAATAGTTGAAATTTCAAAATGAAAAATAGTTATATGAGAAGATACCAACCTCCCCGGTGGCAAGACTGCATAATATCAAATTAAACAATTGTGGTTTATAATAATTTCAACAATCCCGCCTTCTATACGAGCATCCTCATATGCAACAATGGCAAATCAAGAACAATCCTCCACTATTTTAAGAAAGTTTGGATAATTCCATACCTCTTATGCTTCCTCATCACCGTCACTTGCATCTACACAGTCCTCTTCTCAAACATCGAGATATAGAGGTTCAACACCAATGAGGTGTTGGAGAGGCTACGATGAAAGAAGGTGACATTTGTTTGTGATTCTTAAAATCAAACGTAGTGCGAACATCGATCTATATGTTGATGAAAGGAGTGAAGAAGAAAAAGGGTTTAATTTGACAAGGGAATCTAGGGTTCCAAGATTTTTTATCGAGAGTAGAATGGAAATCCAAGGCAACCATCTTGAAAAGAAAAAAGGCAGCTAGGGTTTTACGAAAGAAGGAGAAGGCGCTAAAAATGAAAATTTGACCGCCCGTGTCGTATTTTCTAAAAAAACTTCAAATATAATGACGACCAAAGACCGACATTAAAAATAATGCACAAATGTCCGTCATCATAACATCAATTTCTCCAAATTTTACGTACTATGCGCGTTTTTTCTACCGTCCGTCATTATTTCCATGCGTAAAAATTTTTAGACTGTCATTAAAAGTCTAATTTGTTGTAGTGAATGGGTGAAACACCCAGAGGGAGTTTGGATGAATGGTATGGGTTGAGTTGAGTTGGTTTAAAAAACCAACTCAGTGTTTGGGGCATTGAGTTGGGTTAAGTTCTCAACTCCACACTTCCCCAAATATCTCCCCCAATTTTCTCACCTTACATCTCCCCACAAAATCAATTCACACACCTTTCCACCAATTTTCCTAAACCTTGATTCCCTTCCGGTGGTCCAATGACTTCCGGCGTGGTCCAGCGACTTCCGGCGGTGGTCCAACGACTTCCGGCGGTGGTCCGACGACTTCCGACGAAACTCCCCCGATTGTCCAGTGGGATGAAGAGTGAGATGAAAAGAAAAGAAGGAGAAGAAGAAAAGGGTTTTGAAGTGCACCATTTAAGTTGCAATTACTCTAGTTTAAATAGGTAACAAAAATTCTTAATCCTTTTTAGAACAACAAATCCTATTTTTTAAAAAAGAAAATCCTAATCCTCTCTTTTAAAAAAAGAAATCTTAATCCATTTTTTTATAACATAAATCCATAATCATTTTTAGACTTTGAAACACCATTTCCTAAAAATTCTCTATATTCATAATTCTTATCTGATTATCTAAAAATTTAAATTTAAATCAAATACAATTAATGCATTTGATTTTACGAGGGTTACAAAAAAAGAGGGGGTTTAAGTTGAATTATCCATAAGTTTCGTTGCTGAAACAAAAAAAAAAGGTTACATGGGAGTGATTAAGAAAATAAAAATATGATATGAAATTTGCTAGACGTAAAAATGTTGTAGACCAACTGTATGCAATAGAAGGGTTGACTAAGGATAATCCCCTTAGTCGCAGACATCCAGAAGGTTGCTTCATCCAAGTCTCACCACAATCTAAAAGATACTGCTTCATCTACTTGGTAGGACTGGTTGAACACCTATTCCACCCATCTTTTACTAAACCAAGAAGTCCATCCATTTAATTTTAACACCTATCATAAAAATAGGCTCAATTATTTAATAAATTTAACTTAATATAAAACCATATGTGGCTAAAATTAAATTGATAAATTGAAAGTAAACATACAGACAGCCAACAGGACGATTCAGCCCCCAGTAAGAAGAAACATAATATGGGCATTAATAAGAACTAGGGAATTATGTCGCAAGTTCAACCTTGACACCACCAATTGTGACATCGTCAGTTCCGTACCTTGGCACTAGAGTCACAATCACGCTATCGTCGTCATCTGCGACCAAATCATCAAGCAAATCAGATAAGCTCCTTCTGTCTTTTCTTATCGTTGCCATGCGTATGGGGTATGTTCACAAAGCTCCCTGCAAACTCTGTATTATCTGGCCTACTTACTGGGTCATCTTCATCGTTCATAAAAATATCGAATTTTACGAATTTTTTTTCGTTCAATTCAATTCCCACTTATCACCAATATCTCTTCGTCATCCTTTTTCTCCTTCTTCGGCCTCGGAACATCCAATCTTAGGGTCGAGTCCAGAACTCTCGGAAACACAACGCTGCTCACTGAGGGAATCTCCGCGGCCGTTGCTGGGCCAATTCCCAGCACCCCAAACAGACCTTGTGTTAAATCACCAATCAATTTAAATGGGAGGAAGGATGAGAAATAACAAATGCCACTAATGCAAGCTTAAAACTCTCCAACTTATTGGAACCAATATATTAAATAGGGAGGAAATTGATTATGCAGGGGATTGAACACAAGACTTCCTAGACCACCTGCTCTGATACCATCTTAAATCACCAATCAATCTAAAAGCTTAAGCTGATAGTTAGGGGTAAATTTAATTATATCAAGATAGTCTAACAAGCAGAGATATAAATTTTCTTAGGGAGGGAGCTAAATTTTACAATTTGACTTTTATGTATAGTATTTTTTTTAGGATTATTTGGAGCGTTGTAAAACTATTATAAATTATGAGGTCACATTTTTTCAACATGCCATCATCTACATAGTGCTTCTTTGGAGTAATCATTCTTGGAGTAGATCCCAATTTAGACCAAATATCCTAAACTAATCCATTATGGAAGGAGTAGCGTATGTATATTATAAATGGTGAGATCACTCTACATTTTTTTTAACGGTTAAGGAATGATGTGATCCTCAACGGTATAACTAAATCATAATCAAATAATTTAGTACTAATTTACTAAATTCTCTAATTAACTTTTTTTAATTTAAAATTAAAATTTATCAAACGCTACCTCGCTTCATTTCACAAAGTCATTGGGATCTCATACTAAACCTTAATGAACTAAATTATAAATTATAGACTAAATATAACTCGAAAAATATGTGTATCAAAGTATAAGAACCTGCAAGCCCAATAAGCATGTCTCTCCGATCAACTTTGTCTGGCGAATGATTTTGACCACCATTGGAGGCGCTGCAAAAAACTGTTGGAACATTAACAACAAATCTTCTTCTTCGCAGCCTGGATGATGGGTCTTTGTTATTACGAAAAAATGAGCAAAAAGAGGAAATGGATATATTGTTGGGGGAGGAAAGTGACGGTGGCAGTGGACGAGATAGACAAGCCATAGATGTACCCTTTTTTTTTTTCCCCTCAAAAAGCTTCGTTTTTTTTCATTTTCTCGATCGAAGTTTGTGCTCGCAATTTAACTATAGAGTCTTTGACGAAACTAATAGATCTGTTTGATTATTAATTCCAACGTGCAAAGCAAGGTCAATTAAAATATAGTGGGTTTGATTATTAATTAATTACAACGTGCATAGTATGGGCAATTAAAATATTGCACGTTCATTTCTGCCTATTATAATTTATAAAGAGACATCATTCTGTGATCAAGAAAGTGTGATGGATATGAATTATTTTATGTACAACTGGCAAAATGTATCACACATTATTATTAGATGCATAAAAGTGTAACAATCATATATTAATTGTCAGTACTCAATATCTCTATTTGTTGTACTAAAAGTAATTACATATTAATTAATAATTTATTTAGATATGAATATAAATTTATGCTTCAGATATGAAGAATCTTCCAAAAAAATAAATAAAAATAAGATTTGAAGGGCAGTATCAAAGGTCTCTTGCCAAAATCACACTCTTCAATCACATGTTTTCCCATTTTTATATAGAGCAAATTATACGCAGATGTATGATCATTGGTCAGTTGACAAGAGTAAATTTGGGATCAATTATAGTCAATAATTTTATATAATCTCACATGGATCATTTTATGAATAGTTAATAATTTACTGTTTTTATATATTTTATATAATATATTTTTATTTTAATAAAATAAGTTTCTTATGATAATTATAAGAAACTGTAGAAACATGCTAAAAAAGGGCAACGTGATATTATATTAAAGGAGAGATAACGGTGTTGGGGTGTATGCCCTAATCTCGTGTAGTTTGTAACCGTTGTTGATTTGAATAAAAGGTTATTTATTACTCAAACTTTGTATCTCACATTTTATAAACTTAATCCAATAAACTAAGTTCCAGGGTCATATTTATGAGAATTTGACGGTGTGTAGTGGACACATAGAGAGTATCACGTTCGAGCTATTGACCCGAACGGTCTATAGTATATGGATAAGATTGAGAACCTCATCCTCGCAACACTGTGGATGCGACCCACTTTGTATTAGATACAATCGAGGCGATCCAACTCGTTCATGTGTGGTTGACATGCGAGTGGGGGTATCCTGTGCCATGAGATTGTACAAGACCGGACCGTGAATTATTAGACCTACTGTTGTAACACCGTTAACATGAGTATAGGACTAATAATTTCGTAGATGACCATTAGTGACTCGTCCTGAGCGTGTTACGGACTCGTGTCTGCGGGGTCTGTCCTTTGACTAGTACAGGTGAGGGTGGCTTGAGTTGCTTGCCCAATATGCCTACCTTCTCATAGGCAGAACCACGTGGGGAGTTGGGAACTTAACTACGCAAGATGGAATTCACTCGTTCCCGAGCTAGGGAAACTAGAGAGGTTGTTCCCTTAAATGTTGTCTCCAGGGCTTGAACAACGGGGCCCCACCTTCTCACTGGCACGAGAGGGATTTTGTTAATGGTAGGACCATGCAACAAAGTTGTTCATTAGAGAAGCAGTGGGGACTTAAGGAGCAAAAGGTAGACACAGGGGTAAAACGGTAATTTGACCCAACTGTGACTACGAACAACCTGTGAATGGTCGACTCACGGGCATTGGTTATATTGATGGACACAACTTGTCCTACAGTGAGGAGACTGCAGCTACGAGGCTATAATAGAGTGCCCCGTAGTTAATGAATGTTGATTAACCGGGTCAAAGAGTTTGATCGGTTAATCTCGGATCATTGGAGCTCATGATCTGTAGGTCCATTAGGTCCATCAGTTGGCTCAATTTGGACTCAATAAGGGTATACAGTTTGGAGTGCATTTGAAGTGTTCAAATTCATGAAAAAGGTATTTATGTCATTTATATGAGATATGATTGACGTAATATATAGTTTAATGGGAATGAGATTCATATTAAACTATAGTATAGCCTAATTATTTAATTAAGACTTGTTTGGAGAAATTAATTTGAGAGAAATTAAATTGAATGTGATTCAATTTTAAATTCCACATTATACAAAATGAGATTTGTATAATAAGGTATGTGATACCTTATATTATATGAAATGCAAATATGATTTGCATATTATATAGTTGTGGTATAATGGTCACCACACACCATTATAAATAGGTGTTTGGAGAAGCACTTTGTAAGACAATTGGACATTTTTGGAATTCACTCCAAAAAGAGCATTCACCTTCTCTCAATTCTCTCTAGAGCTCTCTCTCTAATTTTTCTCCAAAACTCATCCAAAGGGAGTCCCACATACTCTCATTCATCTGTTGGAGAACAACCGAGAAGATCAAGTGGAGGTGTCCCTTTGAATCAAGTCCCGGTTCGTGATACGTACGAGAGATCGTTGAGATCATTGAGATCGTGATCGGGAGAATGAAACACGAATAAGTGTTCTTCAAGATGTTGGTACCACTTAACTTACTGTTTTTCTTTCTCAAAGCATGCTTAGCCTAGATTGTATGTGATACTCTCAATTTTAAGAAATTTAGTAACACAACCTAACAACGCGATTTACATCGCGCTTCCGCTGTGAGAAATCCATTCCCTTCAAAGGGAAAATGGAAAAAGGCCCGGTTTGAATAACCATTTCATTTTTTATTTTTGGTTTTTAAAAATTATACTTATTTTCTCATCATTTTCCTAAATTTTCTACCATGACTTTTTTTTTTTCTTTTTGAAAATACAAGTAATTCATTACATTAGATTAAGAAGAGAGCACACTTGCAAGAGAATTACACATTTTACCCATCCAAACTTGGTCAAGCCGAAGGTTGTGTGCTCGTTTTGTTAACTTGTGTGCCTCTACATTAGTATTACCATGACTATAAATTTTTTTTATCTGGCACCAGTTTTTCGCTATGTTCTTCCTGCCCAAGTAAAATTTTGTGCCTATGTCAAATCCACTTGCTCATCATTGATGATTTTAATCGCATCCATTGAATCAGAATCAACCTCTAAAGGAACAAAACAATCAGTAATATGTAACAACCCACGAAGAATAGCTTCAGGCCAATTCACAAATAATTATTGGCCATCTTTGTGATAGGAATTCATGTCTCACACAAATTATGAGTCTAGAACAATCACGTAGGAGATCCATGTCAATCCTCCTTTTGTCTCATCCTCATTCCAAACTACATCTGTATTTAATTTCCACCACATTTGTTGTGGCAGCCTCCATTGTGGATAACCTTGTGTGGGATTATCTGTGCGTTAGCGTTTTTCCCGTGCGGGAAGCCCCAATGATCAGAAAGATGTTAGTGGTTTCTCATTGGGTCAATGGGCAGCCACACTTGCACCTCGCTCTTCTAATAATAAAGGGCAACCAACATCTTTATCATCTTCTAATAATATAGTGCCACTATCTACTTGAAAGTTAGGGCAAATATTTGTTGGTGTTGATATAATTAAATTTATCATAACCTATCAATTTAAGCTTTTGGGTGAATTGGTAATTTAACATGGTATTAGAGTAGAAGATCTTGTCTTCAAACTTTGGTGAAATCATAATTTTGTTTTAAATATGTGTTCATCTTGCAGGACAGAAAGCCTTCCCTCATCCTCTCTTCATTCCTTGTCTCTCTTTGCATATCTAACAGGACCTCAACCTCTCGGACGTAGTACGCCAGACCAAGGAGCTTAACCGCACGAACGGCTTCTCCGATGCTCTGAAGATCGGTGAAGGCAGTTACGATCTAGTCTTCCGTGGAGAACTCGACCACACGTCGGTTGCGATTAAAGTCCTCCGGTCGGATGCCTCTCAAGGTCGATCGCAATTTCAGCAGGAGTTTGAGGTTTTAAGTTGTATTCAACGTCCTCAATTTCGATCCACCACCTTTGTTCTCTCTTCTCTCAATCATCCCAACCCGTTCATATCTCCACCGTTGCAACGCCCGTCTCGACGGCAACCGTCGTACTGTCGACGTCTCCAATTTCACTTTCCATCTCCATTTCTGTTAGTAAGCAACAATTTTTAATAAAATTTTCTCTCTTTTTATTTTTTTTGTTTTGTAAGTAAAAAAACGAAGGATATCGAAAATCTTGCCTTGGATTTGGTTTTGGGCAATTGGGTCGTAGAAGAATCGACATTTCTGAGCTCACAAGAATAGGCAAGAAGCTGAGCCCGACGATCGTAGCCTCTGGATTTGGGGGTTTTGGGAGGGGCATTTGGATTTGTGTTCTTGAGGGGATTGGGGTTTTTACGGGAATTTTTGTTTTGTTTTTTGAGAGTTTCGACGTAGACAATGATGATTTCTCCTTCATTTTGGGGTATGGTTTTGTTGTTGTTTGTTTTGTCCTTCATTTCTTGGTTTTGCATGGCTGTAGGGGGATTTGGGTCTTTTCTACGAAGTTGGATTGAGCCTAGAAAAACAGAGAAGAAGAAGAAGAAGGTGTAGATGTAGAGAATGAATTTGTGTTCGTTATGAAAATGGTGAAAAAAGAAAAAGATTGAATTGTGATTGTGTAATGGCTAAGTTTAGATGAGATTGAACGAGGAAGGGAAGGGGCAGGGGAATCGGGCGATGGAGGGGGAACGGGAAAGGAAAGGAGAGAGAAGTTTTTTCTTATTTATTATTTTTATTATTTTATTATAATATAATTATTTTAATGTTAAAAATTGTCACGTTAACAATTAGTTAAATTTAACGGTGTTAACCTATAGGCACCCAATTGAACCATTTTATGAAATTAAGGGGTTTGATTGTTAGATTTTGAAACTGAGAGACTTAATAGAAACTCACCTGCAAACTGAATGACCAAAAGTGTATTTTCCTCACGAATTAAAAAAAAAACATTTTTTTGTAGCTCTCGAGTGGCCGTATATTAGATGAGTGCACCAAAGTATTTTTCATAAGCAAAGATACTATTGGGAGAAGATTTAAAGTGACGAATAGAAAAAATAAAACAGCAGAGAAAAAAATTATAGTGTTAGAAGTTCAACAACTTCAAAGTGAACAAAGTAGGAAGAATAGAAACCGTGTATTAATTCTTTTTTTTTTTAATAATAACCATGTCGTATTAATGTGGTTAAAACTTGTAACTATACTATTTTAAAGTGGATGTTGGAGTAGATACTAATATATCGCCGGACTATTATCTGAGATTTCTTTGTTGAAGAAAGCTTTGGTGTTATAACTTCAACTACGAAAAGGTTTTTTTTTTTGTTTTTTTAGTTTAGTACAACATTTAGAAAGGTGAGAATTTAAACTTATGACCTATCTACTAATCATAAAATTATATATTATGCTAGTTGAGTTATATTCTTGTTGACAATTAAAATTTCTTATGTTTAATGTTAAGTATAATTGATATATGAGGACGGTGTAATACACTATATTTAAGAGGTTTGTAGACATTAGTACTAATATTTAAGTTTACCTACTTATAATTGTAATCAATCAAACACAATTTGAAATTGTAGATCCTACATAATTACAATTAATTACCGTATTCCATGATGGAGAATCATGGTAGTCACCACGTAATTCAATCTTGATTTTGCCTATGACGAAAAGCTTAGTGTAGCAATGTAAATTTCTGGGCTCATAATTTTAATTAGATGAAACGCACCAGAGAAGAAATGTAACATCATTTTTTTTTTATCTTTAAGCACTTGGGAAAAAAACAATCATATAGTATAAAAGGGCAACAATTGATTTTTTTTTAGGTGCAATTTTGACAAATTTAGGGGTCAAAATTGATTTTTTTTCCCCTATACTTGATGAGAAAGTTGCATTTGGGTTCAATTTTAGGGCAAATTATTCAATGAGATCGTCACAATTGTTGCCTCATAATAATCGTTGGATGTGGGGGTCATTTTTATTAATATTGTACTTTTTAAAACTTATTATAAAAATATTGTAGTTTTAAAACTATTTATATTAATGTTGTTGTTTTTTTACAGGTGGCTGGTGGTAAAAAAAACGGAGGATGATCGTCTCTAAGAGACGACCATGTCCAAATGTGCACAATCTGGCAGATGGTCGTCTCTTGAAAGAGACGACCATCTCAAAATTTTAAAGAAAATACACTTCTGGCATAGTGGTTGGGTGAATTTTTAATATACTGATGTTAACATTTTTTTTCTCTTTCTTGTTTCTTTTAGTTTTTTCGATAATAGTTTGGAAGAAGAACATTTTCATTTACGTCATTTTGGGTTGATTTTAATTTTTTTGATTTTGAGAAACAAACATTTTCATTGATCCCAGGAACATAGGTATATTAAACAGCCAACCAACCAATTTTGAGATGAAAAGAGACGATCATCTGCCACATTGTGCACATGATCCTCCGTTTTTTTGACCGCCTACCACCTGTAAAAAAACAACAATATTAATATAATTAGTTTTAAAACTACAATATTTTTATAATAAGTTTTAAACATTACAATATTAATAAAAAAAAGCCCTTGGATGTGGATCCAATCATTTTCAAGGTACTTCCCTCCCTCCATCCTACAGTGAAAAGTTGTCGATTGCATTGTGGTGGTCTTACCAAATAATTCTCTCCAATTTTTGTGTTTCGCGACCATGATTCGAACTTTTTTCGTTACGAGGTGGTGTGGTTGTTTTTCAAAACAAAAACTTGGTTTAAAAAAAAAAATCATAAACCCCCTTTGATAACTATTTGATTTTTTATTTTTGAAAATTGTGCATACTTTCTATCATTTTTCTATCATGGATTTCATATTTGTGAAGAAAATATTTGAATTCTTAACCAAATTCTAAAAACAAAAACAGGTTTTAGAAAGCTACTTCTTTAGACCCCATTGATAACCATTTGGTTTCTAGATTTTGAAAATTGTCCATATTTTCTCAAAATTTATCTACAATGATTTTCATCTTCTTTATAATAGTTTCATCTTTCTTAAGGAAACATTTGAGTTTCTAACCAAATTTCAATAAAAAAAACAAGTTTTTGAAAACTATTTTTTTTTTTAGTTTTTAAAACTTGGTTGTTTTTTGAAAACATAGGATAAAAAGTAGACAAGAAAACATATAAACTTATAGCTAGAAATAGTATTTATAGGTTTAATTTTCAAAAACTAAAAACCAAATTGTTATGAGATGGGACCTTAATTTTCAAAACTTAGCTTAGTTTTTTTAAACACACACAAGAAGTAGATAACAAAACATAAAAATTCATAGGTGAGAATAGTATTTATAAGCTTAATTTTCAAAAACCAAATGGTAATCAAATAGGACGAATTTTTTTTGTTCCATTTTTTAAAAAATCTAGAAACATTTTAAAAAATTTTAAAACCAAAAAACGAACTTGTAATCAAAGACACCTATTTTTAAAAAACGGAAAACCAAAAACCAAAAACAGGAAACGAATTGGTTATCAAACCGGTCCTAGGGTTTTGCCATATAGACTTTCACTAAAAGTTGTTTTCACAGTCCAGAAAATATACATACAGTAGTGATTTTATTGATGAAGCACAAACTAGTGTTTTTACATGCATTAACACGCGAAACTAAAATCACACACACATCCATATATTAAAAACACAAAGCCCCACAATTATTCAAAACACACAAAGAAAAGAAAAGCCGAAACGAAGTTTAATTCATTGGGTCAAGCTCAATCTTGATCCCTCCAATGCTGACCCTGTCTCCTCCAATCTTCGGTTCAATCCTCACAGCCAAAGCCTCATGACCCTCCAAACCCAACTCTTCAATCAGCTCAGTTATCACAAAACGTAAAGTGGTTTTCCCATGGTGATTGAAACCGTGCGGGATATTCCTGAAGCTGCCCACAAACTCGATATTTCCCGGGCACACGTCGGACCCATCATCAAGAACATTAACAAGCACATTAAAATGCACTCGCGAAGTTACATCGAACTCTATGTCTTCAATCACCAATACCTCGTTTTCGTCTCTCTTTTGTTTTCCCGTCCTCGGAAGATCCGGCCTTTGAATCATTGTGGTTATGTTCTATAAAGATGCCTTGAATCTGTTATCTGCCGGTTCGAATGACCAAGTATGGGGTCCAGGGGCGAAGCGCCTGGGGCAACGCCCCCGAAACCTAAATCAGTTTATATTTTTCGTATTTTGGGCCTATTGGGTCGTTTCTGTATTAGGGTTTAGGAGGGGTGCCATATATAAACCCTTTAAACACCTATCTGTTGTTTAATTGCTCAATGTAATTTTATTCTCTCACCAATAAAATTACTCTCTCCTCTCGCTCGTGGATGTAGCTAACACAACGTTAGTGAACCACGTAAATACTGTGTGTGATTTTCTTCTGTGATACTCTTCGATTATCTACTGCTTTAGTTTTAACAAACTGGTATCAGAGCCTCGTTGTTAAGGTTCTTATGTGATAATCGAAGATGTCTGCTGTCAACGTGAAAATTGACAAATTCACTGGAACGAACAGTTTCAGTCTGTGGCAAATCAAGATGCGATCCTTGCTAAACCAGCAAGGTCTGTGGGCGCCGCTATCTGGGAAATCGAAGAAGGCGGACATCGATGACTATGAGTGGAATGTCCTGGAGGAGAAGACACATTCGACAATTCTGTTGTGTTTATCTGATGACATCATCGTGGAGGTCGCAAGGGAAGAAACTGCTGTCGGTCTCTGGTTAAAGATCAAAAGTCTGTATATGACAAAATCTTTAACCAAGAAGTTGCTTCTAAAGCAACGTCTGTTCAGTCTGCGTATGCAGGAAGGTACGCTTCTTAAGGATCATATAGATCAATTGAATAGTGTTTTACTGGATCTGCGTAATATTGATGTTAAAGTAGATGATGAGGATGCTGCTTTAATTCTGTTAGTGTCTTTGCCCCTGTCGTACGATAACTTTAGGGAGTCGTTTATGAGTGGGAAAGATACTTTGTCTTTAGAAGAAGTGAAAACTACACTTTATACTAGAGAGGTCCGTCATAAAGTTATTGCAGGTTCAGTTACTGAAAATCAGCCCTCTAGGTTAGCTGCTATAGGACCAACCGGACAGAAGAAACCTTTTAGAAAGAAGTCGGGTTATAAAAACTCGAAGCCTAGTGGCCCTAAACCGGATGATATATGTAATTATTGTAAGGAGAAGGGTCATTGGAAGGATGACTGTCCTAAGAAAAATAAGCAGCAACAGAAAGTAAAGGGAAGTCCTGGAGGTTCTGGAAATTCTGGAAATGGGTCTTCAAAAAGAAGGAAGGAATCTCACCTACTGAGGGTGTTAAGTATAAGGCTCGAGTAGTTGCAAGAGGGTTCACGCAGAGGGAGGGAATTGACTACAATGGGATTTTCTCACGGTTTGTCAGACACACTTCCATCAGAGTGCTACTAGCTATGGTTGCACATCAGAACTTAGAACTTGAGCAACTAGATGTGAAGACAACTTTCTTACATGGGGAGCTAGAAGAGAGATATACATGACCCAACCGGATGGGTTTTGAGTGTCATGGTAAGGAAGACTATGTTTGCAAAAGTGAAAAAGTCCTTGTATGGGTGAAACAATCTCCAAGGCAATGGTACAGAGAGGTTTGATTATATGATTGAGCTTGGCTACAATAGGAGTCCATACAATTGTTGTGTGTTTCATAACAAGTCGGGTGATGGTTCGAGAGTTTATCGATCCTATATGTAGATGACATGCTCATATTTTGCAAAGTCAAAGTCCGATATTCGGAAGCTAAAAGGTCTTCTCGAGATCGAGTTTGAAATGAAGGTTTGAGTCTTTGCACAAAAATCTTGGGATGGAAATTTATAGGGAAAGAAGTCGAATAAGCTTTTTGTAACACATAAAGGCTATATTCGTAAGATATTGTCCAGGTTTGGCATGTCATCAGCTAATCCTATAGATACTCCAAGTACTACAAGTGTTCGTTTGTCTGCTAAGTTTGCACCACAATCTGAAGCTGAAAAGGAGTACATGTCTCGAATTTCGTATTTTAGTGCAGTTGGAAGTCTGATGTATGCTATGGTTTGCACTAGACCTGATCTTGCACATCTTTGTTAGTGTTGTCGCGAGTTCATGGGGAAACCTGGAAAGGAACATTGGCAAGCAGTGAAGAGAATTTTTCGTTACCTTAGAGGTACGTCTGATGTCGGTCTTACTTATGGGAGTAATACAGAGTGTTTAGTGAAGGGTTATTGTGATTCAGACTATGCTGGAATGTGGACAGCAGAAGATCTATGACTGGTTATGTATTTACTCTTGGTGGTTACATTTGTCGGTTGGAAGGCAACCCATGACCTCTGATTACTTTGTCTACTCACCGAGGCGAGTATATGGCATTGGCATTGAAGAAAGCCGCAAAAGAGGGAATATGGTAATTGAAAGGACTAGTTGGTGATCTTGGTTTACATCATGATCAGGAAATTATATATTGTGATAGTTTAAGTGCAATATGTCTGGCCAAGGATCAAGTCCATCATGAGAGAACTAAGCACATAGATGTGAGGTATCATTTCCTAAGAAGCGAGAAGAGGGTGAAGGTGATGAAAGTTGGCACTTCTGATAATCTTGCTGATATGTTCACCAAGCTTGTTCAGTATGGCAAGTTCAAACATTGCTTGGACTTGCTAAATGTCTTAAGCTGTTAGTGATCCTTGTTGGGGACACTCTGAGGCAAGGGAGAAAGTCTGGTAACCTTTGAGTTGCATCTGGTACATCTGGTAATTTTTTAGTTACATCTGGTACATCTGCTATTTGTGAGAGAATTCAAGTCAAGGTGGAGATTTGTAAAGAAGCCTTGAATCTGTTATCTGTCGGGTCGTTTCTGTGTTAGGGTTTAGGAGGGGTGTCATATATAAACCCTCTAAACACCTATCTGTTGTTTAATCTGTTCTGTGTAATTTTATTCTCTCAGTCAATAAAATTACTCTCTTCCTCTGCCCGTGGATGTAGCTAACACAATGTTAGTGAACTACGTAAATACTGTGTGTGATTTTCTTCTGTGATACTCTTCGATTATCTGCTGCTTTAGTTTTAACATGTTCGAATCGAGAACCTGCGGGAAACTGATGAATAATGGAGGTGGAGCTTGAGCTGCCTCGGTCGACGAGGAGGATGGTTTTTCGGATTGATCTTTAGTATTACTCTTTCTTAACGAGCGTGAGAATCGCTTAGTTTTCATCCATGGAATGTCTACATCTTGGTAAACATATCCAAGCTTGACACTGTCCACACAATGACAAACTTTGATGCGTACAGCGTTTTTATGTTCATCATAGAGCACAAATGAGGAGTCCAACCAATCTCGGTCGGTATAATCTCTTGGTTTGCTCCCCATTTTTTGCCAAATATTCCACATACGATCTATATTCGCGTAAGATTCTCTCAAAGAATCAAATGGCCCAAGATTCTCTCAAAGAAGTAGAGGTAGGCACGGTGGAATGGAAAGAACAAAGCGTTCCAATGGACTTCGAGATCCACTTTTGGGAAACCTAACTGTTTGTAGGCATAATTGCAATAGGCACAGTGAACTTTAGCTTGCTGATAAAAGTTACGAGGGTCGTCTTTGTCGAGGCCTTTCATTAAATCAATGGCTTTTTCAAACTTAGCGAGCTGGTCTGGGGTAACCAAATGAGCTGCCGGTCGAACACGGGGGGTCGGGATGAAATCGATGATGTCTTTGATTTTTGGTGGGCAACAGTCCATCATGCCGCCGGGTATTTTGGCCAGGTTACAGTTGGCAATATCAGGTGACAGAGGTTCTGCCAACGCAGACCTGTTGCCGCTGAGAGTGGCGACGCCATAAAGCCCTCCAAGTCCAAACAACACATCTCTTCGATCAAACTTGTTCAAAGAGTCTCCTCCTTGAAGGTTGGAGTTCATGGGGGTTTCATCTCCATTAGAGCCTCTGCATGGAACATAATTAACACCCTGCTTTTTGTTTCGAGGTTTTGATGATTGCCTATTGCTTCGACAATATGGGGAAACTGATAGAAGAGAAGATAGAGAAGCCATTAATATTGCTTGGAATTTTGGGATGTGTTTTGAGTTCACTTTCTTCTGCTCTCTTAAATAGGAGAAAAAACTCAAAATTGCACTTAAATGCTCCCCATCTTTTAAGTAATTCTCATTGGGTCTCTAGTCTTTTTAAAATCTCAATTTTACCTAACTCTTATTGATTAACATAATGATCATAAAGGCCTTGAAAAAAAATAAGAGAGAATAAGTAAAAATCTATGGTATACTTAGGATTTAATATTTTACGTGTTTCTTTGTCAACCAAATATACCTGTGAGGTTTTGAGCTGCGTAGCAGTTATCTTGGACACTAATCGATATGTCAAAAAAGAATCTCAATTTTGCCTTTTCATATTAAAAAGTCTCAACTAATAAAACTCTTGACTTGCATGTTTATATATGCAAATTTGCATATATTTTGAAAGAAAATATATTGATTCTACGTCACTAGTATTTTCTTTCAAAAAAAAAAAAAGATGGTTTGCCTATATAAAAATGAAAATTAATTTTTTTCTCCCATCTATTAAAAATGCTATTCGATGAGAGATTAAATATCTCTTCTAAAAAAAATATTTCTTTATCTCTCAATCACGAAGAATATTTAGCTATACGTCTATTTGAGTTTTATGGACTCTGATATACCATATCAGAGAACACATGTGTACACCGAGTTTTATCTTAAAATCAATTGATAATAAGATGAGTAACTCATACATTTTTATTAAGAATGTGAGGTCTCCCTATCATTCCAATGGAGGATTTTCAATACTTCCTACACACCACCATTAAAATTTTGACAGCGAAAGAAAAAAAAAAAAGTAGAAATTGAGAATTTGATTTTTTTTTAGTTTTCCTCTCTTAGCAGTCGAAATTTTAATGGTGGTGTATAGAAAAAAAAAAAAAAAGAAACTCTCTTCTTCTCTGTCTTTTATATGAGATATTTTATCTTTTCTGTCTCAGATATCTTAAAAGAGAATCCTTGTTGGTGAGCAGAGGAGTTTTTTAGAAAGCAACTAAACCTTTCATAGGTATAAAATATAGGCTAATAACAGTCACTATTTAACCAGGGGTATACTAATTAATTTCTCAAAATTTATTGGTTGATGCTAAAATAATTGAATGCAGCCAAGTCTGAGAGTTGATCACATGTAGAAATGCAATAAAACCAGTTACGAAAATAAAGGCATCTTTGTACGCTTTCGTAATGGTTATCCACAAGTTATTATATATTACCCTACTCTGAAATAAAACAAAACGGCTGAGCTTATAATTCATTTTAATTTCAAAGTTTGTGAGACATGTACTAAATTTCCGTCCATATGTTGACAATTCTACCCATATTTCTATATGTCTATAAATTCGACACCCACACAAATGATGAAGACACTTTTACATACTTTACAAAATTAATAAAACATTAAAGAAATAACAACGAATATAATATTATAATAAGTATTTTAACTCATTTAAAAAGTGTAGAAGGTTTATTTTCTAATTTAAATATCTTTTTAAAAATTTTGTTTTAATATTTTTTTTTAGAAATATTCATCGACATCGACATTTTATAGATATTTTCATCGTTGTTTTCATGAAATTGAAACTTTGACATTTTTATCGATATCGACATTTTAAACCTTAATTGGAAATGGACTCAATTTTAAGTTCTTAGAGCACCTAATAATATCCATTCAAATTTTGACATACTATTCATTGATTTATGAAACCATATCATTTTTTAATATTGATATGATAAATAATGAAGGGAAGTAATATATACGGAGAAACATCAAAATCGAATCATCTGGAGTCTTTTAAGTTCCTCACCTTGTTGAGGATCCCACCTTAGAAAAGTGGAGAGAAACCTCACAATATATATGATATGTGGGTTACTCCTCTCATTGCCAATTGGTTTTGAGATGGAACCTCATATAATCTAATATGGTATCAGAGCCCATTAAACCCAAACGGGTATTCGGTCCAAAAATTGAAATTGGGATCCGATCCAAGAATGGTGAACCGAAAGAGGCACCATCTTGAGGAGGCATGTTGAGGATCCCACATTACAAAAGTGGAGAGAAACCTCACAATATATATGATATGTGGGTTACTCCTCCCATAGCCAATTGATTTTGAGATGACATGTTGAGGATCCCACATTACAAAAGTGGAGAGAAACCTCACAATATATATGATATGTGGGATACTCCTCCCATTGCCAATCGATTTTGAGATGGAATTCCATATAATCTAATAATGGTGAACCCAAAGAGGCAACATCTTGAGGGGGCATATATTAGATATGTGAGTTACTCCTCTCATTGTCAATTAGTTTTGAGATGGAACCTCATATAATCTAATATGGTATCAGAGCCCGTTTAATTAGGATGGTAAGACATTAATTATGTCTTTTGATATATTTTTAAAATTTTCATCCACGAAATTGTATGCAAAAGTCAAAATTTCATTTCTTCTAGTGAGATACGTCACAGGACGAAATTTTGCAGACTTTCGTCATTATTAATAGGCGGCCTCCTGATTTGGTATTGAGATAGTGATGCATTAAAAATTAAAAAAAAAAGTTTATATATTATGTATGAATTTACTACTATTCATTTATGGGGAATTGTAATGGGTATAAAAAAATAGTAGGATATTTGCAAATTTAGTCATAATTTTTTAGATTTGCAAATATAGCAAATTTTTGCTTATTATTAAATGACGGATAACCCATTTTCCCACGCATTAATGGCATTTGACCGACATCTCAAAATAATGAAATATGACCCATTTGACATGATAACGCGCGCAAAATTACTCATAAGGGTAATATGAAGCGGTCTTTCTTGTTCACGCTCGTGACGTCGGTCTCGTTGTCTCGCTCGTTATCTCGCTCTCGCTCTCGCTCAAATGAGTGACCAAAAATATAAAAAAAAGATCAAGGAAAAAGGTTGGAGTAGCAGAGGCAATGAGAGAGTTAGCCAATGAGAAAGCGAGTCAACGAAAGCGAAGTCAATGAGAGCGAGAGCGAGTAACTTCAAGTACGATTTTGTTGTTTTTTTTTTTTCTTTTCTATAGAATTTTTACAACTTCATTACTATCATGAGCGAGAGCGAGACTTGAGCGAGAGCGAGAGTGAGAGTGAGAGCGAGATATCTAAAGTCAGAGTATAGTGCCCTTACGATAATTTGGACGAAATGCACAGTACAAAAAAGGTCATTTGTCATTAATTTCAGAACATGAGTCAAATCACATTGAAACGCGTAAAAAGGTGTCTTCTATACAATTTTCTCGCAAACTTTTTTAAAATCTAATTTTCGTTTTTTTATTTTACCAATTTTACCCTCATTGATGTATCAGTAGGATATCTGATATACTTAATATTTGGTATATCAACAATATATCAGTAAGATATCTAATATACTTAATATTTGTATATCAATAGTATATAAGTAGTATATCTAATATACTTTATATTTGGTATATCTGATATACTTTATATTTGGTATATCAGTAGTATATCAGTCGGATATCTAATATACTTAATAATTGGTATATCAATAATATATCTGATATACTTTATATTTGGTATATATTGATCAACTAGTATATACCTATATATTTGTAACACCCTAGGCCCAAGATTCATATTAAGATTTGGAATCCGGATTTGGCTCTAATATGAGATTTCTCCAAGCCAAGCACGTTTAGCTTTGGAGTTGCTATAATTGAGCCATAGAAAATTAGGAAGGTGCATCTTGTTGGTATATCAATTCTTGTAAGCCTTTTTCATCCATATTTTCATAACTTTGAGATCACTCTTATTCAAATGTGGTATTAGTTCATTCATGTACCCTTTTTCTTCGGACATCACAATATTAGATGTATATTACTGATATACTATCGATACACTTCTTTTTAGGTATCATTTAAATGGTATACTTAATATATATTGTAGCGTATTATGAATATAATATTTTTCATATTTGATCTATCACTGATATACTTCATTTTAGGTATATTTATTTCATCGATATATATAATATTAAGTATATCAGTAATATATCAGTAATATACTTCATTCTAAGTATATCGAGTATACTAAATATGAATTTCTCATATACTACTAGTCAAATGTATCAATTAAAAAGTCTATTGACTAAAAACTAGTAAATAATATTAAGTATATTAGTAGTATATCAGTAATATACTTCATTCTAAGTATATCGACAGTATACTAAATATGAATTTCTCATATACTACTAGCCAAATGTATCAATTAAAAAAGTCTATTAACTAAAAACTAGTAAATACAAATTATTAATAAAATAAAAAACTAAAATAAAGTATATCAGTAGTATATCAATGATATACTTAATATTATTTATGTCTTGTATATGGGTTACTGATTGACTACTGATAAACTTTATACGAATATCAGTAGTATATCACTGATATACTTTATATTACGTATGTCTCATTTCATTTTGATATAAGTGAAATGTATCAGTAGCAGATCACTAATATACTTCATATTAGGTATATTTGATACATTGGATATAAATCACTATTATACTCATACTTCATATTAGTTATTTTTTATATATTGTTGATATACTAAGTACCAGAAATTGATATACTTAAGTAAAGTGTATCAGTAGTATATCAACAATATATCATCGATAGACGATTGATATACGTCATATTACAATCACGCAAGATTACAAAGGAAGGGTATTTTGGACATTTCGCTGACTCCAATTAGGCTGGACCAATTTTTTTTGCTATATATTTTGAATAATACTTTTATATTTTTCAAAAAATTCATGCACAACCAATACTTCTAGTATTTTCCAAAATAATCGTAAACACGTGCAAAACCTAAATGAATAACAATAATTTTGAAAAATAAAACTAGAGACAACATTATAACATATGTTTATAACTAAATCCTCACTGGAAGAGATCAATAAAAGTACTTAGGGTGTCAATTCAAATAGAGTATAGTTCAATTGATATATCAAATGTGTTAACAACTACGAAATTTGTGGTTCGAATTTTCCAATACTATTTTACTAAAAAAAAAAAAGAGTACTTAGTGTTACTTTTGTTATTTAATTTGAATCATATACTACGGTTGATACGAAAAATTAAATATAGGTTGAGATGCAAACAATCTCATATTGATTACAACTTACAAGTGAAGAAAGTTTTCTATATATAAATAAATTTCACTTTTGGCTCCAACATTGTTTCATAACGAGAGAGAGAGAGATAAGTATTTAAATTTCAAATTATTTAAAAAGATAAATAAATAGATATAGTAGGTAGTCGATCTGTAAGTGTGAACATGTGTAAACGTAAAAAAACACACAAAGAAAACAAAAGTTACCTTACAAATCTAGTTCTTAAATTTTGATTATCATTTCTATTTATTACTTAGTCTTGAATTTGTAAAGGTTTTAGTTATGACTTTTAATTTATTTGTTGTCAAGCACAAGGACGACCCAAATAGTATGGTTTGGAAATTGACAAATTAAACATAAATATGATTAAAAAAAGTTTAATCATCATTCAAGTTATTCAAGTTATTGATGATAAAAATGAGTAGGTGTACCAAAAGACGTTTAAACTAAGTTTAAATAATTTTAGTATATTGCTAATATAGCTCATCTAGATCTCTTAACAAATAGAAAATAAATTACTACGACTCAAGAATAAAGAAAGAAAATAATAATAATATGAACTAAAATTGTGTTTAAAGTTATTTTATAGAGTAAAAATCATATGTAATCCAACATATAAATTAATAACCTTAGAATTTTTTTATTCCAAAAACATATTTCATTTTACACATTGATTACCGATTATATCGCTTGTAGATTACTAAAGTGCACTACTTGCTTCCACTCATTTGAAATATAGTTTTTGAGTTTAATAATCGGGTGGGAGATTTAACGTACCATCAATATTTTAGAATGATAAATTGGAATGATAATAGTTACCTTATCTATTAGCTAGGATCAAATTCAGCTAATACAGAATTAATTATTGACTTAATAAACATAAAACACCAATAGTATGAAATTATTTTTTAAAAAAAAAAATCTAAAGGCAGGAACGTTAAATTTACTTTAAGAAAATAAATTGAAATTAACCTACAACATTCCTAGGATTTTAATAATAATATTTAGTTAAAAGAAATTTTAAGAATTTTAAATTTTAAATTTTGATTCAGGTTTTTTTTAAAGAAAAAGTTGATTTATAGGTATTAATTGTTATGAATCAGTAATTTTACCGATTAAAACCTTATTTTATAATCATTTGATTTTTAAAAATTAAGTTTGTTTCTTCCAATTTCTATACAATTAATAATTTTCATCTCTCTTAAGAAAACATTTGAATTTTTAGCCAAATCCTAACAAACAAAAACAAGTTTTAAAACTACTTTTTTTTTTAATTTACAAAATATGGCTTGATTTTTGAAAACAACAGGTAAAAAGTAGATAATAAATAAGAAAATCTATAAGTAAAACTAGTATTTATAGGTTTAATTTTCAAAAGCCAAAAATTAAAACATCAACAGTTATCTAACAGACCTAAGATTTTTCATGTATGTTAATAAAAGGCATTCTCAGAAGTTAATTAAGGTATTTTTTTTTATTTTAGGAGTTAATTAATACTCTAGATAACATTTGATTTTTTTTTTAAAAAAAATTAAGTTTATATTATACACTACTTCTAGCCATAATTTTATTTTTTGTTATCTACTTTCTCTCAATGCTTTCCAAAACTAAACCATGATCTAAATACTAAAAAAAAAAAAGTTTTTGAAAACTTAATTTTCTTTTTGGAACATAATTAAGATTTAAAATGTTTACTTAAAAAGATGAAAACTATCATAGAGATATCATGACAAATAAGATTAATTTTGAAAAAATAAATAATTATCAAACGAGATCTAAATTATTGTTAGTATCTCTATATATATAATTTTCCAATACTATGGGTTAAATCATTATTTATTAGTTCAATCAATATATGTTACGCCAATATTTAGGGAAGTGTAATGGGTGCCAAAAAATATTACTATCTTTACAAATCTAGTCATGATTTTTTAGATTTGCAAATATAGCAAAATTTTTAAGAATATGATTTTTTTTTCGTTTTTTTATTATTCCAATTTTACCCTCATTGGTGTATCAATAGTATATCTGATATACTTTACATTTGATATATCGGTAGTATATCTAATATATTTTACATTTTATATACACGTAGTATGTCTGATATACTTCATGTTTATATATCAGTTAACTGATATATACCTAAAACAAAATACATTAGTAGTACATTATTGATATACTATGAATACACTTCTTTTTAGTAACATCAGTTAAATGAAATACTATATATATATATCTGTAGCATATCAAAGATATTTTACATCTTAGTATATTATTGATATACTTCATTTTAGATATGTTCATTTCACTGATATACCTAACATTGAGTATATTAGTGAATGAACACTATCATATGCGAGTTACTAACATTGAGTATATCACCTATTATATTCTTGATATATCAAACATACATGATATATCAACATAAATCACTATTTTTGATATACCGTTGATATACTGAATATAAACATTTCGATTTCATTTATATACCTAAATAAAGTATTTCATTAGTATATCATTGATATACTTGTTTCAGATTAAACTGATATGTCGATTATGAATCACTATTGTACTCTTGATATAGTAAATATTTCTTATTTTTGGTATACGTAAATAAAGTATATCAGTAGTAGTATATCACACTGATATATTAAACCTACTAATTTACTTTCGAACAAATTCAAATCAATATATCAGTAGTGTATCAATGACATACTCTACATTATTATATTGTTGATTTATCGACATTATATTAGGGGTAGCAAAAGAGGACCAAAAATCGATTCGACCGATCAAAACCGATCAAACCAACCTCGATCGATCGGTTTAGTGAAGGTTTCGGTCGGGGTCGATTTAGCCCTTGGCAAAACCGACCGAAATTTTTTAAAAAAATGTATATATAATAATAATAAAAAAATAAGAAACGGTAAAATTTTTACATATTTTTATTAAATAAATAATTAAATAATAAAAATTAATTAATTAAAAATTACAAAAAGTAAATAAACCGCCAAATTGAATTTGGTTGATTTAAGAAAAAAAAAAAAGAGGACCAATCGAACCGACAGAATTTGATCGGTTCGAGGTCGAAAATCGACCCCAACCGACCAATGATCACCCTTCATTATACTATTGATAGACTATTGAAAACTTTTTATTGAACAACGCCCGTGATAAATCAAGTATATCAGTATTGCACGTACGGATATACTCTTGATTAATATCAATAGTATATCATGTAGTTACTTTTTAGTTAAGTATATATATCGTTGGTATATCACATCTATCGTTGGTATATCAATACTGAGAGGGAATTTTTGACTTTCTGCTGCATGTGGTTGGGTTGGGCATATAGAATTTGCCATTTTAACAAAATGGATTCATCAATGACACTCCTGCAATTCTCCTAATTTAAAATGTTATCTATGCAAGTGAGTAACAGTGCCAATACATAACATTTGGAGAGTGTGGGGATTTTAACATTTATTTTTATCAAAAATATATATCCTAATTTAATAAGCTGAAAATCATCCTAGTTTTTTTTAGTACAACAACATTTAATGGTGGGAGATTCGAATTCATGAATTCTTAGTCATAAGTTTTACTTCATCCCAATTAAACTATGTTTTTGTTGGCGAAAATTATTCTGAGTTAAAAAATGAAGGTCATCACAACTTTTATTCAAATTTTAATTTAAAAAACAAAGAGGAAAAAAAAAAAACTCGAGATTCTTTTGTCTCCCATGGTGGCAATGGCAACAGTCCAAATAATTACCTCAGTTTTCTTATATATCTAAATAACTTCATTGTCAGGCCAGCTTAAGATGCTGACCAATAATAATAATCATAATTGACCGAATACCCAATATTTGTTTTGGAACATGCAATATATTTTCACATAGATACCAATTATTGAAAATAAAAATAAAAATAAATAATTTCATCTTTTAATAAAATAAAATTTCATTATGAACTTGCCAACCAAATATTTTAATCATTTTACAAAACTACAAATCCTTCTACAAAATAAAATTAAAAACTTTGATGCATTTAGGTGGATGTTAGCTACCAAAGTTAAGCCATTAGAACTATTCTGTGTGTTTTGAAAAAAAAAAAAACATTTAGAAGAAAGATGATATCTTTTATAATTAGCTCAGAGTTGTCAAGCTTTTAAAATGATTACTATATTAGTATGTGTAATCCCTCACCACTTGATAAGAACAAAGGAACCTTCTACCCTATCTCTAAAATAGAATGATTTTATTCACTTTGGGTATAAAGTTCATGATTTTGCTTTTGGTTCCTCCCAAAATACTACATACTAATCGATATAATTTTCCTCACTTATATACTATGGATCTCTTTCTTTCCTTATTAATGTGAGACTTTGTTAACATTCTTGACATCGACATCTAAGAAGAAAATGAGAGGAGAGAGAAAGAAGAACAAATTATTAATTTTTTTAAACAAAAATTTTACCATGTCAGTTTCTGTTAGTTACAATTACGAAATTAAAATTCTTGAGTTAAAAATGTCGAGTTTGAAAATGCTGAGTTAAAAATGTCGAGTTTGAAAATATTGAGTTAAAAATATCGAACAAAAGTTTATTGTACTTTATAATTAGGGTCCTGCCCCTAATTGAGAATGCTCGAATTAAAAATATCGAATTTGAAAATTGAGAGACCTCAATATTATAAAATCTACTTGAACAAAAGTTTATGTTTTCTTATTTTTAAGTCTAGAGTACTTTATGATGTACTAAAAAAAGTCTACAGTACTTTATAATTTAAATAAAATTATAGATAAACAACCGATATCTATTTTCAAATGAAATATTATTTAGTATAATTCATCATAGATATGCATCCTTCATAATTATTATTTGAGTTTAAAATATTATAAAATCTAAACTTGAACAAAAGTTATGTTTTCTTATTTTCAAGTCTAGAGTACTTCATGATGTACTAAAAAAAAATTCTACAGTACTTTATAATTTAAATAAAATTATAGATAAACAACCAATATCTATTTTCAAATGAAATATTATTTAGTATAATTCATCAAAGATATGCATCCTTCATAATTATTATTTAAAAATCATGTTTGAACAATGACATTTTTTTTTGAGCTATATTTTCCAACTTCCTCAAAAAATATAATAAATAATAATAATAATAAATCTAAATTTTTCTACCATTTATACTTGTATATGTTGGGAAGATGATGATAATAAAAAACTACGTTTTTCTACCATCTATACTTGTATATATTGGAGAGATAGATCTATAATTTTATATCTAATATAGATTATTGATATTGACCGTTTAGTTTAAATCACTATCTTATATCTACTCTAACTTTTTAAAAATAATTATCAGTTGAATATTTCAGATTATGCAATTAGTTTAGTTGATCATATCACCAAATCATATTAAATACAATGAACAAGAAGTAATTTATATATCATCTCCCAACCACGACTTTTGTTTTTAACGAGACTTAGTAATGACAACCTAAAGACGTATTTGATTCGTAATTTTGAAAGTGAGTTAAGTCAAATCACGTTTGGTGGATAGTTTTATCCCATTAAATTTGCTATAATAATCTTATTCTACTCTCCATATATTTGTTGTAATAGTTTATTCTTACTGATCCACTAATTTACAGTAATAACTTATTATTACTCCCTAAATTTACTACTATACATTTTGTCTTTAATCTCTACTCTAAAATACATTAACTTTTTAGTGAAACACATTAATTGAATAAATAAAAAATAATGATAACTTGAATAATAAATTAATAAGTAAAATAAGTTTAGTTAAAATTGTAAATAATAAATAATTGATTCATTTGTTAACATTTTTTTCATAATTGGAAACTTTATGAGCGAACGTCGAAATTGAAAAAAAAGAGGAAGAAATTGGTCAAATCAAGTCGGTTTCGTTGATTGGATCTATACTTGTTTAGTTCAATTTTTTAAAGTATAAAAACAAAAAATAGTTAGTTGGTTCGATTTGGATAAAAAATATTTAATTTAGATTTTACTCAATTCAATTTTTATTCGTTTGGTTCAACTTTATTTTTAAAAGAAAAATTCATTTTAATGTTGGTTTTTGTTGTGAAAATTGGATAGAAACGGGGTATAATTTTACCAATATTTAAATACTAATATAATATAATTGTAATAATAATAATAATAATAATAATAATAATAATAATAATAATAATAATAAGTGTTTGAAAATGGAATATATATAATATAAAATTAGAGATAGTGGAATTATATGAAAAATTAAATAAGAGCTAAAATTGAGAAAGTGGAGGAAGATTGAAAAGATTGGAGAGTATTTTCACCAATTGTTGTGTATTCATGATCCACCAAATGCCACTATTTATAGACAATTTGGCAAGGATGAGTTGATACATTTGGACACTAAGCATTGGTAAGAAATAGACACATGCAGAGCGCTATAGCTATAGAGGGGTTGTCATTTGGCATGAGTATTAAAAGACACTTTCTTTTTTATGTACTAGTATTTTACCACATGCACGTTAATTTTTTTTTTTTTCAATCTTTTAAATTCTAAATATTTAGGGCTTGTTTGGGGCACATGTTATAACCCGTGGAATACTCTGCACCCCAAACACAGACTATTATAATCTCAGACTATACTATATTTTAAATCATATTAGATGATTTCACATATTATAATAACCTATAGACTATTATAATCTCATGTTATTATAACCCACTCATCACCCCAAACAACTCCTTATTTATTCAACAGGGTAGAAAAAAATAATCTAATAAATAATGAAATATATACAACTTAAACATGAATATAATTAAATATATGTTTTTATAAATTGAATAAAAATATATTTCATGAACAATATATTTTGAAGATAATGTACCTAATTTTGTAAGGATATAAATAAATTTAAACGTAATCTATAAAATGATTAAATAAATTTTGCATTCATGATGAGTTTTGCTATATAATAAGAAAAACTTTATATTAAAAAAAATATTACTTTCATTTTTTTTTAAATAACGACTTTAGTATTATTTCTTAGTGTTATGATTAGGTATCAAATAATAATTTTTTTTATAATAATAAATTAAAGAATTCTAACAGCCGTGAACTCTTAAAAAAAATAATAATAACAATATTAGTCATGATAAATGATAAATTAAATAAATTTATATAATGTTTTTTAGTATAATATTATCCATGTTCTAGATAGTCATATTGGTAAGCCATAAAGGGAAATCATGATTCACGCCGTTCCGTCAGAGTTTTTCACCAAAGTGTCCATTAAAATCCATATAATTACTAGTTCATCTTTTATGTATGTAAAGGAAATCGAAGCAACATCTTTTGTTGATGGCAAGATTTTAAGAAAAGTACGTAATTTTCACCTTCAATAGATCTTTAGAATGGTTTTACAAACCTGAGGGACTAAAATGTATCTTTTGAAACTTCAGGGACCAAGTAGACATCAACTCCAAACCTGGGGGACCAAAAGTGCATTTTGTTTTTTTTTTTTTTATTTCAACCATTATAGATGGTTGTAGGGATTTGAAAGTGGTCGTCACACGCAATCAAATATATTTATAAATCAGATCACGAATAATTTGAAGTCTAAGTGGCGAGGTCAATTAAGATGAATTAATTTCTAGATTTTAGATTTCTTATTTGATACATACAAAAAGGGGAAGCTAAACATAAAATATAAGATAGACAGAAAGACTAAAAAAGCAATGAATTGCATATTTACCCGTTTACCTCCGATTCACTTTAATTAGCTAATTTGGCACGACCAATATAAAAATAATTAAAACTGACGGAGGTAAACAAGTAAGTATGCAATTCATTGATCATTAACACTAACCTAAAAGACAATTTTCCAGTTTTAAAACTGGCGGAACTTCTCAATACATTGTAAGTGCCTACCTTAACAAAACCAATTTACAAACACCCAATTGATTCTACTTTAATTAGCTAATTTGGCACGACCAATATAAAAATAATTAATTAAACGCATTACACCCACGAAATAAGCTAAAATGAGTTAAGTAATTTAGACGGGTCAATCTAAATTAACTAAGCTCGCACTAATAATTCTAAGGTCTACCATGTACTCGTAATTAACAAGTTCTAGTTGATTAACCGACTTGGCTACCAACCTATTTACTACTCAAATTAAGGTAGAGATTAAGGACACATATGTTGAAGATACCACATTGAAAAAGTGAAGAGAAATAATTACAATATATAAGATATATGAGTTATTCTTATTATTGCCAATTGATTTTAAGAATGAAACCTCATATAATAGTTGTTACATCTCGAATCGATGTCGATAGCCTAGAAATCCATCAAACCGATAATGCTCAACACCAAGATTTGATCTTAAAATACATAATCTAGCCTAAAACTATGAAAACTTAGAGAAACTATCTAAAAGAACCCCAATTCATTTGTTAACGTTTTTTTCATAATTGGAAACTTTATGAGCGAACGTCGAAATTAAAAAAAAAAAAAAAAAAAAAGAGGAAGAAATTGGTCAAATCAAGTCGGTTTCGTTGATTGGATTTATACTTGTTTAGTTCAATTTTTTAAAGTATAAAAACAAAAAAATAGTTAGTTGGTTCGATTTGGATAAAAAATATTTAATTTAGATTTTACTCAATTCAATTTTGATTGGTTTGGTTAAACTTTATTTTTAAAAGAAAATTTCATTTTAATGTTGGTTTTAAAGTTTTCTTAAACAAATATATCAGGTTTGACCAAAACCAGTGCAAACATATTTTATGCAATGATTTAGGAATTTGGATACTTTTCTTTGTGTACTATACTTTCTTTTTTATGTACTAGTATTTTACCACATCCACGTTAAATTTATTTTTTTTATTTTCCAATCTTTTAAATTCTAAATATTTAGGACTTGTTTGGGGTACATGTTATAATAACTTGTGTTATTATAACCTGTGGAATACTCTGCACACCAAACACAGACTATTATAATCTCAGACTATACTACTCTACATTTTTAAATAATATTATATGATTTCACAGATTATAATAACCTATAGACTATTATAACCTCATGTTATTATAACTCACTAAGCACCCCAAACAACCCCTTATAAACATTCAACAGGGTAGAAAAACATAATCTAATAAATAATGAAGTATATAAAACTTAAGCATGAATATAATTAAATATATGTTTTTATAAATTGAATAAAAATATATTTCATGAACAATATATTTTGAAGATAATGTACCTAATTTTGTAAGGATATAAATAAATTTAAACGTAATCTATAAAATGATTAAATAAATTTTGCATTCATGATGAGTTTTGCTATATTATAAGAAAAACTTTATATTAAAAAAATGTTACTTTCATTTTCTAAAAATAACGAATTTAATATTATTTTTTATTGTTATGGTTAGGTATCAAATAATATATTTTTTTATAATAATAAATTGAATTCTACCAGCCATGAACTCTTAAAAAAAACAATAATAACAATATTAGTCATGATAAATGATAAATTAAATAAATTTATATAATGTTTTTTAGTATAATATTATCCATGTTCTAGATAGTCATATTGGTAAGCCATAAAGGGAAATCATGATTCACACCGTTCCGTCAGAGTTTTTCACCAAAGTGTCCATTAAAATCGATCCATATACTTACTAGTTCATCTTTTATGTATGTAAAGGAAATCGAAGCAACATCTTTTGTTGATGGCAAGATTTTAAGAAAACAACGTAATTTTCACCTCCAATAGATCTTCATCCACATTCTATGATCCAACATCTTGAGTTCGCAAACCTAGTCATTTTGACCATAAAAATGAAAGTTATGTATTTAAAAGATTGGAAAAAATAAAATAATTTTTAAATCCATATTAACTACTTAGTTTAATTATCGAATAACTTAGATTTGTTTAACCTTATTTAAATAGTTAAAATAGTTATTAACATAATTGCTACATTACACGTGGAGTGTGAGAAATTTTTGTAATCTAATTTTTTTAACCAAATTAATAAATAAAGATAATTGAGAAAGATTTTGTAATATTAAGATTTTTTAAAATATTAATAGCCAACTAGTTGTGTTACTAACTTAATCCAAAAAAATTATGTACTAATTCTTTAACCAGTGTGTGAGAAGTTTTTTTAGAAAAATAGTTTAAAAAATAGTTTAAAAAATGTTGGATAAAACAAAACAAAAAAACAATACAACTTTATAAATTTCAAGCCTTTTAAAATTTCATTATTAACGGTTAATTTAAAATAACTTATAACTTTTCAAAATTAATTTCTAGAAACAAAGGACCAAAACTTTGAATAAATTCAATCTATTTGTATTATAACTTGTCATATCGTAACTTTCAAATTCTAACTTTTCCCATTATCAAATAAAAACTAATTAAATAACTAATTGTTCATCATTACTCAAAATTTACTCTTATACTATATGTGGGGTGTGAATTGTTTGATAAAAAATGTTGAAAAAAATAATATAATTAGTATTAATAGTTAGATTGTGAAGAGCTATACTAAATCAAAATCTCATTTTTTTAAGTGTTTATATATATATATATATATAGTTATTTTTATTTAATACTTAACACACACAAAATATCATGTTTATTTATATAAAAAAAAGTAATGGTATAGTTTCTTATTTTTGTGGTTTTAAGGAGAAACCTAAAAAATATAATCTATTTAAAAAGTTCCTATTCTATATAAATTTTCTTAATAATTATAATTATTATAAAATAAGCACTAAAAAAATACATATATAAGAAATAATACCAGTGTATTTAAAGCATATTCGCATTTGAGTTCAATTGGTAGTATATCATCTATAATCCACTTTTTTGCATATCTCAAATCTTCTTTAAATTGCATGATATCAACATTGCATCAAAACACAAGATAAGATGAATGTTAGACTATGAAAAATAATTATAAGAAAAAACAACATATAGCAAGACAATGAAAAAAGGAAGAAAAATAAACTTTTAAAAAAAGAAGAAGAAATAAAGAAAGCAAATCGAAAAACTCAAATGTTGGTGAAAAAATATTGAAGAAACTTCTTTATATAGTTAATAAATAGTTAAAAAAACTCTTGAATTTCATCATTAAATATAATTAAACTTAAACTCATAAATTTTTAGAACTAATTTATAAAAATAAAGGGGAAAAACTTTTTATATTCTAACTCTCATCTCTCGAATACTTATACATTAATTAAAAGATAATTAATAATAAAACAAAAACAATGGGCTTTAGTGGGAGGTGTGAATGTGTGATGTGGACATTTTTTTTAAATTATTCTTTTATTAATTTAAATACAATTTAATAACATCTATAGTAATGGATGAATAACTAATTTTTTAACATTTTTCTTTTTTTTTTAAATTATTTTTTTAACATTTTTTATTTTTTAATTTAAATTATTCTTTTTTTTAAAATTATTTTTTTAACATTTTTTATAAAGATTTTATATTTAATTAAATGATAATAACTAATAAAATAATTTTAAAGACCAATAAAAACATAGCTCAACTAACATTAAGTAAACCTTATGACTAAAAAGTCATGAGTTCGAATCTCTCAACCCCCAATTGTTGATGTACTGAAATTAAAATAATTTTAAAGAAAGATAATAATAAAAAAATAAATAAAAAGTAACTTATAAAACTCTTACAATTTTTCATCATTAAATATTATTAAAGTTAAATTCATAAAATTTTAGAATTAATTTATAAAAACAAAGAGACATAACTTTTTATATTTTAACTTTTCATCACTAAGGTTTTTTTTTTAGAAAAAACCTTTTATCTTTCAAATACTTATATTTTTATTTTATTTAAAGGATAATTAGTAATAATTAAAAAAAAAAAGACAATAGTGTTTATATTGGTAGATGTATGGTGTGAGAAAAAAATTCTTAATAATTATTTCTTAATTTTAAAAAAATTAATAATAACATAATTTAATAATAGTGGTGACAATTAAATCCAATATTATAAAATATGGATTTTATGCTTTAAATTCCATCTATAATTTATTGAAATTGTAAAATTTTTAAAATTTCAATATTTTTATACTATTTTAAATTAAATTAAATTTCTTGTTTTTTTGAGTTTGAATTTAAATTTACTAAAAGTTTATAGTTTAATAAAGAGAAAACTTTTCCTATTCTAACTTTTTTTAGTACAATATTCATATTCTAACTTCTAAATACTTTGTGAGTTAAATTAACTATATAATTTAATAATTATTCGATAATAAAAAATTAATAATTATTAGTAATTAATTATGAGTGACATAGTGTGATAAAACTTTTCATATTTGGATTTCTAAATGTTATTTTGTGAGTTAAATTAAGGTTAAATTAGCAAAAATACCTTTAAACTATGAGGTTGATTTCAATTATATCCTTATATTTTGAAAATTTTCATTTTAATCCTTCAACTTTGAAATTTATTTCAAAACAACTATGGAAGGTATTTTCCATTAAATTTATGGACGAAAAACATCATTTTTCAATCATGAATTTAATGGAAAAAAAGCCTTCAATGGTATTTTTGAAACAAACATCAAAGTTAAAGGGTTAAACTAAAACTTTTCAAAGTTTGGGGGCATAATTAAAACTCAACCCCATAGTTCAAGGGTATTTTTGATAATTTAACCTTAAATTAATTATAAAAATATAATAATTATTGAGTCATAAAAAATTAATAATGATTAATAATTAATTATGAGTGGCATACTTTGTAAATTTAAGTTTTACAATTAAGTAAAATATATAGTCTAATTTTTTTTCTCTAAATATTGATAGATAGACTTTTAAATATTATTTATTAATGAACTCAAAAAAAAAATTAATCAATAGTAACAAAGAATGCAAAACTCTACCGATACATTCCCTAAGATTTGTCTACTTGATAAAAAAGTTCAAAAGTTTTCAAGAACGCCTTCGATAAAAATGAGATTTTTTCAAAGGTTTTTAAATATTTTTTATAAATGATAATATATTTTTCAAGAGTGTTTAAAAATCCTTGGATAAGTACAAATATTTTTCAAAGGTTTTTAATAACCTCCGATAAAAGGTAAATATTTTTCAAAGATTTCTTAAATACCTTCGATAAATGCATGTATTTTTCAAAGGTTTTTTTAGAATCTTCGATAAAAAATGGTTGAAATAGGCCAGTTTTTTTGTTGTGATAATTTTCATTTTTTTTAAAGAAATATTTGGCTGCCTAGCCAAATTTCAAAAACTAAAATAAGTTTTTCAAAACAAAAAAGTTGTTTCTAAGAAGTTGTTTTTATTTTTAAAATTTAAGAAAGATAAAAGTCATTATACAAAAATTAAAAAAAAAACAAACTTAATTTTTAAAAACTAAAAATCAAATAGTTATCAAATGGACTCAAATTTTCAAGAATGGTTTTTGTTTTCTAGAAATGGTGGGCACGCCCACTGTCCTCATTGTTGTGCGAATTGAACTTCAATCCCTCCCAATAGCGATTTTTTTTATTAATATTGTACTTTTTAAAACTTATTATAAAAATATTGTACTTTTTAAAACTTATTATAAAAATATTGTACTTTTAAAACTATTTATATTAATATTGTTGTTTATTTACAGGTGGCAGGTGGTCCAAAAAACGGAGAAAGAGACGAAAGTCTAAATGTGCACAATGTGGAAGATGATTGAGAGACGACCATATCAAAAGATTTAAGAAACTTCACTTTTGCATAGTGGTTGGTTGATTTTTGAATATATCTATTTTCCTAGGTTTGAGTTTGACCAAACACAATTTTTTAACATTTTTTAATATTATATTATATTATAATTAAAAATAACGTGATAATTTTATTTAAAATCAACTCAGAATGACGTAAATGAAAATGTTCGTTTCTAAAGCCTTATTGAAGCAATAAGAAAATATAATATTCAATTGACTTAAATTGTTAAAATATAGTAAAGAAATAATAAATTACAATTTACTTAAGATATTAAAAAAAAATAAAACCAATCCAAAATGACGTAAATGAAAATGTTCTTCTTCCAAAGTACTATTAGAGCAATAAGACAAATTATTAATTATCTTATTTGATTTAAATGATAATTCTTTGCTATCTTATTTGAAAAAAGAAAAAAATATATTTTATTACTATCTTATTTGATTTAAATAATAATTCTTTTCTTTTTGCTATCTTATTTGAAAAATGAATCCAAGTTTTATGTCCATCAGCTTTCACACGAAACTTCAGCTGAGGATGATAATTTTTTCCTTTCTATTAAATATCATAAAATCGGATCCTAAATTTAGCTGAGGATGATAATTTTTCCTTTTCTATTAAATTTCCTACCATCCATTCACTATTTTTGACAAAAAAGCGAGGTAGAGAAATCTCAAAAAAATATACTAATGCAAAAATCTAAGTTCTATCCAAAATTATATTTCATTGATGTACAAAATTGTCTATTAAATAATTTTATCAAAACCCACAAGTGAAAAAAAGAAAAGCAAAAAAAAGCTTTAATATTGATTTTCTTTCAACTCCATTCATTTTGCATCAAATATATATTTTATAATTCATTTAATACACTTGAAAATATATTTTTAACGATTCTTCAATAAAAAAATTAATTAAAATGTAAAATTTGAGATATTTATTCAAGTTTAGGATAGGATAAAAATTGCAAAATGGTATGCGTTAAGGATGCTTGGAATGCCAATAAAATGGTATGCGTTAAGGATGCTTGTCCTCCAATAAAATGGTATGCGTTAAGGATGTTTGGAATGCCACGGAACAGATTTTGGCAGATTTTTCCTTATAGAACTCTACTTGACAGAGAACAATCTCTTTGGTCCATTTGTTTTGCAGAGTGGTCTCCTCCCTCTTCCACAATCAAAAGTGATAGCTTTCTTTGGAATTGTGATGATCGTGGCTACTTTACTATTCAGGGTATGAAGGCTATCCTTTGTGCAGACCGTTTGATTCACCCGACAGCTACCGATGGTAAACTTTGGTCAACTTTTTATCCCAAGAAATGCAAATTTTTTCTTTGGACTCTTATGCAGAAAGGTCTAAACACAGCAGAAAAGCTTCAAGTACGATTTCCTACACTCTGCCTCAATCTGAGTTGGTGTTGTTTATGCCAACAAGCTAAGCCTCTGAATCGCGAGAACATCTTTTATACTTCTGCCCTTTTGCTACCTCTCTTCGGCAAATGCTTACCTCTCATCTACAGCTGCATCAACATCTCCAAGACAATTTGGACGACTTTGTGAAAGGTGTTTTGGCCATTCCCTTTCATAATCCTGCAAATGTCCTGCGATCTAATAGTTTTGGGGCGATTTTTTGGTATATTTGGTTGGAGCGTAACAACCGAATGCCGTTCTTATTTTGTGGGAGCTCTAAATCTAAGTTATTTTGTAATTATGATACCTCCTCCATTGCTCTAAATTGGAGAGCTTTTATTTAATCTCCTCATTGTATGTTTCTCACATACTTGATAGAAGTTTCCTTTTCAAAAAAAAAATTGCAAAATTCAGGTGAAAATGGTCCTTTATTATTATTATTATTTTAATTAACTTTTCCAAGCAAAAATACAGCACCTGAACGATTCACCCTCATAGAAACATCAATACTTTATTGAACTAAAAAAAACATCAATACTTTTTTTTTATTATTATTATTATGATGATGAGGAGGAGGAGGAGAAAAGAAACACATTAATATTTGATGATAAAATAGGAAGAATTAATTATCCTTGAAATTCAATCCTAATATCAGCAATGGTGATTCCGTCTCCATACTTAGGCACGAGAGTGACGATGACGCTGTCGTCGTCATCCGCATTCAACTCCTGAATCAATTCAGTAATCCCCAACTTAAGACATGTTTTTATTTTGATACCGCGGCTGTCGGAATGAGGCACGCTCATAAAGCTCCCAGCAAACTCAGAATTATCGGCTCTAATTTGAACGTCATCTTCATCGTTGATTAAAACATCAAACTTTACGGCCATGTTGCATTGGAATTCAATGCCATCAATCACCAAAACCTCCTCTTCATCGTCTTTCTCCGTCTTGGTCCTGGACTTCTTGGGGCGCTGCACTTCGATTTTGACAATCTTCTTGTTCAGAGACAAGGGGAAGATTCCCTGGGATGGGCGGCCAGAGGGTTTCCTGGGTTTGTGGAAATGGCAGGGGGTGGGGCGAGCATTGAGCCATGGAATTGGGACAGTGTCGTCGTAGACGTAGCCGAGGTTTCTGGTGTCGAGACAGTCTTTGACAAACACTCGGACGGCTTCCCGATTCTCGTTGTAGAATATAAAAGAAGCGTTGAGAAAATCAGGGTCTTCAATGTCTTTACGCTTTCCGCCGAGGGTTTTCCAGATGGACCACAAGCGGTCTACGTTGGCGTGGTGGGCGTAGAAGATGGGATCTCTAGCGGCGGTGTAGAATGTTCCCATGTCTTCCCTGTTTGGCATCTTCGGATCCCCCATCCACGTGTGAATTGGATTGTGAGGAACGTTTTCCACCGTCCCCATTCCTTCCAGTTTCAATCATTAATCATAATCATAATTATATACCTCTTAATTAACTTTCCATAATACTTATCCACTAATATCTCCTACTACCCACCACTATCATGAAAGAAGAGTGAAAGAATGGAGATTTTTTTTTTTCTTTTTTCAAACAATCACATATATAGTTGTGCCAAAGTAGCCACAAATAACATATTAAAATTTAAATGTGTTATTTGATTAACTGATTTTGGCTCTGATTCGTTCGGGTTTTGAAAATTTTATTTTTGAAACACAGAGAATTGAGTAGAAAAAAAATATCTTTGTTTTCATTATATGTGAAACTACATTTTGTTCTAATTTAAGATTTTTAACTTTGAATTCAAAAGTGGAAACTATGTTTGGTTATGAATTTAAAAATGTAAAAAAAAAAGAGACTAATATGCGTTTAGTAAAATTGATTGTTTAAGGAAAATTTAAATTAATATATAATATTTATTAGTTTAGAGAACTTGAATATGTTGCCGGAAAAAGAAGAGAAGATAGTGGAGAGCGAGAATGGACGGAGAAAGGAGTTTTAGTATCTTCCCATACAAGTGGTAAAATTTATATGAGAGAAAAAAAATTATTATCAGCAAGAAAAAGAAAAAGAAAACCTTTATATTGAAAAAAAATATGACAAATTTTTAGGATTAATAATGCATGTTCGGGGTTACACCACTTAAATTAGTGGTATGATCATCTATAGATATGTTCATTAATTTTGGTTTATTGATCTTTGTCATATGTGGTTTTTATAATAAAATTTCTTTCAAAAAATTGATGAGAGACCCACCTTGTGATAAAATGTGGGATTCTATGAGTTTTGAAGAAAAAAGAGAAATCGTAATATTCAATTTGTTGTTTGAGGGTGTAATGTCTCAAGCTTAGAATTTGACATTGATGACTTGACATTCCCTTGCATCTCTTGTGACCTGACGACGTATTACCACTTGTTTTGAATCACTTGCGAGGGTGAAGATTATCCTAAAAAACTAATACAAATCCTTTCGATAGGAAAAATTCCTGACTCACATCACATGCTTCCTAAGAAAATTCTCAAGATAGAAACTCTAAAATTAAGTGTGTTTGGTTTGGATCAATTCTATATTGGGTAACATTTTATGATTTTTTCCCAAAAACATGTGAGTGAGGACAAAGTATGCTGAAAAAACTCATGTTAGTTTGTGGAAATAATCTATACTCTCAAAAGTAGTCCAGACAAGTAGATAATGTGACCAGACCGCAAGAGATTGTAGGAAAATGTTGGGGACACCAGGTGTCGAATCTAAATTCTGAATCTTGAGTCTGGGACATTATAGAGTTGGAAAAGTTTACTTGAATGAACTGACACTACATCGAAAATGAAAGAGATCCTAAGGCTATGCAATGCATGGTTAAAGAAAGGCTTAAAAAGAATTGATAGTTATTGTCTATATCAACAAGGTACACTTTTTTTTTGTGGCTCAATTTATAGGAACTTTAGTTAAGTGTGTTTGCTTCGAAGCAAGTGTATGTTGAGTGAGAGAATTTTTCTATGAAGCATGCGAGTAAGAACAAATCATCCTAAAAAAAACTCATGTTGATCCAGTCCTCAATCTCTCCAAACAATATTGACAAGTGGTAGAGAGATCCAAACAAGTTTTCCAAAGAGTGTTTTGCCTTATCTTAATTCATAAGATTTGAAAACAAAATTAAATAACAAACAAATCAACACTTTGTTGTTTTTTTTAGAAATAAGCTATTTCAGGAATTGTTTTGAAAAATAAGTATACCAAACATATTTTCATCATTTTCTTTATATATATATTTTTATTTTTGAAAACATAAAAACAAAATCGAATCACGAATCAATAGGATTTTAATTATTGAAAATGAAATTGCGAATTTAGTTTTTGGGTTTTGAAAAGCAATTTTTTTTTAGATAGTTTATTTTTTCAACTTTTTTTTCTTATGACAATTTGTTTTCTCCATTTTGTAACAACTTTCTCTAACATTTTTCTCTCTAAATTCCTCTTTAAAATTGTTCTGTCAAAACTCAATAACTTCTATCATTTGTCTTTTTCAACTTATCATTTTCTTCAAATATTTTTCACTTTTCTCTCTTAAAAAGTTTAATCTTTCTCCAAAATTTTTCTCCCTAACATATGTTTCTTTCTCTTGCAATGCTCTCTCTAATATTTCTTCCTTTATAACTTTTTTAATCTCTAATTTATCTCACTAACTTCTATCTTTCTAAAATACTTATCTCTACAACTGTTTTTCCTCTCTTTCCAAGTTTCATCTCTAAAATTTTTCTCCCTTTCTTTCCAAGTTTTCTCTCTGTAATATATCTCTAGCTCTCAAGTTTTCTCTCTTTAAATTTATTCTCTCTAAATTTTCTCTCTCACATTTGTCATCGAAAATTTCTCTCCATCTCTCTCTCTCTCTCTGGCCTTTTATAATTAATTCCCTACCTACCTCTACCTATTTTTCTCTCTTTTTATCGCAAACTCGTGTACGTTTTTAACCAAAGAAATCTAAAAATAATTTGATTTTCTATTTCTCAAAAAAAAAAAAAAAAAATTGTTATCCAAACATACACAGTTTTTTGGTCTTAAAAAACAATAAATCATTGGAAAGAAGAATTGATGATGAAAAAACAAAAACAAAAGTCCAGAATCATTAAGTGGAAGTGGTTGCGAAAATATCACCTGGGTTTGGTTGGCTACCCTTCCGATAAGGTTGACCAAAAAAGAGCAACGGCTTAGTGGCGCCGGATACCATCTGCCGATACATAATTCGAAGATTGCTCTGAATTTGCCTTCTTATATCTATCGTGGGCTCAATCTCATTGTAATCGAGATCCACCAATGTGGGTGGCCGATGATTTGGATCACGACGTGGATTATAAAGTGGCGAAGTCCTGTCGTTGTAGATATTGGGCATTACCATGCCACTCGGAGCATCGTAGTTCCAAAACGGCAAAGTGAAATTGGGATCGTTAATGAGGGATCCCAATATTCTCTCATGAAAGTAGAGATAATAACGATGGAATGGGAAAAACAGCCAGGAGTAATGAACTTGGAGCTCAACTGGAAACCCCAGTTGTTGGTAACCTCCATTACAATAAGCACAGTGAACATTTGCTTGTTGTTTAAAACTACGCGGGTCATTGTCAGGCAGGGCCTTCATCATCGCCACCGCTCGCTTATATTTTTCAATGTTGGCTCTATCTAATGATTGAGCCGCCTTCCTAACCCGCAGTTTCGGGAAGAAGTCTTTGACTTTGTTGGTCGGCGTCGGACAGCAGTCGATCGGATTGGCATTGGATGGCAAGTTCGTTGATGTCCCACACTTGGAAGGGGTGGGGGTTTCAACCGGAGCTGCAAAAGCAAAGGGATCAGATCCAAAAGTTGAAGCTCCGTACAGACCCCCTAGCCCAATAAGCGCTTCTCTTCGATCAAACTTCCCTCCCCATACTGATGAGTACTCATTTTCCTCACCATTGCTACACATAATTCCAAGAGTACTCTTCACATTTACCAACTTTCTTCTTTGAAGCCTTGATGTTGGGTCTTTGTTATTACCATAAAATGGGCCACAAGAGGAAAGTGTCAATGGCAATGAAGGAGATAGAGAAGCCATAGCTCTTAGCTTCAATTCTTGGATTGTAAGGTTGCCTTTACTTCTTCCCATCATATTTATTGTTGAAATATAAACTTGATTTTGGGTCATTAGTATTTGGGCCTAGTCTAAATAAAAGCCCAATTTCTAGAAAACCTTTTAAGTCTTTAGAGTATTACAGAGAAATCTCTTTTTAAAGATGTTTTAAAGTATGTTGTAGAATTCTCAGAATGTAGAATATTCTAGAGAGTCTTTTGTGATTTCTAGATTGTATGATGAAGTAAGAAACCATATCCATTAGTTTAAAGGATTCAACTAGTATAAATAGAGGTGATATCCTAGAGTTTGTATCAAGCCAAATAAAGCACAAGAGCTAGAAGTGAGCAATAATACAAGTAGTAGCCTCTCTTCTTCAAAATCTATCTTCCAAAGTCTAACATTCAATCTCCAAAGTTCCTTTTCCAACAAAGTGGTATCGGACCTTGAAGATCCTTTCTAAGAAGATGGCAAGTAACAACATGGTCCTGTTCCAAGTCCCAAAGTGCTCAACAAGAGCAACTACGATAATTGGAGCATCAAGATGAAGGCTCTCCTTGGATCACAAGATGTGTGGGAGATAGTAGAGAAAGGGCACTCTGTAGGAGAATGATGGTAGTCTTTCTCAAATACAAAGGGATAGTTTGAGAGACTCAAGAAAGAGAGACAAGAAGGCTCTCATCTAATCTATCAAGGATTAGATGACGATGCTTTTGAGAAGATTTGAGGAAGCAAAGGCGGCGAAAGAAGCATGGGAGAAGCTTCAAATATCGTACAAGGGAGCGGATCCAGTAAAAAGTACGTCTTCAAACTCTAAGAGTGAGTTTGAAACTTTGCATATGAAAGAAGGGAAGTCATCTCAGTTACTTCTCTAGAGTTTTAATGATCACCAATCAACTTAAGAGAAATGGTGAAAAGCTTGATGATGTAAAAATTATGGAGAAAATTCTAAGATCATTAGATCCAAAGTTTGAACATATTGTTGCCATAATCGAAGAAACAAAAGACTTAGAGGCTATGACCATTGAGCAACTCTTGGGTTCGTTGCAAGCATATGAAGAAAAGAAAAGAAAAGAAGGAAGGAATCGTAGATCAATTACTCAAGGTGCGGGTAGACTCAACTATGGAGAACACAATGGTAGAAACCAACGAGGACGAGATAATAGTGGACATCGAGGACGAGGAAGAGGTCATGGACAAGCGCGTGGGCGAGAACGAGGTTGGAGGCCCTATGATGACAACAACAACTTTCAAAACAGAGAAAACTCAACAAGAGATCGTGGGCAAGGAAACTCAAGATCGAGGTACGATAAGTCAAATATTAAATGCTACAATTGCCAAAAATACGGTCACTATGCATCTGAATGTAGAGTCGCTTAGCAACAATAAAGTTGAAGAGAAGGCAAACTACATTGAAGAAAGAGATCAAGAATGTGGCACCTTATTGATGGCTTGCACGAATGGTGAATGGAACAAAGATAATAGGTGGTACCTAGACACCGGGGCAAGCAACCATATGTGTGGAAAAAGGAGCATGTTCAGTAGAACTCGATGAATCGGTTAAGCGACAACGTAGCTTTTGGAGATGAATCCAAGGTCGAAGTAAAAGGAAGAGGTAACATTCTTATCCAATTGAAGAATGGTGAGCATCAACTTATTTCAAATGTTTATTACGTGCCAAATATGAGGAGTAATATCTTGAGTTTGGGCCAACTCTTAGAGAAAGGTTATGACATTCAATTAAAAGATAATAACCTTTCTATAAGAGATAATACAAGTAACCTAATTGCTAAGGTGCCAATGACAAGAAATAGAATGTTCATACTCAACATTCAAAACGATGTAGCAAAATGCCTCAGAGATGTGTTACAAAGATGCATCTTGGCTCGCATCTTCGCCAGCATCCGAATTTTGGAGGATTAGAGTCACTCTCCAAGAAGAACATGGTGAGAGGATTACCTTTCATAAGCCACCCCGATCAAGTGTGTGAAGGATGTCTACTTGGAAAGCAATTCAAGAAAAGCTTCCCCAAAAAGAGTCAAACTCAAGAGCTCAAAGGCCTCTAGAACTTATACACACGGATGTGTGTGGTCCGATCAAGCCAAGCTCACTCGGTAAGAGTAATTATTTCCTTCTCTTTATTGATTATTTTTTCAAGAAAAACATGGGTGTATTTCTTGAAGCATAAATCGAGAGGTGTTCGAGAATTTCAAGAAGTTCAAAGCCTCGTTGAGAAAGAAAGTGGTTTGGTAATCAAGGCCATGAGATCTCGATCGTGGAGGAGAGTTCACATCAAATGAATTTGAAAGTATTGTGAAGACCATGGAATTCGACGACCCTTAATAACAGTACTCAAGATCTCCACAACAAAATGGAGTGGCGAGAAAGGAAGAATAGAACCATTCGGACATGGCAAGAAGCATGCTTAAAAGTAAGAAATTACCAAAAGAGTTTTTGGGAAGCGATGGCGCGTTGTGATCTACCTATCCAACCGATCTCCAACAAGAAGCATATATGAAAAGACGCCACAAGAAGCATGGAGTGGAAGAAAAACACAGGATTTCCCATCTCGAGTCTTTGGAAGCATTGCTCACGTTCATATACCGGATGGAAAAAGAAGTAAGTTGGATGATAAAAGTGAAAAGTACATCTTCATCGGTTATGACTCCAATACTAAAAAGGGTACAAGCTCTACAACCCCGATACGAGAAAGACAATCATTAGTCGAGATGTAGTATTTGATGAAGAAGGAGAATGGAATTGGGAAAACATAATGAAGACTACAACTTCTTTCCATATTACGAAGAAGATGACATGGAAAAACCAAGGATAGAGCAAACAAGAGAGAGTCTTCTACTCCGGAAGCTTCACCAACTATAAGTTCCCAAGAGGATGAAAGTTCAAGTGAAGGAGTTCACCGCTTGAAGCTTACAAGAACTTTATGAGGTAACTACAAATCAAGATAATCTTACTCTCTTTTTGTCTTTTTGCCGATTGTGAGCCCATGAACTTCCAAGAAGTCGTGGAAAACAAAAGCGGAGAACCGCGATGGATGAAGAGATCAAGGCGATCAAGAAGAACGACACATGGGAGCTAGTTTCACTTCCAAAAGGGCACAAGGCGATTGGTGTGAAATGGGTTTACAAAGCCAAAAAGAATGCTAAAGGAGAAGTCGAAAGATATAAGGCAAGACTAGTGGCGAAAGGTTATAGTCAAAGAGCGGGCATCGACTATGATGAGGTATTTGCTCCTGTTGCTCGACTAGAAACAGTTAGATTAATAATTTCATTAGCAGCTCAAAACAATTGGAGAATTCACCAAATGGATGACCGTAAGAGCACGACTGGTTTTGTGTTCTATATGGGAGACACTGCTTTCACATGAATGTCAAAGAAGCAACCAATTGTTACTCTTTCAACATGTGAAGCAGAATACGTAGCTGCTACCTCATGTGTTTGCCATGCAGTTTGGCTAAGAAATCTGCTAAAGGAGTTGGGTTTGTCACAAAAGGAGCCGACGAAGATTTTTGTGGACAACAAGTCAGCAATTGCCTTGAGTAAGAATCCAGTTTTTCACGATCGGAGCAAGCACATTGATACGCGTTACCATTATATTAGAGAGTGCATTGCAAGAAAGGATGTGCATTTGGAGTACGTAAAGACTCATGATCAAGTAGCTGATATATTCACCAAGCCACTTAAAAAAGAAGACTTCACAAGGTTGAGAGGTTTGCTTGGAGTAACAAAATCAAGTTTAAGAGGGGGTGTTGAAATATAAACTTGATTTTGGGTCATTAGTATTTGGGCCTAGTCTAAATAAAAGCCCAATTTCTAGAAACCTTTTTAAGTCTTTAGAGTATTCTAGAGAAATCTCTTTTTAAAGATGTTTTAAAGTATGTTGTAGAATTCTCAGAATGTAGAATATTCTAGAGAGTCTTTTGTGATTTCTAGATTGTATGAGTTGGCAAAACCATGCCATTAGTTTAAGGGATTCAACTAGTATAAATAGAGGTGATATCCACAGAGTTTGTATCAAGCCAAATAAAGCACAAGAGCTAGAAGTGAGCAATAATACAAGTAGCCTCTTCTTCAAAATCTATCTTCCAAAGTCTAACCTCCAATCTCCAAAGTTCCTTTTCCAACATTTATAACCAAAAAACTTGTCTATCTCAATCCATTGTCCTCCTTTCGCGTTTAAATTTCGATTATTCAAGGAAGTTGCCACAATGGTGGTTGCTCCATCTAATAGTGGAAAACTGTCAGCTACATTGTGGCGAATAGTTTCTCGTCTTTATGGCATAGTTGTCCATGCAACCCACGCGTGGCCAAAAATGTAATGACAAAAATGTGTCCATACATTTTTTTTTTTTACAAAAGACACATGAGAAACATGCGAAGAGTTATACAAAGGCATGGGCAATGTTCAAAATAGAGAAATCAGCAAAACAATGATGATTTCGAAGTCCAGGCAGTTGTCGAAAGAGCCAGCTCTTCAATTATATGGTACTAGCTAGGATTTGCGAAACTAGCAGTTATTTCATTCGAGGCAGCTGATATGCCAAATGGTTGTTGCATAAAAACGAGTCGTTTCGTTGTACGAAGATAAACAATGAATTCGGTGCATAACTCGTCAATGTTGACGAGGGAATACGAAGGAGACGTCAGCTCGATCGTGAAAAGTATTATAGATTGAACGTGAGAACGGACAATGAATGAAGAATATGTGATCTATCGTTTACAGATCCCTCTTACAGAGCACACACTTGACACTAAAATAAAGTTTCAAATATCTTTACGGAAATCCCTTTCCCCAAGAAAAAGCAACGTTTTTTTTTACTTCAACCATTATAGATGTGGTAGGGATTTGAAAGTGGTCGTCACACACAATCAAATATATTTATAAATTAGATCACGAATAATTTGAAGTCTAAGTAGTCAGAGTCAATTAAGATGAATTAATTTTTAGATTTTAGATTTCTTATTTGACACATACAAAAAGGGGAAGCTAAATATAAAATATAAGATACACAGAAAGACTAAAAAAGCAATGAATTGCATACTTGTTTACCTCCAATTCACTTCGGGCACAGAATCGGAGGTAAACAAGTAAGTATGCAATTCATTGATCATTTAAGACTAACCTAAAAAATAATTTTCTAGTTTTAAAACTCACGGAACTCCACAATACATTGTAGGAGCCTACCTTAACTAAACTAATTTACAAACACCCAACTGATTCTACTTTAATTAGCTAATTTGGCACGACAAATATAAAAACAATTAATTAAACGCATTACACCCCAGGAATAAGCCGAAATGAGTTAATTAATTTAGACGGGTTAATCTAAATTAACTAAGCTCGCACTAATAATTCTAAGGTCTACCATGTACTTGTAATGAAGAAGTTCTACTTTATTAACCGACTTGGCTACCGACCTATTTACTACTCAAATTAAGATAGAGATTAAGGACACCTATGTTGAGGATCCCACATTAAAAAATTAAAGAGAAACCTTACAATATATAAGATATATGAGTTACTTCTCTCATTGCCAATTGGTCTTAAGAATGGAACCCCATGTAATCTAATATGGTATTAGAGTCCGGTCAAAAAAACTTGAAATTAGGATCCGATCCAAGAATAGTGAACCCAAAGAGGCACAATCTTAAGGGGCATGTATTACAATTGTTACATCTCGAATCGACGTCAAAAGCCTAGAAATCCATCAAACCAATTACATTATATACTCCATATGGCAACGTTGCAATGTTGTGGACAAGTTGCAAACGCTGCCAGCATCAAGTGCATGGTTTGGAGCATGCGACAGCGTCAGGATGTTACTCCCTAGATAACACACAGATCATTTTTGCTCTAACTTTTCGCTCGAGTATCCGAATGATCTTGATTTGATGCGTTGAAACCGTCATTCGACATAGAATATCCTAGAATGTGTCTTATGATTAAATTCCTACCAAACAATCCGTTAATCTCATAAAAATCCTAAATCCAAGTATTATATAAAAAATGTATCTTACATCTAATTTACCTATAAAATACACAATATACATATAAAATCAGTTGGAGCAAGTATGATTTAGACCTGAAATAATATTATCTTTGTAGGCTTCATTAGGATAAAAAACATCCCCCTTTAAAATGATAATTGGTATTTTATTCAGCAAGCTAGCTTAGATGGGTGAAAATGAAGAGTTACGAGAGAGAAAAAATTTAACCTACTCCTATTTATGAAGATTAGTTAGTGGTAGTAAAAAAAATTCAAACAAAATTGAAGTGAAATACTTCTATTTATGAAGGTTAGTTAGGGGTAATAAGAAAAAATTCTAACAAAATTGGAGTGAGAGATGGAAAAATTGCATGTTACCTTATACTCTCAATTACCATATTGCAAATAATAATTAAAATTAGGTTAAAATATCATCTACTTTTGAGTTTAATCCTATTTTAGTCTCTACCCTTTTAATATTTAATTTTAGCTTTTATTCTTTTAATAAATCTTAAAATTACTCTCTCTCTCATGAGTTTGAAGTTATTTTTTTTCAAATTGATTAAATAATAATAAGAACTTCATGCACAAAAAAGACACAATATTAACATATTTTCAAAATTTATAGAAACTAAACTTTTTTAGAAAAATTAACGATAAACTAATCGTAGAAACTAATTTTAAGTTCTATTGAAAGTATATGGATTAAAATTGGACATTTGAAAATATAGAGACTAAAATGTAATGAAACCCAAACTAAAATGATATTCTAACCTTAAAATTACCTGGGTTACCTGGATATAAAACTCGATGAATGTCATTGTACTGGTATAAAAATCACATGGTATACAGAAAATCACTATAGTGATTTAAAAAGAAAAATTCTAATGTAATATTTATATATAACTTCTCAAACTACTCTAAAATTGCATTCAATCTGAAATAACTCTGGTAGACTTCAAAATATTTTTTAGTAAATCTTTGTCACTTCTCATAACATAAAATTATAAAAGTTCATATCAAATTACTGCTACAAACATTTAAACTATTGATGCACAAATCTAGATATGGATAACACCTGATTTTCGGGTGTCCTCACAAACCAACATCATCATTTCAGTATATTTTATCTTTATTTCCATGATTTTCAAGAGATTAAGTAATTGCAGTAGTTACATTGTAACATTCATTCTTAAAAATTGTTGTAGGAGTGTGTGTATTTGCAACTTTTAATTTGTAATGCTTATGAAATCGTTGCAAGCTTTTATATAATTGTATACTAATTTTTTAGCAACATTTCTAAAAAACATTGAAAATTCAAAATAATTGCAATATTTTATGATCAATATAAGTATATTTAAGGTATTTTATCTATATAAATTGCTGGTTTATAAAAAATTATATTTTTTATTAAGTAAAGTTTACTAACTATAATGTTAATTACCATATTTAGAATTGTAGTCATAATTAATTTTATTTTAAAATAATTATTAATTTATAATATCGGTAATATAACATTAAAAATATTTTTATTATTTTTAAGAGAATTATGCAAAAGTACAAAATAATAAAAATTAAGTTATTTATATAATTTTTTTTTATAATATATATGTAATTACTATTAAATGTAATTAATCTAATCAAATCAATATGACTCAACGAAAGAGATATGTTAGCTTGTTAATAAGGTATAAAATTAAAATTTTTGTCTCTATGGTAAGGTGGTTCAATTTTAACTTAAAATTTTTAGTTGTATCAAATTGAATCATAGACTTAGGATATGTTAGAAGTGAAAAAAAAAAAAATTCCCACATTAGCTAGATAAATGAGAAATCCATAGAATATACGTATCACTTGTTGTTATAAGACTTTATACCTATCACTTGTTGTTAACCATTGAATCCATAGAATAGACTTAGGATATGTAGAATTTTGAGTGAAATCAAAAGTAAAGTCATAAGACTTTATACCTATCACTTGTTGTTAACGTCAACAAGCATCGATATTGAACTTGGATAAAGAAAGAGATTAAAGATTAAAGGTACCCAATTAATAGTAGAAATAATAGATCCCTCCTAACATAGACCGTTGCAACAACTTTTTGCTTTAATAACTGCAAACATGGCAATAGCTTAATAAAATTGTTGTTGTAGGAGGTACTGTAATTAATCGTAAGTTGTCCAGACTTTTATCTGAAATGATAATGTATTTTTAATAGTAATTGATATCTACTTATTTTCTTGAAATTATAGCCCTACATATGTTCAACTAAAAAAAATTAGCCAAAATGTCACGTTGATCTCATTAAAGTTAATGAAGTAGTACTACGTGTCCTTTCTCTCAATAATTTGTTTCCCCGACCTAATTGGCTTACCCATATGAAGTACTACTTATCCTTTCTCTTAACAATTTTTTCCCACCTAATTGGCTTACCCATTTGAACCTTCTCTCTCACCAACAACTTATATGTACCTCTACCATATAAACAACCTTCCCTTTTTTTTTCTCTCATGTGGTTCTCTCGATTCCCATTCTCTCTTAAAAATTGATCATCATTGGATTTTTTAGAAAAAATTTGGTGACTACACTCATGTATTTGGCATCCCACTTTATAATCACATTAAAAAATAAAAAAAAAAAAAAAGATTGCACAATACGCTCCTCTTAAATTGTGCTCTTTTTTTAACACGTTTAGTCATTGTTTGATAGGACGAAAATCATGAAAGTGGAATTGAGTTGCCAACTCAAGCTTAGGAGAGGAGAACTAAGGGTGGAGACGAAGGTGTTGAGGTAGAGTAGGACCATGTTATAGAGTTTGTTGTTATTAATAAGCTTTGAAGGAAAGTTATTATGAAGTAGCACTTGACTGAAGACAAAGACACTAAGTAGAGAAGCCATTGTTAACCATGCAATACTCTATTTTCTTTTTTCGATTTCTATTTTGTAGCTAAGATTATCTGTTTTTTCATAATTCAATGGTTACCAAATCTCGAAACAAATTCATCATTTTTCCAATATAATTGAAATAACATATACTGTCCTGATTTACTAGAAACTCTAATTTGTTCCCGGTATTGGTTTTGGAAGTATGTTGGCTTTTATGTTGGTAGCTTTCTGCATTCTTGATCATCTTTCTTCCCATCATACTGTTGGTTTTTTGCCAATATATTAGAAGTGAAATTGTCTCATATCTGAAAAGTGCAAGAAAGTAATGGGCTCCTACCACTATAAAAGAAGTCTCACTACTACAAATTTGGCTTTTATTGACAGCTAAAAACTGTCAACATTCACTTTAGTTGACATTTTTTGACCGTCATTGAAAGCGGTGTCAATAAATCTAAGCGTCAATAAAAAGTTGATAGTTGACGGTCTTTAAACGTCAACGATTATGTCTTTATTGACGGATTTTAATCGTCAATAATATTAATGTTGACACTTATTAGCCGCCAACTATGACGTAAATCATCAACAAAGACCTATTTATTGACACTTATTTATTTGTCACAACATAGGGTATAATTGATAGTTTTTAGCCGTCAATATTTAGGTAAAAGCGCCAATAAACCCTTTTTATTGACACGTATGTGACGTCAACATATAGTATAGTTGATGGTTCTTAGCCGTCAATATTTAGGTCAAAGCGTCAATAATAACCACTTTATTGACATCTGCGAGCCGTCAACATTAAGTATAGTTGATATTTTTAACCACAACATTTTTAGCGAACCGTCAATAATAACCCTTTTATTGACACTTGTTGCTGTCAATATAAATATATCTTGACACTTTTTAGTTGTCATCTATAACTATACTTGACGCTTGACATTGTTGACTATGACATATATGTTGATAGCTTTAAACCGTCAATATCATTTCGGTTTTAATGTCGCTTTTTTAGCCGTCAACTATAACTATTTATAAAAATAAAAAAATGGATATTATTCACCCATTCTCTACCACCTGCATCTCTGTATGAACAAGTCTCATCGAGACTCAACGATTTGTCAAACTATATAAAATAAATTTTATCAAAATAAACAATAATTGCAAATGAACTAAAACAAAATTTCATTGACTAACTAATAAGTTAAAATTACTAAATATCTTTCTAAGCAAACTGTTAAAGAACATAACACTAACTCTTGAAAATCAAATAAATGAAGTTTGATAACAAAAATGTTCATAAGATCGATTTACAAATTCACATAACTCAACTCGTATCTCGCCCAACTCATCTTGGGTGTACTTATCGTTTCTCGTCAATGAAACACAAAAAGTGTACATGCATTAAAAATTGAATAAATGAAGAAATCGTGAAACACATAGAATAAGATCAAAGTATTACCACGTCTCATATCGGGTTGACTTCTCCGTGTTACTATATCTCGAATAAACTTCATTGTATAGTACCCACACTTTGTACTCCCGGTTGCTTAGCACATCGTATAAATAAATTAAAACAAACAAGAAGCAAAACTCGAATAAATAAACAAAATGATGGAAAAAATGGTAGATTTGAAACGACATTCGAATAAATTATCCAATTAAAAATTGGACTTCTAGCGTTTGCTTGAGCATAGAACATCCTAATAGCCCTATACAAGTACAAATACATAAAAGTATGTGAATAACGCTACCCATGTCAATAAAATATCAATGGTAGAAGTTTCATAATACTTACGTATTAACTATATTTTTCACGTAATCTCGAATGCCATGTCCTATGGAGTCAACCGACCAAATTGTAGATGTTTTCAATGATATAACCACCAACAACCAATGATGTCTAAATACAGAATTACCAACAATAAGAGTTAGGAATATATACAAAATACAAGTAAATTAATAAGCACATGGTTTACGTGACTCGAATTACAAGGACATATCAATAGTTTATTCTTGGTCTCTCGTAACCTATTACATAGGAATCGACAACGTTGCTCTTCAAGTCCAGAGGCATATGAAATCAAGGATGGTTGAAGGAATGCATATTGTTCTAATATGATAGGTTGAGATTGGCACAAGTACCTAACAATAAATAAAAAATATTAAAGTTTAAAACATTACAATAAAAATTAATAATATATGATACAATGTACCTTTCTAAAACAAAAACACACTTCTAAACTCAAAGATCCAAATAACTCAATCAAACTCCAATTCACTAATCATTTTAACGATTCAATAACGCTTAGACCACCAAAAATGATACAAAACATACACTCAACAACTTCAAAGCAAGTATAACTCACATGTCACAATTGCTAAGCGTAACTCAAAACTAACAAACTAGTTAATGTCTATCCTAAAGTGGAGTTTACTCTTAATTAAGTCTCAAAATTTTGGCAAAGATAACAACATAATTACAACAATACCAAAATGTTACATGTACCTGTCTGAAAAAAAAACACTTCTAACCTCAACATCCAGATAACTCAATCAAACTCCAATTCACTAATCATTTTAACGATTCAAGAATACCCCTAAATTTGAGCAGCATAACAACACAATTACAACAATACAAAAATTTAACATGTACCTGTGCTTAACAAAAACACACTTCTATACTCAACATCCAGATAACTCAATCAAACTTCAATTCACTTCCATTTTAATGATTCAAGAATACTCAACCACCATAAACAAAACAAAACATACACTCAACAACTTCAAAACAAGAATAACTCACATGTCACAATTTTTAAGCATAACTCAAAACTAACAAACCAATTTACTATGTATATCCTAAAGTGGTAAATAACGAGAATATCAAAGTTTACATAATTAAATAATACTTACACGATATATGTCGATATAATCGAGATTGCAAGTTCCTCCATCATGCAGAGTCTTTTGCGCGATGTCGCCTTTCATTAAATGAAAGTTGAATTGATATCCGAACACTTGAACAGATATTGGGATGTCTATATACTCAGTCTTCATGCCTTCAAGAATTTTGATCATGTATTTAACTGCAAGTGGCATATGCACTCGTGGCACATCATTTCTACCTCTCTTCTCCCTTAATGTCGCTTAGCTCACGGTGAGGTTTCTTACGTTCCTATGAACACGATGTTATATATTAAAAATCATAGACATTAAGTTAAACAAGAACAAACGTTTTCAAATAAATTTACCTTTTCTATTTTATCTACTATTACAAGATTCTTTGGCCATGGAACGTGAGAACCAATCGCATTTGAAATCGTCCCAATACTCCTCGCTATCGGTATAGGCAATGCAAAGATTGAAATCGATACAAGAGTGATAAGTACTCTTACATCATTCGATCGAGAGGCACACCGCACACAACTTCATGTGGACTTAACCTCTCATAAACCATTCCTGATGCCACAATATTGTTTATATTTTCAACAGCTAAATCACAAGATTTTCCCTACATAGTATATTAAAAATTATGACTTAGTATTTATATACATTTTCTTAAAATTCAATTAACAAATATTTAGAAAAAGAGTTACCGATCAAGATTTTCAGAGATGTCGAAGCAATGGGTGGTCAGGCTTGGCAACTACCCCTATCCGGCAAGAGAGTGACATCACCACACCGTTTTCTCCATTTTTTCACGTGTTTGTTTTGTCGTCATTTGATCGTATCGAGTCATCAGTTCTTTCTTTTCTTTCTTCCAACTCGTTTCTTCGCGTCGGTCATAACGCATTTTCTCGAAGTGAAGGTGTGGGTTTATGAAAGAAGAATGAGGTTTGATTAAACCTCCCACACCTCTTACACGCCCCGAGTGTTCGGGAGTGCCTAATGCCTCTGTCGTAATATCATCATGCGCATTCTCTGGATCTTTTGCTATTGATCCTACAATTTAATAAAAATATAAATATATATTTACTACTTTAGTATAATGTCAATAAAGTATAAAAATATATGAACATTATTGCTTACAATTCGATCGCAACGTCTCGTAAATCTCTTCATTCAAGAATTTGCCATCCTTTCCTTGTCGAGCTTGTATCCATAGCTTAGCTCGATCCGCATCCAAATCTACTTGTCCTTTTTATTCTACAAACATATGTAGTCATCTAATTAATAAATGAGCGGACATAACATACTAATGTATAAATTCAAAAATTAAAACATACCAACTCTTCCACAAAATTTGCGTGATCCTTTACGAGCAAGCCTATGATTGTATTTATTTTTGGAACGTCTGTCCTTTTGCAAACCGCTTACTTTCTACATCACACAATTATAGTACAACACAAGGTTAATTAGTATCTTTGTGTAAACATGTATAAACAAAAACAATTCATTTTTCAATACTTACTTGAAACTCTTCAGATAGAACTTTACCAACGAATTCATCCCAATGAACTTGCTCGATGTGGTTATATGTGGTGGTGGAGACTTCAAACATTCAGGCATATCTTGAAATGGAATAATATATTTAGTCCTCAAAATGCTCTTAAATTGTTTTAACGAAATTCCAATTTTTTCATCAATATGTCTTTCTTTGATTTACGACCTACTACGAAGGAATGTTGACAAAAAGAATATAATATATATAAGTAATTTTCATTGAAACTAGTAGCACATGATATTTAATGAGTTAGTGAAATAATAGATTACCTCAATGCAAGAATAAATCTTTTCTTTCAATTCTCTCGTACTTCGTGCCACGAGTCATATGTAATTGGAATGTGGTGTCGCACACACGCTCCAATATAGCTTATCATTTTCGTTGCATTCCTACCAATCCATCATCCATGAGCATTGTATTCGATCACTCTTCGATCGGCTTCATTTTTAATTCCTCGCAAGCTCGAAAGCATCGCAAAGAGCGCCGAGTAGGCGCAGATTAGAGGTTGCACCATATCATCATTCTCGCGCCTCATCTTCAAGTGGCATGCGGTCATCATCACCAGAGTATTGATCCATAGAGTATCCTCGCTAAATACCGCAAAGACATTAGTTGAGTTAAATATAAATCATAAAACATCAAATTGTATCAACATCTAAATTCAAAGAAGTGAAAAGTTATACCATATAATTTATGCTTCATTTTCATTTTCGATCCAAATGCCATCACACAACAAGTGCGAACATATGTTGAACTATCATCATCTATTTCATCGATTCATTAGTAGTAAGAATGTAGTTAGAGTTATTGTAGTTTAAAATTAAGTCCCCGAGCTCGTCTTCGTTAATATGATCTTCGTACTCTCTATTTGGAGGATGCAACACAATAGACCATCGGAGTCACTTGGATCTTCTATATAGAACACTTGTTTAGCTTGTGAAGCTAAAATGAAAGAATCGGATTTGTATCCAATACGCCTAAGATCAACTAGTTTAAATCCAAGTTCATCTGCTTTAACACCCCCATTACTTTCAACCCAGCTTACATTTGAACATTACAATCTTAAAATTATGGTAATTTAATTCCCATATCTCTTGAATCACACCATAAAAGACATGTTTGTGGTTATTGGATTTTTATCTTTTGCACTAGATACTTGCATCGTGATCAAGCTACTAAACATACTCCTTATTTTGAACATTTCGAGTACCATCACGAAGCTCAGATTGTAATAACACCATTCACTACGTAGCTTAAATAGGTTATCACGGTGGGTGAAGGACCATGTGATACCCACCTCAATGTGTTAGTTATAGTATGGTTTGGTACTTCAAGATCAGAGAGCAACCTATACACATAAACCCCGTTAATATTTGAGTATAAGTCGTTAAAAACTAAAATGAAAAAAAAAAAATTAGCGTAATTGTTAAAACCATACTTGATCACGTATCCAAGAAATGAAGGTTCTATTGTGTTGATCTTGTAACCACTTACGATTTCTTGATCTTGATGGATAGATATGTTTCAAATAGTTCATATGTTTTCTATAATAAACATAGAATCATTAGTGTTGGTATATTAAATTTAAGGATTAACTTTAAATTAGTATAAGAAGTGAACGTACTCTATGAAAGGTTGAACGTCATCCGTATTTTCTAAGACATATAGATGAGCTTGCTTGAGTTGTTCCTTATCAAAGCTTCATATGAGAAAAGTCGCGTCACGCAGTCTCCCAAATTCATCATCCCGAGCTCGCTCGGTTGCCTTTTCCGAGTCCAATAGGTTTTACATCATGCAAAAATTCGGTGCAAAACTCTATAGCTTCCTCGACAATATAACCTTCAAAGAATACAACCTTCAGTGTCGATTCCTATTTCTCACATATCCTTTAAGAACTTTCATGTATCTTTCAAAAGGATACATCCATCGAAGATACACAGACCACAAAGTCGCACTTCTCTCAACCGGATGTACTCGTTAAGTGCATCATTATCGTGAAGAACGATGGAGGAAGTATTTTTCAAACAGATACGCGATTACTACGATCTCGTGCTCCAACTCACTTAATTGTGAAACATCCACCACTTTATTGCATATTGCATTGAAAAACAAGCGAGAATCGTGTGATAGCAATTCTCACGTGCTTAGGTAGTGTAGATCGAATTGCAAATCGATAACAATTGTTGCATGAGCACGTGACAATCATGTGACTTCAATCCATTAACTTTTAGATTATCGAGTGATACAAGGTTCTTTATATTGGAAGAATAACCTTCGGGAACTTTCATTTTTGACAATGATTGACAAACCGCACGTTTCTCATTTTTCGATAATGTGTAGCAGTCAAGCGGTATGAATGTCCTTCTTCCTATAACTTTTGGGGCCAACTCGGACGAATACCTAATCGTTCTAAATCACGCCGAGTTTGTAATCCATCCTTTGTCTTACTGGGGATGTCGAGCAAAGTGCCTATTAAATTCATACAAACATTTTTCTCGATATGCATTACATCTAAGCAATGTCGAACATAAAGCTTCTTCCAATATTCAAGTTCAAAAATATAGATTTTTTCTTCCAACACGAACGTAAGGCACCTATTGGTTTTTCTCTTTTAACATATCTTCATTGGAACGCTCGTTGTTGGTAAATTTTTCAATAATTTCTTCTCCTGACAATGGTTGTGGAGCCTTTCCAAATTCTTTTTCATTATTGAATGCTTTCATCTGTCTTCTAAATGAATGAGCTAGTGGCAAAAATTTTACGTGTCCAAGATAAGCCATCTTCTTTCCAAATTTTAAATGCATAGGTGATGTGTGTGTTCTCCACATATGGGGCATGCACAATATCCTTTGACACTACAACCTGGCTAAATTACCATATGCAGGAAAATCGTTAATTGTCCACAACAACACTGCTTTTAATGTGAATACTTCATCTCGATATGCATCATAACAGGCACTCCATCATTCCAAAGAATTTTTAAATCATCTATTAAAGGAGCCAAATACACATCTATGTTGTACCCCGGTTGCTTTGGCCCAGATATTATCATGGTTAGCATCAAAAATTTACGTCTCATACATAACCAAGGTGGGAGATTGTATGTTGTCAATATTACAGGCCAACAACTGTATTTGCTATTCATCTCACTATGAGGATTTATTCCATCAGTTGATAGGGCAAGACGAAGGTTTCTCTCTTCACTTCCAAAATCAAAGCCACAAATGATCGATCAATTTCAAGATGGAGTATCGTGAGGATGTCGTAACTTGCCATCAACTAATCTCTCATTAGCATGCCAAGTTAAATCCTTGAAATTAACGTGTTATTGAACATCCTTTGAAATCGTGGAATGGGGGAAAGTACCATATAACTTTAGCAGGACTCCTCTTTCACTTCCAACGAATTCTTACGTTTCATCCATCTTGACTCATTCATGGTGAGGACAATTAGATGCATCAGCGTATTCTTTCCTATATAAGCAACAATCATTGGGACATGCATGAATTTTTTCATACGTCATTCCCAAAGTGACTAACGTCTTCTTTGCTTCATACGTAGACGTCGGCAATTCATTCTTTTCAGGTAATATATCTTTCAATAAAGTCAACAACTCTGTAAAGCTAGTATCACTCCACTCAAATTTGGCTTTTAGGTGATACAATCTAACTAATGTACCTAACTTAGTTAATCTACTACATCCTGGATATAGAGGTTTTTCAGCATCTGCAAGCAACTTCTTAAATTTTTTTGGATCTTCTTCAAAATGTTGTTGTGCAGTTTCAACCATCTCCACAATGTTGTCATCAGAGTTCTCTTCATATACATGCTCATTAGTGGTGTAGTTTAAATTTGACTTTACATTGTTTCTAGAATGTCTATCAAGGGTTTCTCCGTACAAATCCAATTATCATATCTTTGATCGATACCATACGCAATTAAGTGGTTCCTGACTACATTAATGTTGAGAATCTTCAAATTTACACACTTAACACAAGGGCATCGTATAAAAGGTTTACCACTCGCATGTTCGTGTGCAAACTGAATAAAAGTGTCTACACCTTCTTCATACTCTTTAGAGAATCTATCTTTCGACATCCATAATTTGTCCATTATGTTATAACCTAAGTAAATGAAGTCAATAGATATTTTTGAATTAATAAAATCAATCTAAGTCCTAAAAAAAGTAGAATAAACTACATATTTTTCATGTTAACCATAATTTTTCATGTTAATCATAACCAACTATAACGAATTCTAAAACTTAGGATTTAACCTAATTAAGAAGGTTACTTCACCATGCCGTTTTATACTGAAAATTTAAGAAAGATAACGGCACATAACTAGAGATAACCAAAATTTCTCCAAGTCCTGTAAATCCAAACAAGCACTCTTTAAGGTACAATAAATGCCCTACCTCCAACAGACTTCAACAAACATTAGGCTGGGCTTCAAAAATAACAGAAACTCAACATGCTTTAAACTTACAAATAGGCAAAAAAAACTGTAAATTACACTACCTCATGCACCCATTACAAGCACAAGAACCATATTATGAAGCACATTCCTACAAGAAAATTTTAATTCATATATATGACAATGGATAATAATTTGACAGTACTTAATTATGACTTCATAACTTGACATTTTAAACAAGCCAATCGTATTTTATGAGCAAAGATGTGAAAATCAGATAATTGTTTCAGCCAATACCAAAAACAAAGAGATGCTCGTTTACAAATTTAGAGCAATTGTTAATGTTTCTTCCTAAGATATTTGGTTTCAACACTAATGGATATCCACTTACGAAATTTAAATAGAAAGAGATGCTCATTTACATAATACTAAAAGTAGAAAAGATGCTCATATATGAATTTCACATGAATTACACATTTTTGTTAAATTTTGCATATTATTAATCTATCATACTTAAAGTATTGATTTAAGGATATTGACGAGCAACTGAAAATAGAGATTCGACTTCACAGATGACTGGCGGTGAGAGATTCGATTTCATGTTAACCATAACAAACTACAAAGGACCCTAAAACTTAGGATGAACCTAATTAAGAAGGTTACTCACCATGCCGTCTCACGCTGAAATTTTTGCAAGAGAACGACATAACTAGAGATAACCAAAATTTCTCCAAAACTCTGTAAATCCAAACAATCACTCCTTAAGGTACAATAAATGCCCAACCTCCAATGTGTAATTCAACAAACATTAGGTTGGGCTTCAAAAAAAACAGAAACTCAACATGCTTTACACTTGCAAATAGATAGAAAATTTGTAAGTTACACTACCTCATGAACTCATTACAAGCACTAGAACCATATTCTAGAAGAACATTCCTACAAGAAAATTTTAATTCATAACTTGACATTTTAATCAATCCAATCATATCTTATGCGCAGTGTGTGAAAATCAGATAATTGTTTCAGCCAATACCCAAAACAAAGAGATGCTCGTTTACAAATTTAGAGCAATTGTTAATGTTTCTTCTTAACATAATTGGTTTCAACACTAATGGATATCCACTTATTTAAATTTAAATAGAAAGAGATGCTCATCTACATAATAATAAAAGTAGAAAAGATGCCCATATATGAATTTCACATTTACAAAATTTAAACTCTATGAATTACACATTTTTTAAAATTTTGCATGTTCTTAATCTATCCTTAATCTATCAATGGTGTCTAAAGTATTGATTTGAGGATATTGGAGAGTAAATTTGAAAATAGAAATTCAAATAACTCACCTGGATAACACACGAGGAGAGAGAACGGGGTTGAGAAACCCGAGAGACCGTGGTCGATTAGAAACTCGATAGAGAGAGACCCCAGTGATTTTCTTTTCAATTTGAAAAAAGAGAGAAGCAACTTTCGATGAGGGGTTGTGAGATCCGATGAGGTCGCAAGATTCGGCTCAAGTTCGACAAAGTGATTTCCAAGAGGTATGGGACCGTGATATCGTAAGTGGACCGTGATATGCGATAGTGATTTCCGGCGAGGTATGCAACAACGCAACCTTCGCACGACTTGAGGCGACTTTAACGGCGGCGGCGATTTCGACCTTCAAGATCTTTCGACGGTGGCGATTTTCAAAGAACTTCAGCGCGACTTCGAACGCAACCTTCAAAGAACAACACAACCTTCAAAGAACTTCAGCGACTTCGCGGCGGCGGCAAATCGACCTTCAGTGGAATTGGGCGGCTTACAATACCGACCTTCGACGGTGGCGACTTCACGATCGAGCCTTCAAAGCGACTTCGAACGACAGAGACACAGCTCGACCTTCAGGTGAATCGGGCGGCAACGGCAGACGGTGGCGACAACTTTGAGAGAGAGAGCTCGACGGAGACGAGGGAGATGTGAGAGAGAGAGCTCGACGGAGAGGGGAGTTCGACGGTGGGGGCTTCGATCCGTTAATGGGAAAAGGGTTTAGGGTTCTTTTTTTAATAATAGGAAAGATAAAACGCACGCCGTTTTACCTTTCCTAATTTTCGTTATTTTTTTAATTTTAAAAAGCTAAACGACGCCGTTTAGCTTCAACACGACGTCGTTTAGCATGTTTCATTGACGGGCATTACCCGCCAATGAAAGAGGGATATATTGACGCCGCGTTTTAACCGCCAATGAAAGGTGCGTTTTTTTAAATTATGAAAGCTAAACGACGCCGTTTAGCTTGAAAACGACGTCGTTCGAAGATTTAGTTGTGGGCATTACCCGTCAATGAAACATACATATAATGACGGTTTCTAACCGTCAATGAAAGCTTCCACTATGCGTCAATAAAACGACCATTTATTGACGGATTTTAAAATCAAGAAAGCTAAAACACGGATTTTACTAATTTTGACGCAAAATTTTTCGTAATTAACGCCAATAAAACTATATTTATTGATGATTAATTGCAAAATTTTAAATTTATACATTTAATGACGCTTTATAACCATCAATATAAATGTTTTAAAATTAATAATGATTTTTAAAATGAATTTTGGCCTTTTGTTGACACTTTTTTTAGTCAAGCGCCAACAATTTGAAAAAGGAACGCGTCAATAAAGGCCTAATTTGTAGTAGTGTTCTATGACTTTGGTTTCAAAGCATCCCATTAGAAACTTTAAGCTTGGTGTACTGACTCTAGTTAAATTCCCTTTTTATATTATCTGGTATGAAAGTGGGAAGAAGGGTGTGAGTGGTATAAAGTTTTGGGAGAGTGTTTTTGTAATTGAGGTCGGGGAGAGAATTCTATGTGATTGTAACAATTTTTCACATAGTGGAATTTTCTTTCTGTTCGTGGTTTTTTCTTCGGGTTTGGAGTTTTTTCACGTAAATTCTTGTCTCTCTTATTTTGTTCTTTTCTTTTAATTTCTCAGTTATTTCTACTTGTTCATTCGTTAAATGTTTCGTACGAGAGAAAGTAGAAAGAGATGGCGGAATATAGAGAGGAGAAAAATATGAGAGAAAAAATGAGTAAAATGGATTAAATTTTATGACAATGCCTCATAATAAATGTCTATTTAATAATTTACATGTCCTCCAGTGACGGATCCAAAACTTTAAATTGGGGGGTTTAAATTCGTATAAAAATTATTTTGAATGCATTAATATTGGTTGTATATAGTCTCATTCCATTTTTATGGTTGACTAAAATTAAGAAATTGAACAAAGTATAGAGACTAAAATAAAACCAACCACAAAGTACATGGATGAAAATAAAAATCTTAATATAATAGTTTATATGTTATGATATAAGAAATATGATTAAATTTTTTTACATAAGTAAACTGTATATGAGAAAAAATTGCAAATAATAAGAATTTTTTTTGTTTAATAAGAATTCATAGAATCATATTTTCTTTTATGTAATTAAATTTTAAAAATAATTTTCTAAAAATTAAAAAATATTTGCATTCATTTTTATTTATATTTGATACCAAGAAGAAAAATCTTAAAAAATAAATAACTTTATTAATAGATTACAATAAAAAGCGAAATAGAGCATAACTCAATTGGCATATCGAATCCTCCCAACCTCTATTGTACTTAAAAAAATAAAAAGTATGATATATATTTTTTTAATTAGATATATTTAAATTATTTACAAGAGGGGAAGATATATGATTTATTGTACTAAAAAGAGAAATATGATTTATTAGATTTTTTAAAAATGCATATTGAATCCTCTCAACCCCTATTGTACTTTAAAAACATAAAAAGTAGGATATATATTTTTTTAATTAGTATATTTAAATTATTTACCAGAGGTGAAGAAATAAAATTTATTGTACTAAAAAAGAAATATGATTTATCAGATTTGTTTTAGATGCATATCGAATCCTCCCAACCCCTATTGTACTTAAAAAAAATAAAAAACATGATAGATTTTTTAATTAGATATATTTAAATCATTTACCGGATGTGAAGAAATTGATTTATTGTACTAAAAAAAGAAATATGATTTATTATATTTTTTAAAAATAGAATTTAATGTATTAAGAGTTTTTATTTTTATTGAGTGAAATATATATAATAAAATGTAAAATTACACACATATTCTAAAAGTTGTAGAGAAGCTTACACTAGGCCAAGATAAAATTAGTGAATTGATATAACATTTTATATATACAAACTAAACTACTCAAAAGTTGAGAGGGGCTCGAGCCCCCTCTGAACCCTTCTTAAATCCGCCCTTGGCGCTAATAAACACTAGATATAAATTCGAGAAAATTTACGTGCACAGTTGTTACAAATTTCATATCTTAGGCGTGGTTGATGCAATTTACCCAATATTTTAACTTTTTTTTCCCAATGCAGCTGATTTAACCCTCAAATTAACCTTGAATACTGTTTGTAAATTGATTGAGTAGAAGGAATAAATTTAGACATTTTAAAAGTAGAAAGAAATAATATATATAACAACTCCCAAAATAGTCTTTTAACCATTACTGTTTTTTTTCTAATATTCTTCCATCAACCCATCATCGTCTTCACAATACTCACTTCTCTGCTTTTGCTTTTCCAGCCAAAAACTCCCTAGCAGCTCAGGTTCAACTTCAACTTCCCTAAAATTTTTCAGTGAGGAGGTCATGATGTGGTTACCAATTTTTTACCATAGAATGAAGAAAGATAAATAACTCGAATTCATATCTAAGAATTATTAGGTAACATGAAAATTATTATATCCAATTATTATGAGGCAACAACATTAAATAATTTGTCCCCTTTTTATCTCTCTTCAAACCTATACTTTCTCTCTCCACGTGTTCCACAATAAATAAGAGACTAACGTTTTTTTTATTTGAGTTCCGGGATCGTGTTTCTTTCTTAAGGAAAAAGTCAAAATCTTTGGGTCAAATTAGTAAATATAATAACAATAATTGTTATTTAAGATAAATTACAATGTATTATATCTTTTCAAAATTTATAGATGTTAGACTAATAGAGACTATTTTTTTAAGTTAATCATAAACTAATATGAGAGACTAATTTTAAGATATAGATTTAAATATTATTTTGGTTCATGTACTTTCAATTTTAGTTTATTTTGGTTTCTAAATAAAATGGGCGCTTTGAAAGTATAGAGACCAAAATGAACCAAAAGCATCCGGGCCAAAGTAGTATTTTAATTATTTATATTTCTCAACTTGAAAGGTTGTATCAATTTTCACCATTAGCTTTTTATCAAATTGGAGTCTAAACTTAAGCATGTGAAAAAAAAAAACTTTTTTACTGTATTCGATTTTCTTCCCTAAATTCACCCACTATATGTACTTGAAAATTAAAGGATTTTTTTTTCAAAGCTCACTAATTTTAACAAAATCAATCCAGTCTGGAATAAAGTTAGCTTGATGAAATCACAAGACGAACCATTAAATAAATCTTTCAAAACTAAAAAATTTCAGTGGGATTAAAATACCATTTGGGTCTCTTAGTCTCTATATTTTCAATAAAACTTAAAATTAGTCTCTATGATAAGTTATTGTTAACTTTTCTAAAAAAAGTTAATCTCTGATAAGACTCAAAACGCCCGTATTTTATCGTGCCTAATCATGCTAGTTTCATAGATTTTATAAGATTAATGGTGTATTTTGTAGGAAAATTGAGGTTAAGGTGTGTTTCGGAGTAGTACGTGAAATCAGGATGAAAACGAGCAAAACTGAAGGTCAATCGAACACCCAAGTGAAAAGATACAACAAATTGACCAAAATACCCCCCGAATAGGGTTGAGACCCTGCATGGAGCCCCTGATCGACGTTGCAATATAGAAAGATCGAATCCAGAACATTCTTGAGATTATGTCACGTTGTCGCAAGTCCCATCGCACTCAGCAGTGCTGTGCATGACGCCGCAGAAACTCGTGCTCAACTATAAAAGGCTCCTTTTCGATTAAGGGTTAAGCTCTCTCACTTCCGGCCCCTGATTTGTGATTTCTCCCCTCTTTTTTACTATTTTAGATCGTGTTTAGCCTCACAATTTAGTTTGGGCTTGTATTATGGCCCCGAGCTCTATTGGAACGATGTTCGCCTAAGATTTTCGACTAATTCAAGGTAATTAAGGACTAGTTTTGCAACATTTGTGAGAGTTTTTATTAATTTCAATTTATTACCGTTAGTTTTATGACTTTTTGATTCTAATAGGAGTGTTACTAGTTTTCTCTTCTTTAATTGATCTCAACTCAATTGATTTAGAGTTTGTTTAGCTATGCTAGAAGTACTCGTAGGTGTCCTATCAGTCTCTAGCTTAATTAGAGTAGTAAAGGAGTTGGTGGCCGCATCGGTTAGTTAAGTAGAATTATATATAATTGTGTTTACATGGTATGCCCTAGAGTTTATTCGCATGCAATAGTTTAATTCGGATAGCCCATCATTTTAATCGGTTCTATTTTGGCCTGTATCAAGTCTTAGAAATTTCGGTTCCTTATGGAGGCTCTTACGATATCCCGAGGAGACCGATTGGTCTTAAATTACTATAATAATGTATGATTAGAATAATTTGATGGTCAGTGTTGCAAAGTGAATCCCGACCTAGTTGAATTAGTGCTTCAATTAATTTGTGATTTCCCAGTTAATTTTCTTCGCTTTTAATTTCAGTTGCATGCCTTTGATTTCAATTCATTCAATTCCTTGCATGAAACCCCCGTTCGGTTTTTAAGTCCAAAGAGAGACCATTAAAATAACCAATCAGTTGTCTCCCTACATTCGACCCGATCATCACTAAGTACTAAGTACTTGTTCTTAGTATAGCCAGTTTATAAATTTATTTGACAATGTATGACAACACTTTCAATCTCTATTAGTTTTTCCTCTATAAATTTTAGAAATATATGTTCATATTGTGTCTTTTTTTATTAAACTTATTATTATTATTTAACCAATTTCGATAAAAATTGGTTGTTAACACATTTATGTCAGTTGAGTTATGTTCTCTTTGACCACTTTAAGCTTTATTGAAATGGAACATTTGAAACTACATGATCCAAAATGGTATTTTAACCCTTAGGGTAAAAAAATAAAATTTTCATATTTTCCCAAACGTGTGTGTTTGGGATTGCGATGGGCAAAAGTAATTTAGAAGAAATCTTAACCGTTTTAAGATGTTTGGTAAATCTATTTTTTCTTTCAAAATTTATATAAATCATTTAAAGCTCTTTTGATTTTCAAAATCTCCACAATTGTTACTTATGATTTTACCTTTATGGATAATCGGGCGTTTTTCTTTTATAACATATCGTATATTTTTTAATATCATTTCGTATATATTAATTTTTTCCACGCAATCAATTCCTCTAGCATTGTTTTGTCAAACTCGAGATTGAACTCGATGTAATCTTCGATCATAGACGGGTATGGGGCGTTGAGAACCATTGCTTATGACCTGCCAAAGAGAAGATAAGAACAATATACAGAAAAAGGTGATCTATAGTCTCTTCTTCACCATAACAAAGAACGTCTGTAATATGTTGAAAGTTTCGAAGAAGAGTTTTGGTGGACCTGATCGTGAAAGATCCATCGTTATTGTCCATCCATAACAAAATATCTTTACCTTCACTATCGAGAGGGGTAGCCCAAGTAGATTGAATTCAGGATCGATAGTTGTTGAAAGTTTCACATATTTTGTTATAGTATTTGGGATCACAATCCTTGTTGATTCTAATTTGTTTGACATTTTTTTACTTCTATTATCATGATTTGATTTAGGTGTATCTCTTTGAATTGTTATGCACTATGTAGTTTATGAATAATAAAAAAAAATAAAAACTCAATATTTTTTAGAAAATATTTTAGGGACAGAAATATAGTAACATTTTTAGTTTTTTTCCCTAGCCTTTTATCATACTAGTTAGATATTACCTGTGTTGCACGTGTTTCATAATTTTAAAAATAAAATATTTCATAATTTTTAAAATAAAATATAAAAGTTGGATGTAAGATCTTGTACATATGGAAAATAAGGAATCGCACTTAATTCATTATTATTATTATTTATTTTGGTTAACATGATTTGATTACTCTCTTTAATCCTAATTTTTAATTTAAACCAAAATATTATATTTTTTATTTTGATTTTAATCTTTTGATTATCCATTTAATCCGAAACTTTAATTTAAATCAAAATATTATTTTTTTTAAAAAAAAATTATTATCTACTAATTGAAATCCATTGGTCAATTTATTTTCAATCCATTGTTCATTGAATTTAGAATATCTATTAATAAATTAATTTAAACAAAAAAATATTTTTTTATATCAAACTTTAAACATAATAAATTAAGAAATATTGAGTTTATTTTTTATAATAAATTAATTACAAGGGAGAATTCTCCCTCAAATAAATAATTTTTATAATCTGAATATTAATTGTTACCATAATATTGAAAATTACAATGACATTATATTTTTAATAACTATTAGTCGTTATATTTGAATATAATATAATTATATAGATATGAAAAAAAATGTAAAATTCTGATTAAACTTTTATAAAGCCTATCCTATAAGTACATTTTTTCATTTGTAAAAAAAACTACAAAAATACATATAAGTAGTAAATTACATTAATCACTATCTTTTGCCATTTGAAAAAAAAAAATACAAAAGCACGTAAAAATTAATAAATTATATTAATTCTCCCTATCAAATTTGCAAAAACAATTGGAGGGAATTCACTTGTCAACCTCGAACATAAGTCTTTCCAATAATAAATTACTTCAACCTTGAGAATTAGAAAATTGAATATATTGACAGAAAAATATAATATAGCCATCAAGAAATAGAAAAAATCAAAATATCTATCTTACATAGCATTTTTTTAACCAAATTTCTATCTTATATAGTTTTTGGAATCATCATTATATAGAGACAGTATACGAAGTTTTAAATATGTATATATGATATGACCAATTTTAATATATTCGTGATATTAATCAATTTATATATAAAATATAATTTTTTTATTTTTTATTTTTTAATAAATCGTAATTTTTTTTAAAAAAAAAGATAGGTGGAGATTATTTTGTCAATCACCCTTTTAGGATCACCATTTAATATATGGGTAAGATATGAGTAGAGATTTTAAAACATTTAACTCAAATTTTATATAATACAATTTTTAATTTTTTTTTTAATTCACCCTTATATTCATCCATCTTTATTTAATAGATTGTGATATGTGTGGTTTGATCTTATCTTTTGATCTTTATTTTAATATTATTGATTCTTAGATATTAGTTTTAAATATTAATTTATTAAAAAATAATAATATTTATTCTAAATATGAATTTAAGAAGTTTTGATTATTATTAACGAATATTCATTTAAGAATTATAGATCTATAGAAATTTGACAAAATTAAAAAAATCTTTCAATTAAGAAAGTCATAATGAGAAGTCTTTAGAAGGGGTGTTGAGGATCTCACATTAGAAAAATGGAGAGAAACCTCACAATAAATAAGATATATGAGCTACTCCACTCATTGTTAATTAGTTTTGAGATGAAACCCCATATAATCTAATAAGGGGCAAAAATAGAAATAAAAAATTTCTCCTCTCAAACTTCATTTATATAATATAGATAGATAATTTAAAGTAATAAAAAAATTATAATTTATAATCTAAATTATAAAAATTCTAAATAATTAACTTATAACAATTCACATATACATACAAATAAATTAATTAATTTATATGTTTACGTTAGTCAGCTAAATCACATATACATACAAATAAATTAATTAATTTATATGTAAATTAAATCTCTGCCACCCTATAATCTTGGCTACCATTTTTTTTTTTTTTGAGTAACTGTGATAAATGGATCATTTATAAAACTATTTTGTAAATTTGTTTACCAGATCTAAAATTTGCACATATAAATTTTTGCCTATTTTATAAAAGTTAATAAATTTTTTTGTGGACGTAAATGCACTCACTGACAGGTTTACAACTATATTTTATTATATATTTTATATTGATTTTTTACTTATTTAAAATTATACGATTATGTATACTATTAAAGTTTACATTTGTTGTTTATCTCTCCTATTAATTGGATTCCATAATTAAGAAATCATAATTAATGTTTAAATTTCTTATAATTTTAGTTATTTACATTTTCATATCTTCTTCACCAGCATATGCATTCTCATCCACCACCACTTTTCTATTTTTTTTTCCTTTTACATTTTTAGTTTGTTGGTTACTTCACTTCAACATTTATTTTTCGACCATTTTCTTCCGTCAACCTCTTCCTTGTCCATTTCTTGCTCATCGAAACTTCACTTTCGACGATCATTTTCGTTTGTCGACAATATCCATTACCGACCCAACAAATGAGTACGTTTTCTTGATTTCTAGATCTCATATTGTTATCATCATTTTGACGTTTATTCTAATGTGAAAATATACCATATACATTTGTAATGAAATATAAATTAATATATACTTCATAGACGACAGTATATTTATCACATTATCAAATAGACACTATAATATGTGATATAACTAGATTTATGAGAATGAAATTATGATTAATATGTATCATGTATATGTGTACATGTATAAACTTATATATATTTCGATGATGCTCATGTAGTTCTATTGTAGCAATACTACATGACGGAAATTGGAATCTATATGGTTAAAATTATTTCGTAGTTATTATCATATGAAATTATACTATATACATCGTTATAAAATATGAATTAATATATATTTTTAATAGACGACGATATTCATATTCTATTATAGTTCTTTCAATTATCATAATCTATCATGGAAAAAGGTTGGGCAATGTAGACAAATTTGTTTTTCCTTATTCTATGGCTATTCAAATTTATTTTATTGATTTTGTATTCGTATTCAACTTATCTAAAGTTTATATAGTTCATTATATAGTATTAGTATATATATGTCTATACTATATAAACATGTGAATTTCATGTACTTCAATATATACATTTATATACCTTGTCTAGTGTGTAATGGACCAGGATACTAATGTTTTGTGGGGCGACAAATTATTATTTAATAAATATAATAAAAAGATTCATCAAAAGATCAATTTGAACACAACATTATGTGGACTTAAAAAATTATCGACATAAGAATAGATAGGTGTATAGAAGACTTTCTAACTAAGTTTGAATAATTTTAATTTCTTATCAAATAGGGAAAAAAAAAGTTAAATTACGAGTTAGTCTGTAAACTTTTAAGTTCTAATCTATTAGATCTCTAAACTTTAAAAAGTATATAATAAGTGTTTAAACTTTACTCTAATAATTTCTTAAACTTTAAATGTATCTGATACGCCTATAGACTTACCTGGGCACTAATGGAATAAATTAAAGTGTTTTACCACTAGAACAACAAACTATTTCTTTTCTTAGGATGCATTACACAAAAGTATAAGTACATGCTGTTATTTTTTTAAACCAAATCGTTACATACAATAGGGTACTAAATTTAAAATTTTTGGGGGGCCATGCCCCCCTTGTCCCCATGCTTGTCTATATATATTTGTTACTATAAGATCAATTACTCGTTATGTCAAAACAATATTTGCATTATCAACCTTGTGAGCGTAAAATTATATACTTGGATACAATCATTTCTACCATGATCTTATTAAAATGATTTCAATCTAATTTCGATTGATGACAATATATTAATGTCATTTTCAAATATATTATTATTTATTTCAAATATATCTTATATTATAAGATAAATATAAGAATATATACTATATAAATAATAACATATATCAAGCTTTTTATAGGTAGTTTTATTATAACAATTCTATATGTTGCATCATGGAACGAGAAAGATAATTATATTAGTTATGAAGTTTCAGAATTTGTGTTGCATGTTGAAATGTTATTTGTTTAGTAACATATATTATCTTGAATGTACAATTCGAACTAAGTCATACTTATAATATATACTATACACATCAACATTCTTGAATGTATAACATTCATATGTACATGAACATTTTTAAGTGTTGAATATATATGAACATCTAAATAGCATTCATGTGTACATACAAATGAAAACAATTTGTATCGAGGTTTAAGTGTTCATTGTAATAGCAGTGTATATATACGAAACATACACTGTATATATGAAATGTTATCTCCAACATCTTTACTTTTTACTTGAATGTTATCTCCCGCATCATCATCTTGAACGTTATTCTCAATATTTTGATTTCCATATGTTTTATCCTTAATTTAAAACAAAATATATTGTTTAATTAGCATTATACATTTTATATTAAGTACACATAATAAAAGACATTAAATATGTTATTTATACCGTGAATATGTGATCGTAAGTATAAGAAGTGGGCAATATGGTAAATTGGCTCTAATATTGATTTTGGTGTTTTAAAACTACTAGACATGGATGCTAATTTTAAAACTTTTAGACACAATTAAAATATGGGTATTCTCTAGGACCCATTTATGTAGTTTACCCTTATTTTTTTCTTGCACTAAAAGCCCAAAAGATGATTAGGTCCTTGTTTGAAAAATTACACTACTAGTCTTCTGTTACTTATCAAATTCATTTTTTTAATAATATGAGGTAAAAGATTTGAACCTTTAGGTCAGCATGCATCCCCCATCCCCATCAGGGAGGAAAGAAGAAGTCCCATCACTCGTAAGGTTCTACCAGCAATAGTTTGGGATTCAATCGTTTAGTCTTTTGAAATTCCCGGATTGGTTTGAGAACCTGATTGAAGAATACCACATTTTTTAATATACGTAGATCTGCAGATTCAGTGTTTGAAGTTATTCTAGTATGTTTCGATTCCACAGTTCAGAAAGAGACGTTGTTGAGTATGTGACTTGACTTATTCCAAGGTGACTCAAGTCTTGATTGAGTAGTCATTTAATCTCTAGTCAAATGTACATATTTTATGCCAGTTAAATTAGGTTCATATTGACATCATCAAATTCAATTATATCTTCTCCTTTTAATTTTATCATCAACGTCTTTCCTATAGGCTATAGATTCAAGTTTCATAATGTTTTGTTAATATAGAAAATAACATTTTTATTATTTTTCAATGTAAAATTAAATTGATAAACTTTTATATACCTAACTTTTGGAAAAATTATTCAATGAGGTGGCCATAATGTGGTTATCTCATAATAATAATTGGATGTCTCTTAATAACCACTAGATATAAATTCGCGGTACTTTTCTCGACATCCAATGATGAAAAACAGCCTGCCGCATTGTGGCAGCCTCACCCAATCATTTCTGGTCGTTTTGAGGCTTAAAAAAAACTTATGATTTTGAGGGAAATTCTTAATTTGAAGTTAAATAGATAATGAAATTTTGTATAACTAACTAACAAAGGAAGTTTTCTAGATGCAAGTATACACTGCCTTCATAAGTAAATATAGGAAAATATTCCAAGTAACGCGATTCCATTAGGATTGTGTATATATTCAAGAATTTTGGCAAATCTTTATCAAATTGCAACAAGTATGTGATAAAAAATATATAGCGATGGTTATCGTGAGTGAATGAGCAAAACAAATGTAAAAGCTGGAAAAAAAAAACAAAACAAAACAAAAGACAAAGATGTCAATGAAATAAAATGAAAATGATTCAACTATGTTTCAGCCGTAAATGAAAAAATGCAATCAATATGCTCCCGCAAGTCTGTCACATTACAGTCTTGTACATGTGGATCAAATTCTTCCGAAGAATGTAGCAATTGAACCTATATTTATATGCTAAATTTGGACTGAGATAAATTAGTATACAATCATCTTGATCTTATAGGCATTGTCCTATATTTAGAGTCAATCTACGAAGTTCTATTTCTAGCTAAGCTCTTATTCTATATTGATTTTATGACATCCGTTTATTATTCAACTCTTTCAGTATTGAGTTCAACTTTGTATGCAAGTCTAAGCGATCAAACTAGTTAACAAACAATAAATATGAGCAATCAATCCAAACTACAGTAAAATAATTTGACATTCAAGCAAGTTTATATCTCTTTAGATAGAACGTCGGGTAGGGCATCCACATAATTAAATTTCAAAGAATGCAACTCATAGTGTAAATGGCATTGAAACTAATCACGAAAAACATCAAAGTTAATTCACAAGTACAAGGAATAAATTTGAATTATAACCAAGAATATTAGTGGGCTTGCATCATACTATTTTATATTGGTGGGGTGATTGTTTAATTTTCTACCTGAGATCTCTTTTGTTACATAAATTATTTCTTTTAAGTTTTTCAGTTTTTTTGTTTCTCTCCTTGTTTTCTTTTATTTTTATGTGGGTAAAGTTTCTTTAGTTTTTAAATACATGTAATTAATGGGATAGATAAAAGAGAGTTAGACATAGATTATCCAGTCTTGTATCTATCAGTGATCGAAGAGTTTACCTTATTGATTCTTTGTTAAAATTTAGTTTTAAACAATAGATATCACGAACACATGTATCTGTCAGGAAGGATTTTTAGTGTTGTTATTGACAACCATTATAAGTTTTGTTATAATTTTGTGAGCTATTATACATATTTTTGTCTATTTGTAGGCTTGTAGCAACCAAGCTAACAAAGCAAAATCCAGTGTTTGAGATTGTTTGGATAGATATTGGAGCCATTTAGAGCTTTATTGAAGATCTAAGAAAAGAAGAAAGGAAGAATAAAAAGTCAAGAACGTCAAGACGCTTAAAAGACAATTTTGGAGTTTTTGAAAATTATACTCTCATAATTTTTTTACAATAAATTTCATCCTTCTTAAAAAAATATTTAAATTCTTAACCAAATTTTAATTAAAAGTAAAAATAAATTTATAAAAAATTGCTTGATCTTTTAAAAATGTAGATAAAAAAGTAAATAACAAAATAAGAAAAACAAAAAAAATCCATAGATAAAACCAATATTTATAGATTTAATTTTTTAAAGCTAAAAACAAAAAATCAAATAGGTTTTTAATGTCACGTTTATCTTTCTATTAATGTCAAGGTTGAAACCTAAGGACCAACGGAAACTATTATCCAAATGCTGAGGCCAAAATGACAATTATTAATTATCCTAGATCATTAGTTTATTTTCAATTACGTCCATTTTAATACAAAGTAAATAAATATTAGTTATATTAAGTTTTATTTTAATAAATAGAAATAAATTCGTATTTATATTAAGTTTTATTATAATGCTAAATTAAAACAAAAACTTAATATAAACACGAATTTATTTTTATTTATTTAAAAAATACCGTTGAAATTTCATCTAATCATAAGAGTAATGCAGTATCATGCATAAATGAATGAATCGAAATCTTAGGGTTTTCTCTCCCGTGTGTGAGAGGAAAAGTCTCTCCTTGTGAAAGTAAAATTCTGGATTTTTTTCAGAAGACTGCTGGCTTTCGAGTCTCAATCGTGCAATGGTGAATACAATGAATGTTGATTCTTTGGTTTTCAACTGGAAGGGCTTGAAACTGACTGAGGAGGAGGAGAAAATCACAGACCTAAGTAATTTGGTAAAGACCCAAAAGCCTAGAGACCTGTCATTATGTTTAATTGGTAAGATTTTATCACAAAAGCTAATCAATATAAATTCTTTTAAAGAATGTGATGAGGAATGTGTGGAGAGTTCATAAAGATACCCCAATCGATTGCATAGGAGAAAATTTATTCTTTTTCAAATTTAAATCTATGATGGAAAAATCAAGGATTATCTCTAATGGCCCATGGTCCTTTGATGGTTCTATACTTCTGTTTGAACAACCTAATGAGTTAACTTCACCAGAAGACATTAACTTAATTCATGCGGATTTTTGGGTCCAATTATATAACCTACCCCTCTTTTGTATACAAGATGATGTATTAAGAAGATTGGGGTAATCGATTATTGGTGATGTCCTAAAAGTTGATAATACCCCTCGGGTGGAGTTTGAGACAAATTTGCTTGACTACGAATTTGAATCAACATATTAAACCCACTTAGGAGGGGAGTGAAAATTATTAAACTAGAAGATGACAAAGTGGAAAGGTGGATTCCTTGTCGATACGAAAAGTTGCCAGATTTTTGTTTTGTGTGTGGGCTCCTAGGTCATACACAAAAAGAATGTCTAAAGGAAGATGAATCTAAAGAAGAGTTTGATGTTCCTAGCTATGGTCCAAACCTTAGAGTAACGAAATTCAAAAGACAATGAGAAAATAAATTTGTACCTTCAAAAGCTAATACCATTCTTACGAAAGAAAAATCGAAGGGCAGAAGAGAAAGTATAGTTTCTTCCAATCCTGCTCACGATAAAGTAAAAGCCCCTAAAAGGGATGGCAGGATTGCTCAGGTGAATAATGGTGAGGGACAACCTGATGCTTCTCTGGACTTGGATGAGAATGTAACTTCTAAAAATGGCAAGAATGTGATGAAAGCTGCTGATCTGGGAGGGGAATTTACAATAGATGGGGATCACCCTAATTCTTCTAAGTTACATTTAAATGAAGTGATTATGCAAAATAGTAATTTAAGGGATGAATCCCTGAAAAATGAAAGTAAAGATTTGGAGTCATCTTAGAATATTTCAGTGGAAGACCCTATGATAATTAGATGGGCATATCCAACCAAATCAATTGAAAGTGGATAAAGGTGAAGCTTGCTCTATGAATCCAGTTAAGAAGAAATGGAGAAGAATGGTTATAAACAAGGAGAGGAAAATAGATAGGGATTATGAAATATCGAATGACAAAAGATTGATGGAAGAGAGGTTTTCTCTTGAAGATGATGATAAACTCGAAGGAAAGAGACAAAGGATGACCACTAGTGATTCTGTTTCATGTTCACTATAGGCGAGCCCTGGTTTTCAGAGCCACCGGACGCCATGAAAATACTATGTTGGAATGTCATAGGTATGGGTAATCCTTAAGCATTCCTTAGCTTAAAAAAGGTTCTAAACCTCTCAAAACCCAACTTTGTATCTTGGCTGAAATGAGAATTATCTCAAAGAAGGCAACTGGTTTAAAATTTAAGCTTGGCTTTGACAACGTTATCTGTGTTGACTGTGAAGGGAAGAATGGAGGTTTGTGTTTCTTCTGGAATAACTAAATAAGAGTGAATATGCGCTCATTTAACAAATTTCACATTGACATGGTCATTGATTCTGATAATATCCCATGGGGATTTACTAGTTTCTATGGAGACCCTGAGGTGTCAAAAATGAAGGATTCTTGGAACTTATGGTCCCGGTTACACAATATGTGTTCTTTTTCTTGGTTAATTGTTGGTGATTTCAACGAAATTTTAGATGGAAAGGAAAAGTGAGGTGGTAATATCCGTCCTCAAAATCAAATGGACCAGTTTAGAGAAGTTATCCAACTCTGTAATCTCTAAGCGATATAGAGTTTAAGGGACAACCTTTTACATGGTACCAAACCAGAAATAAGGTTGTTCATATAAAAGAAGGGTTAGACAGAGGTATGTGCAACAACCTGTTTTGGGAACTCTTCCCTTATGCGGTAGTTAATCACCTTGATTTCATATATTCTTATCACTATCCGATTGTGATTAGTTTAGAAAATGTTCCACCAAAAGCTTTAAGAAGGAAAATCTTCCCATTCCGTTTTGAAGAGGTTTGGGTCTTGCAAGAAGAATGCGAAAATATTATAGAGATTGGATAGAATAAAAAAGGCAAGGAAGCTCAATCAAAGGATAACTTAAATCAGAAATTAAACAACTGTGCTGAAAAATTAAGATACTAGGGAAGTCTCAATAGAGGAAATTATGAAAAGAAGATTGACCTAGCAAAAAAAAAGGTCAATGAAGCAATTTCTGGCAATGGTGATGTGAATTTGGCATCCAATCAGCTTGAAAAATTGCTAATAGAAGAAGAAGTTTATTGGAAGCAAAAATCTAGAGTGGATTGGTTGAAATGGGGAGATCGAAACTCAAAGTGGTTTCATAATTGTGCATCTCGTCGACGAAGAGTTAATTGCATTGCAAAGATTAAAAGCGAGAATGGAAGCTGGTGGAGTTCAGATGAGGACATTCAGCTTGCATTTACTAGTATTTTCAAGTATTGTTTACCACAAATGGTCAGCAAGATAACAGAACACTTCAGAAGTTCTTGAATCAGGTTAGAGTTTTTGTTCCTTAGAATCTGAACTTAATGTTCTCTCAACCTTACACTAAAGAGGAAATAGAATTAGCTTTAACACAAACTGGAGTCTCTAAAGCTCTTAGAATTGATTGCTTTTCGGCTTTATTTTATAAGAAATACTGACATATCGTTGGAGAAGATGTGACTTCCTTATGTTTGGAGGTTTTAAATAATGGCAGAGCAGTGGAAAATATAAATCAAACAGTGATAACCTTAATCCCCAAATCCTCGACATCTATAAGTGTAAAAGACTTCAGGCCTATTAGTCTTTGCAATGTGGTATATAAGTTGATCTCTGAGACTTTAGTTAATCGTCTGAATGTTTTAAAGGATATAATATCCCCCAATCAGAGTGATTTCATCACAGGAAGGAATATTGTTGATAATGTTGTTTTGGGCTTTGGATTATTTCATTGTATTAAAAATAAGAAGAAAGGACAGACATGATGAGTAGTGTTAAAGCTAGACATGAGCAAAGATTATGATAGAGTTGAATGGTTTTTCATTGAAAAATTTATTATAGCTCTTGGGTTTAATAGTAGCTTTGTTGAAATTATTATGACATGTATTTCATCAGTTTCATTCACATTCAATATCAATGGCCAGAGAAGAGGATTTGTGAAACCTACAATAGGATTGAGACAAGGTGATCCTTTGTCACCCTATCTCTATTCTTGCTTTGTTCTAAAACTCTCTCTCAAACTTTAAACCATTTAAAGGAAAATAGAGAGATTACAGGCCTTAAAATAGCAAGAGCTTCCCCCTCTATCTCACATCTCTTTTTTGCTAATGACTCTTTGTTGTTCTTTAAAGCTAATATGAATGAAGTGTCCAAGATTGGACAAATGCTATCAAGATATAATTGTTTAACAGGGAAAAAGGTCAACTACGGAAAGTTAGTTGTTTGTTTCAACCCAAAATACTTCCAGTGTTAATCAGGACTCTATTTGCTCTCATTTAAGGGTAACCCAAATGGAAAAACATGAAAAATACTTACGTTTACCTATGTCGTCTCTTGGCAGATCTAAGAGGTCATCCTTCAAATATATAAAAGACAAAATCTGGAGGTATATTCTTAAATGGAAACATAAATTGTTTTCTACCGGTGGCAAGGAAGTTTTAATAAAAGCAGTGCTTCAAGGCATCCCAACTTATGGAAGATTGTCAACGGATAATGGCCAGTTTTGGTGGAGAGATACTGAAGACAGCCATAGAATCCATTGGGTTTCTTAGAAAAAAATCAGTGTATCAAAACTGAGAGGAGGTTTAGGCTTCAGAGATTTGGAGAGATTCAACCAAGCTCTATTAGCCAAATAGGGTTGGAGATTAATTGAATTTTCTGACTCATTGGTAGGTAGAGTCTTGAAAGGGAATATTTAAATCTAACTCTTTTCTAAAAGCAAAACCTATTAGCAATGCTTCTTACCTATTGAAAAGTATGTTGTGAGGGAGATTGTTACTAGAAAACTGTTTGAGATGGAGAATTGGTGAGGGTACTCAAGTTAATACTATTAAGGATAGATGGGTGTGTCGACTTTTATCCTTAATGATAAACAAGAAACCAAATTTACATCCAGAGGCAAAAGTTGAGGTTTTAATAACTGAAGAAGGAGAATGGAGCAAAAAGATGATAGAGAGCTTGTTTGATGAGGAAGATAGTGAAGCTATTCTAAGTATCCCGAGAACGAGATCAAATGCCCATGATAGATTGATATGGCACTATGAGAGAGATGACATTTATACGGTAAAGTCAAAATATAACCTTTCTTGTAACCTTATAGATACAACCTCGTCGTCAGAAAATGATCAGATGATTAAATGGTAGAAAACTCTATGGAATTGTACCATCCCAAATAAAATTAAATACTTTATTTGGAGAATTTTATGACTTTATTCCCACTACTGTAAACTTAAACAGTAGGGGTTTGAATATTGAAAATACATGCCACAGATGCAGAAAGGCCCCTAAAACAACCATTCATGCTATATGGGATTGCAAAATGGTTAAGGTTCTATGGAGAGTCTCCCCCTTCTATAGCATGAGTTGGCCAAGGAACCTAGTTCATATGACTGACCTTATATGGTGGTTTTATCTGAACCTAAAGGGAGATATTTTTTAGGATTTTTTGATCATGTGTTGGTGTGTTTGGAATGAAAGAAATAAGGGTTTGATTCTCAATAAGACTAATGACAGAGAATGTGTTAATGACTGGACCTATTGCCAAACGTCTATTAAACAGTTCAGAGAATTTAATCTAATAAGCAAAGGCAAACAAAAAATACCCCCATTCAGGCACAACCTAATTGGAAACCCCCTGGGTACCCTTTCTTCAAAATTAACACAGATGTAGCCTTAAACAGAGAGAATCGAAATTGTAGAATAGGCGTGGTAGTCAGAAATGAAAAGAGAGAGGTGATGCTTACTCTAGCTAAGTCAATTGCTGGAATCATGAAAATTGATGTCATCGAACCGCTTTTGAAGGTTTTTTGATCATCATCATGAATGAAAAGATTTCTTCTCCTTGTAATCATATTTTTCTATTCAATGCTCTTGAAAAATGGTTATCAAACGGGATCTAAAATTTTTAATTTAACCAATATATGTATTCAATGCTCTTGTGAAATGGTTATTAAACGAGGTCTAAAATTTTTAATTTAATCAAGATATGTAGTGTAGAATCTATAACTTATTCTACAAAGCCTCAATTATTGATATTGATTGTTTTAATTTAAATTATTGTAGATTTTTTTTATACGGGGGCATTTGGATCGCAGAGTTGGGTTGAGTTGTGCAGAGTTGTTTTGTCAGTAAGTTCTGGAAATCAGTGTTTGGTTTGTAGAGTTGAGTTGCGTTGAGTCAGGAAGTCAGTGTTTGGTTTGCAGAGTTGAGTTATTATGTCAAGAGTATCTGGTGCAGTTTTTTGTAAAGTGAATAAGTCTGATTTTTTGTGACTTTTTTTTTTCCACCAAATCAATTGCAAACATATCTGTCTACAATTTAAAATTTCATTATGAGATCAATTACAAATTTACAATATATATTACCATTTGCAAGATGTATGAGATATTTAGAACAATACTGGATATTGAGATTGATATCAATTTTTCTTCTCTCCTAAAAATCATTTTTATCTTATGTAAAGTGAAAGGTCTAATTTTTTTTGTGATTTTTTTCCTTACTTTGATTTCACAACAAATCAAATACAAATACATTTGTCTAAAATTTCAAAACTCAATTATGTGATCAATTATAAAATTACAATATATATTACCATTTGCCAAATGTATGTTAGAGATATTTGCAAAAGTAATGAATATTGGGTTTGATATCAATATTTCTTTTCCAATAAAATTCATTATTTAGAATTTTTACTCTTCAATATGAACTTTATTCTTTTTTTTAATGCACATGTTCACCATTACTTTTTTTATTTTAATTTAGGTAGATATTAATTTAGTATTAATACTTTGCATATGAAAAGTGATTATTTAAATTTTTCTAAACACATGCATTGTCTATGGACATCTTTAGAATAGAATAAATAGTTTACCTTGTGAAGATGTTAAAAATATGCCAACATACTTAAATATTTTATGTCATATTGAAGTTGCATATCTACAAAATATTAGATATGTCATCAAGGTCCTAGCAGCTGCTATGCTATGCTATTGAAATTTTTGGTGCAAAGTGGTCGCTTAGTAACGTCCCTAGGAAATTTTGAGTTTGAAAAATTAGGGTCATTCTGATTGTAGTATCGAGCATGAGTTTTAGATTCTGCATACTCGCCTACATCGTAGGCAACGATCCTTATAGCTTATCGCAGGAAGTCGCCTCGTTATCTTCATGTTTGCTTTTATTTTGTAAGATAGTTAAAGTTATTTGAGTTGCTTGTGTGTTGATACTTGTTATGCTATGTTTTTTATTTTTTTGTTCTTGTGCTAAGGTAGTTTAGAGTTTAAGTTTAGATTATAGCTTGAGGACGTAACCGTTGTACAGTTATAGCAACTTTCGATGACGAAAGTTTTTCTTATATGGGTATATTGTGACACCCCGTAAAATTAGGTGTTTTAATTGTATTTTTTTTAAATTTGAATCTTGGATAATCAGATCAGAATTAGGAAAGGGTGTTTCAAAGTTTAAAAAATTATTATGATTTCTGTTTTAAAAAAGTTTAGGATTTCTTTTTCTAAAAGGATTAGAATTCTTTATTCTAAAAGGATTAAGACTTTTTGGTGCCTAGAGTATTAGCAACTTAAAGACACTTCAAAACTCTCCTCATCTTCTTCTTTTCTCCACTTTCTTCGTCTCGTCGGACCGTCGCCGGAAAGTTGCGGGACCGCCGCCAGAAAGTACTGTACGATTGAGTTAATAACTCAACTCCATGGAGTTGAGTTATTAAGTCGCCGATTTACAATTGTTGGTGAACCAAACAACGAGTTGGGTTATTAACTCCAACCCAACCCCATAAACCAAACACCCCCTACATGTTGACACAACTACAGAGCTGTAAATATGTATATCAAACTGCTAAAAAGTGAGTATTATACATTAGAGCTACATGGATTATATCAAAGTTACCTTCAAGACGAAAATTAGGCCTTATAAAAGTTAAGTGAAAATAGTCAAATTCTTTTAAGATCTACTAACCAACCTCTTGAAAATTAAAAAGAAAGAAAAATGAAAAAGGAGCAGTCTCCCATCAAATAAAGTTCTTCAACAACAATGACATGAAAAATAAAAGAAAAAGTTTTAAAAACACCCCTCCAAATTAATGCATACACAAATCCTACCAATCAAATAACCACGCCGTCGTGCCCAACCCCAAAACGATGTTGTGCAACCCCTTTTCTAATCACAAAATTTTTATTAAAAAAAAAAAGAAAAAAAAATCTATAACCATTAAGTAGGAAGAAAAATACAGAGTTTTAGTTAAGAACACGCACAATCATATACGTAATTAAGAGCAGAATTTACCTCTTAAATAAGATAGAAAAATTATTTTTAATTGTTTTAAATAATTGTAGTGATCAAGTGTACTGAACAACACTTACTGGGTCAAGTGAGAGGTAAATTAAATAATTATATATTAATCAAACTGGGTCTTGATTCCAGCAATGGAGACGACTCCAATCCTAGGAACCAGAGTGACCCTCACGCTGTCATCATCATCCGCATCCAAATCATCAAGTATTTCAGTCAAACCCAACTTAAGCACCGTCTTTACGTTCTTCTTCTGGCCGTGCTTATGAGGCACGTTCACAAAGCTGCCAGCAAACTCAGTATTATCGGCTCTAATTTCTCTGTCATCTTCGTCGTTGATTAAAACATCGAACTTTATGGCTTCGTTGCCGTCGAATTCGATTCCAGAAATTACCAAAACCTCCTCCTTCTCCTCTTTCTCTTTCTTGCTCCTCGACCTCCTCGGCCTCTTCACTTCCGTGCTTATCGCCGACTTCAGACTTATCGGAAACTTGATTTTGGCTGCAGGTCTCACGCGGCTGGAGGATGGCCCGGAGCCGATACCGAATGGGACATTAATATTGTTGGCGACGGCCTTCTTGGCTCGACGAGGGGTGGGCCGGGTTTCGAGCCATGGGAGTTCGACGTCTTGGTAGACGTAGCCGAGGGTTCGGGAGTCGAGACAGTCTCGGACTCGGACACGGACGGCTTGGGCCTTCTCGTTGTAGAAAATGAAAGAGGCGTTGAGCCAGTCCGGGTTTTGAAAGTCCTGTCGCCGGCCGCCGAGGGTCTTCCAGACGGACCAGAGGCGGTCGATGTTGGAGTGATGGGCGAAGAAGATGGGATCCCGAGCGGCGGAGTAGAAGTTTCCCATGTTCTCCAAGTTGGGCTCCTTGCTGTCGCCGCACCAGACGTGAACCGGACCGTGAGGAATGTTCTCAACCGACCCGCCTCCTGTCATTTTTTGTTGTATAGTAATTAATTATTAAATGAATAAATTCATCATCCAAATTCAATTCTTTTCTTTTCTTTTTCTTTTTTTCATACAAATTAAGAAAATCAATAAATTAATCCATGCTATGTGACATGATCGACCTTTAAAACATGAATGTGTCAATTTTATCAACATCTCAATATTGATAGATATTTTCTAAAAAATTATAAACATTAAAAAAAATTCCTAAAATAATATTCAATTTTTTTTTATAAACATCTCACCATTTTAGAATAATTTCATTGTTAATATTAGGTATACTTTAGGTCTACTTGGATTATATTTCATCGTAGAGATATTGATTTGCACTTTATATCAATATTGAATCCATAAACACAAAAGTATTGATGAAAATGTTGACCTATCAATAAAAATTAAAAACTTTAATTTGCTAGGGAGTTTAATAGGATAGAGGGAAAATTATTTTTACTGTTTTATTGAGTGTTCTTTTGGTTGCATTATTACTAATAGTTTTTTTTTAGTTGCATAATTTGATATTCCTTTAGTTGAAGTAAGAGAGAATTATTTCGTAGTTATTTAATCTTTTTGTTGCATTATTTCACACTTTGATAGTTTTATTATTATCATGCACTTCTTTGTTTTTTTTTTTACCAGGCTAAGACTGATTATATATTAGAATAATATTTAGCTATAAAATTTTAAGAACTATAAGTAAGAAGGTAAAAAATGAAAACTTAGAACTTTATTACTTTCTCTTTCTTAACTATCAAAATTTGTTATAGTGACGTGTAAGAAGATACCGATATATAGCTAAGTAGTGTTCTATGTATAATTCATTGTTGTCGAGGGAGCATTTTTTATATATTGATTATGAGTTTCATTGTGTTATATATTATTTCAATTTTTTTATAGTTTAGCTAGGGTTGAATTGATTGTGTTATTAATGGGGGTTTTTATTAAATTTGTTAATTTTTTTTAAACTAAAATTTGTTAATTTTGGGTTTTGGGATCTATTATTATTAATTTGTCAAATAATGATACCTAATTTTATTAATGATCTCGCAATTTCCTATGTCATCCCCCACCGTACTGGATATTAATACTGTAAGCTAAATATTTCCGTGTTAGTTATTTTAAATTATTATTTAGTTCATGCATGATTTGAATTTATAAGAAAAAACATGGCCAAATAAATAAATAAACTTATTACTTCAATACCATATGCGTAGAGATTGTCAAGAATATATGCCTTATCCATTTTAGTAATATTCAAAATTTGGAAAAATATAGTTTGCATAAACTATTTTGGTTAAGAATTCCAATATTTTCTTTAAAAATCATTGCAAAGAAAATAAAAATTATTGCATAGAAATTGTGACAAAACAAGTCCACTTTTTTAAAACTAAATAATTATTAAAGAGGATCTTAAAAACTAAGCTTCTAATTGAAGCATAAAAAAAGTCGTTGGTTAATAAATTTTGAGAAATCCAATTTTCTCTTGTTTAATAAATTTTTTAAACTTCAACTAACAGTCTGACGGTAGACTTTAAATTTAAACGTCCTTCAAAATAAGGTTTCGAATATTATACAAAGAAAAGTAAAGGAATGAAGGCTTCAATCTCACTTTCATCACTAAACTTTCAAGATTAATTAATTATTATGTTTTAACTGCTCAATCATACCATAATTTTTAAATCAACATCGAAAATGGGAGTCATAAGTTTTATTTAAGGTAAGTTGAGTTACGATCAGGCATAAAAGTACTCTGATAAGAAAATAAGTAATTAAATAGTTAAATGGATAAAAGAGTAAGAAAAATGTTACCAGGTGAAGGGTCGTCACCGGCGAGATAAGGGCTACCGAGAAACAGGGACGGCGTACGGCTATTGGAAACCATTTGGCGATACATAATACTAAGGTTACTCCTAATTTGCGCTTGATTGCCAATCGTGGGATCAACTCCACTGTAATCGAGATCCACCAACGTCGGCGGCAGATGATTTTGGTTACGAAGTTCGTCATAGAGCGATGATTTCCGGTCGGCGTAAATGGCCGGCATTCTCATTCCTCCAGGAGCGTCGTAGTTCCAAAACGGCAAAGCGAAAGTGGGATCACCAATCAGCTCTCCCAAGATCTTCTCATGAAAGTAGAGATAATAACGATGGAATGGGAAAAACAGCCACGAACCATGAATTTGAACCTCCACTGGAAACCCCACTTGATCATACGCTCCGTTACAATAAGCACAGTGAACGTTCGCTTGTTGCTTGAAGCTACGTGGGTCGTTGTCCGGCAGGCCTCTCATCAGCTCTACCGCTCTCTTGTATTTCTCTATGTACTTTTCATCCGCTAAATGAGCTGCCGGCCTGACCCGGAGCCTCCCCGGGGCAGGTGGGCGGAAGTCCACGATAGCGGTGGTTGGCGGCGGGCAGCAGTTTGTTGCGTCGGCGTCCGGTGGTAGGTCTGGTGGCCCACACTTGCTAATGTCCGGGCTTTGGACGGGGGCGGCAAAGGCGAAGGATTCTTGCCTGAGAGTGGAGGCGCCGTATAGACCGCCGAGTCCAATAAGAACGTCTCTGCGATCAATTTTGCCGCTGCATAAAATTCGAGTAACGTTTTTGGGAAGGTGATTTGTTCTGCGAAGCTTTGATGATGAGTCTCTGACTCTGTTGTTACCGAAAAGTGGACCAAATGAGGTGGTGGCGGCGGAGGAAAGAGTTGGTGGAGATAGAGAAGCCATAGCTTGATGATTTGAATGAAAGCTGGTTCATTTCTAATGGTACTCTTTGGGTTATATTTATAACAAATAAAAAATCTTACTTCTCAACTAAAACATTGCATTGATTTTCTGTTTTTGAATAAAAAAAAGAAAAAAAGAAAAAAGGTCAAGGGGCTGAACTTTTCTCTTTATGGTAGATGATTTTTTTTGTAAGCTGTATTTTCAAATATCTAATTTTATGACTTACTATTAGTTTATTGCAAATTTTTCTTTAAAAAAAATTAAATTAGCTTTCCTTCTCTATGCATATATATGGTTTCCATCATGGTGTATTTTCTTGAATTAAAATTATTACTATTATTTAATCAATTTTGATAAAATGTGAACTTCAAATTTATCATATAGATCGATTTTAAGATTTATTGAAAATATAGAAACTAAAATTAGATATTTAAAAGTACAAAGACCAAAATGAAACAAAATCTAAAAAATATCCATGATTTATAGAGTTGGCTTCGATAATACCCCAAATTTGAAAAGTTTCATTTTAACTATTGAATTTTGATATTTGTTTCAAAATATCGATTGTGGATTTTTTCCATTAAATTCATAAACGAAAAATGATGTGTTTGCATTTGTATTGTTATTTATAATAAGAACATATTTTAACACATACATATATGTTCAAAACAAATCAAAATATTTGTAAATACGTTATTTTTCATCCATAAATTTAACCAAGAAAAAATCCTTCAAAAGTTGTTTTGAAACAAACTTCAAACTTCAAATATTAAAATAAAAATTTTGAAAATTTGAGGTATAATTAAAACGAATTCATAGTTGAGAGTTATTTTTAATTATTTAACCTAATTGGTATTGTTTAGCACACTGCGATTTGGTCTTGATGATCAGGCAGTTGCAGACACAAAGGTAATTGTGGAGATTCACAAATCTTCTAGCTGGTTGAACAGAACACTCAAGTTTGGAGAAAGTCCCTGTAGATTGGTACTCTTTTTTGTCTTCCAACGTGCGGAATGGAAATTGGAAAAAATGTTCAATAACCAATCTAGTACAAAGTTGATATTTGATTATTGGTACAAATAGTTGTCATTTGGCTCTGTCTAACTTTAAGACATTTCATATCCAAAAATTTTAATATATATATATATAAATCTTAAATTTAATTTTTATAATTAGTTTAAAGTTAATTTATATCAAATTTGATAAAATAATAATAATTTTTATTCTATAAAAGATACTATGTAATTATATTTTCAAAGTTTATAGAGAAAAAACTAATGGAGGAGGTTAATTTTAAATTTGATTGAAATAAAATGGCTAAATTTAGATATTTCAAAGTCAAATATTAAAATAGAACAAATTCTAGATTGACCAAAATAGTATTTTTAATTTTGATCATGTAAGGTCATCTAAATAGTATTTTTAATTTTGGTCATTTAAATTACAACATATTGAAAGAAGGTTGGAAAAAAAAGTTCAATAACCACCATTTGGATCTAATATTTAAATGTCTAAGATAATAAATATTTGCAAGTACATATCTCTTTTCCCTTTTTGTTCAGAGTTTTTTAAAATATTAATATATATAGACATGCCTTAATTAACTCTTCAAGTAAAAAATGTCTCAATCAATCCTAACAATGACCTTAATCAACATAAATGAATAATTTTAAAGGATGAAATTAACTAGGATTCCATCGTTCATACTTTAATCAATTGAACTATGTTATCTTTTGGTACATTAATCAACTTTTTAAAGCTTATTTTAAGATTTCTTTAATTAAATATTATAATTATACATAAATCTTAGGAAAAGGGAGGTGTTTGATTTCAGTTTATTGTTTAAAGTAAATTTAGTTTGAGTGAATTTAACTCAACGACAATTGACAGTTACCTTCAACCAAAATGTTAGAGTTTCGAATCCCCTATATTCAACTAGAAAGTAAATTGGGCACTCACCCACCTAATTTTATACAAGGGTGCTATCACTTCAAATCCACATTACTATCGTAAATTTTTCTTCTTTTCATATTGTGTCAATATTTTTCTATTCTATTAACTTGAGCATAGCTTAGTGGCTAAAACACATTTTATCATTTCAAAAATTGATGGTTCGATCTCCTATCTTGCATTTGTTAAACTAAAAAAAAGTGTATTTCAAATCCTTGATCTATCTAATATTTTTTAAAATTCACAAATCTATTAGATACAGTTAAAAGTTTTGGGTTTTATTAGATAAAATTCAATTTTATTTCTAATAATCAATTAATTTTTAAATTTTTTTAATATGTTAGCGATCTATTGCATACAAAATTGAAAGTTTAGAAACTTATAAGGCGTATTTAATTAAAGTTCATGGTCTTATTAGACAGACACAAAATTAAATGTTTAGGAATTTGTTATACACTTTTTTTGTTAGTTTAGGGTCTATTAGACACGAACTTAAAAGTTTGAAGACTGATAAGAGCTTGTCGAAGACCCAATCAAATACAATTTATAATACTGATCTAAAATTAACTACTTGTAGAAATTAATATTGGATCGGGTTGAACCACATGTAACCGAATAAATTGAATTTCAATTATTTGAATTTTATATTGACACAGACTGACACGAATAAGGGGGATTAAATATGAAAGAGACAAAAGGACTGAAAGCAGTAAAGATAAAGACTACGATCTTACCTCAAAAACCAATTTGGGATTAAATCATGTAACAATGCAGTTTTCAATCTCAGACAACTAGCAAGATATCTCGTTAGCAATTTATCACCTAATCGACTTGCCGGTAAAGCCGACAAAGCCTCTAAGCAAATCTAGATCTCCTAAATCTCGATTAACCTAACTTAGCTTCAAGTTAATTAGCCTAATTAGCTCTAATTAGTTGAGCACGATAGTGTTCCATACTAACGTAGCTAATCGCTTAAAGCTCTAGGGATTGATTAAGACAAGCTAATTAAACAAGACATGCATTCATAATTTAACTAATTTGCTCTCTTGATTCGTAAGTCTTGTTGTGCAAACTACACATGAGAGACTAGCCTCTACAATGTAAACATGATCCAATCTTACTACTACCTTAAACTAGTATTTACAAACACATTTGACATGAATAGGTTGTCATGCTATCTACGAACATGCTCATACTATAAGCAAGAATCAAGAGATAATAAATATACTAAATGATGTTCAAGCTACTTGTTAATTTAAACTAGCCTAAAGCACATACTTAATAAAGCATCAATCAAACTACGAACATGCACAATAATAAGGAAAAATAAAGAAAAACAAGAAACTACTGAAAAGCATAAGAAAATTAAGCATAATCTCACAAAAATGACATTGTATCATAGTTTTACAAACCAAATTAGAAATTTGGTGTTGAATGTTTAGCGGAACATCAAACTAAGCATTCCAAACACCAAGGATTGACCTCCTAAACTAAACTAACCTAAAAAAAATTATATAAAAAAAAAAACCAGTAACGGATGGAGGGAGAGAAGCCCATGGAGACTGTACAAAGAAGATTTAAAGACCTAGAAGGAGAAAAAAAAATGCTTTTATAGAAATCAAAGTAGCGTCTTGAATCTTGGGACACTTGATATTACATCATCGAGATGCTTGGGACGTTGTCTTGCATCCATGCATTATGTCCTCTTTGCAGCATCAAGACGCTCTCGTCTGGGGCATTTTGTTCAATTGGCTTCTAATCTTCACTTAATTATATAAATGACCTTTGATTTAGCGTGTTTTAACCTTAATTGGATGAAAATACTCTAAATTACACTTCTTGCTCAAATACCTACAAAGTAAACAAAACAAAAACACAAGTTATCTAACAAACGAATAAGAATTAGGCATAATAATTAAGTTAGGACTATTCTGGTCCTATCCAGGACTAAACTCATAATTTAAGATTTTTTTTATTTGATAAGATATCGATATGAGCTAAATTATAATGGTATTAAGATTATTCGAACTTAATTCAAAAATCTTTGATACATCTACTTATTTTTAGGGGCACTTGCATGAATAGCAAAAAAAACAATATAAATATTGAAACGACATATCACTCCTTAATTCAATTTGCAAAAAAAACAACAGAAAAAGGCCCAGCCCTGACGGATAGAGTGCAAAGTAAAAAATACCTCTATATTTTTTGCGCGCGTTTTTCAATCTGAAGTATATTAATAGTCTCTAGTAGTCTATCAAAAATATATTGATGATGTACTATTGATATACTAATGATTTGCTAATAATATACCTTAAATGAAAGATACGACTATTGATATCTACTGATATACCAAGTATAAATTATATTAGATATACTACTATATCTAAAATCTATTGCTATATTTATAAATAATATCGAGAAAATCAGTAGTCTATCAACAATAGATCTAATATAACAACGATATATCTAACCATTTGATATAGTATATCACAAATAGTGATTCATGATTGATAGTGATTTATGTTGACATACTTTATTTAGTAATATTAGGTATATTAATGAAATCTCAAAAATTATTGTTAAATTTACAAATACCCTCCTTGTGTTTTTCAATATCGAGAAAATAAGTAGTTCATCAATAATAGATCTGATATACCAATGATATATCTAACCAAAAAATAACTACACGAATTATATGATATCTGTTGATTTCACTAATATTAAGTATATATCAGTATTATATATTAATGATATACCTTATTTAATATATTCACGGTATATCACAAATAGTGATTTATGCTTCACAGTGATTTATGCTAATATATTTTATTCAGTAATATAAAGTATATCAACGAGATCTAAAAAACTATTGTTAGATTTGGAATGTCCTTCCTTGTTTTTCAAATATCCAAAAAATCAGTAGTCTATCAACAATAGATCAGATATACTAATTATATATCTAACTAAAAAATAACTACATGAGTCATATGCTACTTATAGCAGTATATCAACAATATATCACAAATACTGATTTATGATGTAACGCTTCAGAATTTCCAAATATCTTTTAGGTTATACTTGGATTAATTTAATAGAAATTAAATTAATTGGGCTTGAAATTTGTTGATTTAATGTGAGATTAGGTTAATTGAGCATTTTGGTTAATTAAAAGTCTTTTTAAAATAATTAAATGGGTCCAAGAGCATTTTTGTAATTAGGAGTTGAGAGAGGGCAAATTGATAATCTTGCTTAAAGAAAGAAAAGTTAGGGTTTCTTTTCTCTGAGGAGCACGTTTTACAAGGACCTTCATCTTCTTCCTCTCATTCGTGCGATAGGCAACCGCCGGAGAGAGAAGGTAGTCGTCCGCCGTTTTGTTTTCCTTCACGTTGTCGACCACATCGCAGCAGTCGTGCCCCGTGTTGCACTCGAGCCCGCCGAACGCGAGATCACTGACCCACACTGTGACACTGTCCGTCTCAAGTTGCCTGCGTGAGTCCGTCCGATGTCTTGTTTGTGTCGTCGGAGAGAAGAGGTTGTCCTCCGCCGTCTTGTTTGTCCTACGTCTTGTCCGACGTCTGCATAAGTCAACATCTTGGCAAGGTTAACAACAATGCAAAAAAGGAATACGAGAGAAAAAGAAAAAAAAGAAAAAGGGTAAAATATAAATTAAATAGAAAATAGAAAACCTAAAATTTTGCTATATTTGCAAAAGGAAAAAATAGATGATAAATTTATAATTAACCTAAAAAAATGATTTAAATGTCTAAGGTATTAAGGACCTATTTGAAATGTAACCTAAATTATGTTTTTATATTTTTATATTTATTTAATCAAAATGGATCTAATGAATATCCGTTTGACAGATTTATGTTTTAAAATTGTTTTTTGGATTCTCTTATCCAAATGGTAGAAATTTTGAAAACAACCTTTTTATACTTTTAATATATGAAAATTTTGAAATTGAAAATTTAAAGTGCAAAGGTACATTAAAAATGATAAGAAATTTGATAAATATAGTACTTCATGTTACAATTTTGTTAAATTAAAATATGTATAATATAATATAATAAATTTTATGATATTGTAAAAAAATAATTATAAAAGATTTATAACATAAAATAGGTTCATAAATTAATTATTATTAGTTGAGATTCAACCCTAATATATAGTTCATAACAAGAACTATTTTTATCGTTTATATATTTATTATTAAATACATTTTGAACCATTATTTGAATTTGTGTTTAGTTTCTAAATCTGGTACGCCAAACACATATTAAATGCGACGCCCGAGGAAGATGGGTACATGAATGAACCGAGTCCACATCTGAATGAGAGGGATCCTGAGGATATGAAAGTATGGTGCCCGAGGAAGAGGGATACATGAGAGTGACCATGAGGATATGAAAGTACAGTTGAGAAAAGTTTAAAAGAATTAATAGCTACTACCTATACCAACAAGGTCCACCTTCCTTTTTGGTGGCTCAATCATAAGAACTCCACAGTTAAGCGAGTGAGGACAAAGCATGCTGAAAGGACCGCGTGTTGGTTTGTGGGATAGTGTCTTCACTCTTACAAGCAGTCATAGATGATATAGTGATGCAACCAGGTCGCAGAGGATCCTGGGCCTGGGGCGTTACATTAAAAATACTAAAGACATGAAAAATAAATCTATTTTCCATTAAGTTTCTTGTTTTTAAATTTTTGTTTTAAGATCACTAATCAAACACACCCTAAATATTTATATTTTGATAGCCAGATAGTTAATCCATTAAAATAAAAATAAATAAATATCTTTACATGGAAACATTTTATTTAAAAGTAATATTGAAAATTAAATAATTAGATTAAATTAAATATTAATTACAAATGAATTGTTAAAATTGCTAAAGAACAATTAAATAAGTATAAAGTAAATAATTAAATTAGTAATAATAATTTATGTTAGATAGTTGAAGATAATATAAAATATTAATTATAAATGTATTAGCTACAAATTATTAAGTATAAATGATATATTGATATCCATAATTAATTAATTAATTAGGTTATATTTTTACTTCATCTTTCATCTCTCCTCTATAAAAATCTCACCTATATAGAGGATATATGAGAAAACCATGTTGGATCAGCTTTTAAGTTCCCTAAATAATAAAATCTAAAATTTCTGGTCAAAATCCATGAAACAAACCAATTCGGAAAGATAATAAAATTTCATAATTTACAAGATATTTTTATCTTTGGATAATGATGATGTAGGTTTGAAAAAACAAACAAGAGTTTTTTATATCACAACTGTGAAATAAATCCGGCCTAAACTAATTTAATACACGTATAATAATCACACTTGAATTTACTTATGCACAATATTAAATGAAGAAACAAGTTGATATTATATATTCAAGTAAATATAAAAGATGGTATTATTCGTACTCCATAAAAGTAACAATCTCACCTATATAAATTTGAACATAGTTCAATTGATTAAAGTATAACCAATTTAGACATAGTTCCAAAAAATATGGTAATCATTCGAGATCTAATAAACATTAAAAGACTTACTACAATCTATTAAAAAAATATCTTCAAAGATAGGTGGATCCAAAGATAGGAAAATATGGAAAGATTACATGTTGGTTCTATTTTTATCAACCATATATCACCCACCTACCATTAAAAGTGTGTAAGATTTAATAAATAAAACAATAATTTAAGTGGAAACGTGGCTGAATTTTACTCATCTAACATCAAGACTTTCACAAAGATGCAGTTTTTTCTTTTAGTTTTGGATAACCTATGCCTACGAGTCCATTGACTTTCATTGTGTGAAAATTTTGTCCTTAGAACTAAGAAATGTTTTTTTTTTCTTGAATTCTAATTCAATTTTGATTATGATTTCAATCACTGAAATAGATATTATGCCATTGAAAAGATTAAGGGAGAGTATGGAGAAATTATACCATAGTTCGAAACAATTAGATTTTGGTACGTATAATTAGTTAACTATTGCTTAAGCATACTAGTTAATTTTTAGATTCTATACACGATTGTTCTTTTCCATTTCAATTTTTTTGTTTGTTAATTTTCTCTCATTTCTATTTTTTTATAATTATTTTAAGGTTCTTAAGATTCTTCCAACATAATTATTATATTTTTATTATCAATAATTTATTTTTTCTGTTTTATTTATTTTTAATCTTTTTATTCCCATTTAGATTTTTCGTGCTTGTCTTCTGCTTTCTCTTTTATTTATTGTTAATTTTTTTTTGAAAAAAAAAACATGTTATCTTTTAATCTATTTTTTAATCAATTTATTAGTTCAATTCAAGATTAGTAAATAAAATGTTATGTCTACTAAAAGTAATATTTAATAAATTATTTAGTTGACAAAATTCAAACATTACCATTACTATAATGACCATTAAAATTTTAGTTAAAACAAGAACACTGTATACAACAAAAAATTTTGTTTCATTGTATTCCAACCTAGTAAAAATATATAAAATAACAAAATAAACTAGTAACTTTCAATTTAAGAAAAAAACATAAAAACAAATACTGGCTAGCAATATTTAGGATAAAAAAATACAAATTCAATAAGAATAGAAAAAATAGAACTAAATATTCATTTCTATGAAATGTCAATGTTCAACATCACTTTCAAAATTACATAACAGTAGAACTTACCTCGTGCATCATAAAAAGGAAATTGAAATTAATATGACAAATATTAAAGGACATAATATTAATTATTAAATAAAATATTTTTGCACACCTAATTTACATGAGACAAATTTATGTAAACATCGTTCACCCATCAAAATTATTATATGATGAGTTTGAATCGGTGAAATTCAAAAGTAAAATTATTGTTATTGTGCTTAACATATTAAAATATAATTTAACAAATGATACCGAATAAAGAATCTTGGAGAAAAAGAATAGAAAAGAAGAAGAGGTAAATCTAGGAGAATTTTTTTTTCCTGAATTCATATGAAAATATCAACTTGAAAAAAAGTAACATGTAAATTTTAAAATGAAAATAAAAAATAAAACATAAAAGATAACAAAGAAAATTATTGAAAAAGAAGAATAATAATAATAAATTAGAAAATTTTAACCAACTCTAAAAAATTTATAAAAAAATAAGAGAGATACTCGGCCATTGAAAAGTAACAAACAAGAAAAAGTTAAAATGAGAGGGAAGAATAATCTAAAAATTAAAAAAGAAAATTACTTAGGTTGGTTAAGTAATGGTTAACCTCACATCAAATTGGGGGCAATGTACCGGTCTCTTCGGATAATTTCTCCAGTTTTGGGGTTTATTTTGGTAGGTCTACCTTGTTTTTTATTTTCTGTTTTTATAAATAAAATTTTTCACCAACATTTATGGCGAACCTCATCCGAGAACCTTCAAACTAACAAAATTCTATCTCAAATTCCCTGTTTGATGATCGTTTGTATTTTAAAAACAATTTTTTTTAAAAAAAAAATCATAATTTATGATTAAAAAATCTATTTTAGAAATTCTAAAAGATAATTCCTATCATAACCATCTATTTTGAATACAAAGTATATAATTAATTCAAAAGAAGTGAAGAAAAAAAACCCTACCCATTATATATTTTTAGATTTGTGTTTAATAGTGTTAGGGAGTGTAACCAAAGTCTCGCAAAAGCTCCATAGGGAAAAATTATGGGTATATAAATTACGGACACTATGTCAATTGGTCTGTGGTCTGTATAGTGAAATCAAAAGTAAAGGCATGAGGGCATATGTACAAAGTGGACAATATCGTACCAATTTTAAAATATATTTAATAAGTCTCTAACTTTCAATTATGTATCTAATAGATTTCTCAATTTTCGTGTCTAATATGTCTCTAAATTTTCAATTTCATGTTGGATTGGTCCTTGACCTATTTCAACATTTTTTTTAATTCATAGATTTAACACAAAATTAAAAGTAATGTCTAATAGAACCATAAATTTATAAAAATATTCAATACATGTACTATACACAAAATTAAAATATTTGGAACTTAATTACACACAAATTTGAAAATTCAGCTCCTAGACTTACAATTTTCAAATAAAAAAAAAAGGAAAAAATCTCTCCTAGATAAGAACTCCATGGTTCGTTTTTTTTTTGGGAAGAGACAAATCTGTTCAATTCATGGTTAGGGGTAATGACTTTGCCCACATTTTCCTTTTTGCAGCCACCTCAAGATGATGGTTTATATATTGTGGAAAAAGAAAACAAAATGCGATAAATATTATTCCAAAAATTCTGAAAATTGAAAAATACAAAAAAAATTACGTTGCTTTGTTAAGAAATAAATGCTTCATACTCTTAAATAATAATAGATAAATGTTGTGTATTCGTGTTAGTGATATGTTTATTTATATTTGATAGATTATTTTACAGTATATTTGAAATATTAATTGAGCTCCAATAAATCGATGTTGAATTTTTTAATTTGAAAACGAAAATAAACTTATTTTAGTTTTTATTTGTGATTAAGAAAAAAAGCGCTAGTGGTGGTGGAAATGGAACAGGAAAGCCATGGCAGGTTGAAGGTTGAAAAACTACAATTTTATTTTTCCATCAACATTGAGTTGTGTACGCAATCCAAGTTTGGACAAATTTTATAGTTGATTTTGAATATTATTGCAACGTGCAATATAATTTGAAAAAATTAAAACGGTTTATCCAAGTATAATTGAGTGGATAAGTTATTAATTATCATCCCAAAAATTAATGTTTGATCTCACACTTCACAATAACTCAAAAAAAAAAAAGATTGAAATTCAAGCTCGTTCTTTCTTGACATACTCTTGTTAGATCAAATTCGATATTGTTAAATTTATTTTAAATCAAAATATTTGAATTGGTTTAAATTTCTTATTTATTTATGGTTTGAGATAAAATAGTTTGCTCATAAATAGATTGTATTTCGTTTATGCAATTATATGCTACGAAAACTTAGTCGTCTTCGATGCATTCCTAAGACTATTGTGTTTGACGTTGGTGTTTGGTTGTTCAGTGAAATTTTGGTGATGTTTTGCGCTTTTGTGGTGAGTTGTTTGAGTTTCGTGATTTTGTTTTTTTTTTTAAAAAAGTTTGAACCTACATCGGAATCAGCCATTTGAATCGACATCAGTATCTACATCGACATTTGAATTTATATCGCATCTAAATTTGAATCGACGTAAATCTAAATTAGTCATGATATTAAATTTCTATCGACATGTCGATATTTCCATCGATATTTCCACATCCATAGGTTCGACATCGACACTAGGAGTGAATCGATATTTTCATTATATCGTACAAAATTGATAAAATATTAAAGAAAATTACAACAAAATGTAACATAATGTCAATATAATATTATGACAAGTATTTTAACTTATTTGAAAAGGGTTGAAGGTTTATTTTCTAATTTAAATATATTTTTTATTTTTTTTATTTTTTTTAATTTTTTCAAAAATATCCATCTATTTTCATCGACATTTCCATAAATTGAGACCTCGATATTTCCATCAGCATCGACATTTTACATCTTGAAATTAGTATTGAGCATATGAAATATCTATTTCGACATCCGATCTGAATCTACATCCACATTATTTAGCAAATTTTGGATGTTAGATTAAATTAGATATTATTAAATCTATTTTAGATCAGAATATTTATTTGAATGTATTGAAATTTCTTATTTCAATTGTGTTTTGAGATAAACATAGTTTATTCTTTCAGTATAATTAATCTCCCCTTTGATAGTCAGAATATTTATTTGAATGTATTGAAATTTTGGATGTTAGATTAAATTAGATATTATTAAATCTATTTTAGATCAGAATATTTATTTGAATGTATTGAAATTTCTTATTTCAATTGTGTTTTGAGATAAACATAGTTTATTCTTTCAGTATAATTAATCTCCCCTTTGATAGTCATTTGGTTTTTGTTTTTTGGTTTTGAAAATTAAATCTAAAAATATTATTTCTATGTTTTCTTATCTACTTTGTACTTATATTTTCAAAAACCAAATTAAATTTTAAAAATTAAAAAAATAATTTTCAAAAACTTATTTTTGTTTTTGAAATTTGGCTAGAAATTTAAATGATACCTACAAAAAAAAAAAAATATAAATCATTGTAGAGAAAATGAAGAGAAATTATAGAAAAACAAACCTAATTTTCAAAAACCAAAAAACAAATAGTTATCAAACCTAAGCTTTTGAATTTCATTTATGCAATTCTATGAGAAAAATCTTGTCATCTTGCCTTCTTCCACTTCCCTAAAATTAACGACACTAATGACACATCCTTTCCTAATGTCAACAAACAAGTCCATTAATTATTTCGTACTGGAAAAAAGTTCATCAATTATTTAACTAGTACAAGTTGATTAACTATTTAATTAGTGTTTAATGTACGGATTCAACTGTTGTATTAATAGTATATTTATGTGTGTATTAATAAATGGATAGTATTTGAGTGTTGCTTGGACAACACTTAAATCTGTACAGTTTCATTGAAAACATTTATGTGGTTATCAATGAAGCTCCTCATCATCCAAATATTTTTCCTAATAAATAATTTTCCTTCTTGAAGTTATATTAATGAATAGTTGTGTATTTTTTTAACGAAAAGTTAATAAGAATCTTGTAATAAAACATACGTGTAGTCTGTTCTCGTTGTACAGGATGTGTACAAATAAATAATAATATAATCATAGTTGGTTTGTTTAGGGATAAATCAAGGTTAAAACACATTTTTGCTCCCAAACTTAGAAGGAAGTTTCAATTTAATTTAATCTCTGAATTTTATTGTGTAATAATTTAGATCTAGTCGGATAACTATTTAGGCTCCATTTGATAACCATTTGATTTTTTATTTTTAGTTTTTGAAAATTTAGCCTGTAAATACTATTTTTATCAATAGGTTTCCATGTTTTCTTATTTATTTTTTAGTTGTGTTTTTAAAAAACCAAGTCAAGTTTTGAAAACTAAATATTAGAGTAGTTTCCATTTTTTTATTTAATCTCTAAATTTTATTGTGTAATAATTTAGATCTAGTCGGATAACTATTTAGGCTCCGTTTGATAACCATTTGATTTTTTATTTTTAGTTTTTGAAAATTTAGCCTGCAAGCACTATTTTTATCAATGGTTTTCCATGTTTTCTTATTTATTTTTTAGTTGTGTTTTAAAAAACCAAGTCAAGTTTTGAAAACTAAAAATTAAAGTAGTTTCCATTTTTTTTTATTTTTTGAATTTAGATAAGAGTTCAAGTGTTTTCTTAAGAAAGATAGGAACCAATGTTGTTAACATGAGAATCATTGTAGAGAAATAGTGAGAAAATAGGTACAATTTTCAAAAACAAAAAACTAAAAATAAAATGGTTATCAAATGGAGCCTTAGGTTTTGATTTTTTGTTTTTGGAAATTATGTTTGTTCTCTCACTAATTATCTACAATGATTTTCATCTTTAGTAAACATTTGAATTCTTAGTTAGATTCTAAAAATAAAAACAATTTTTAAAAACTACAATCAATTTGGTTTTTGTTTCTTGTGTTAAAAAATTGAGCTTATAAATACTACTTCCACTTATGAGTTTTCATGTTTTCTGATCTACTTTTTCCACATTTTTTCAAAAACCAGTCCAAGTTTTGAAAACTAAACAAAATAAGTTTTCAAAAACTTGTTTTTGTTTTTGGAATTTAGCTAGAAACTTAAATATTTCCTTAAGAAAGATGCAAACTATTGTGGAGAAATTGTGAGAACACAAGCTCAATTTCTTCAAAAACCAAAAACCAAAAACAAAAAATAAAATGGTTATTAAAGGGAGTTTGCATTTTTTTAGTTTTCAAAACTTAATTTGGTTTTTGAAAACATGAGTAGGAAGTAGAAAACAAAATATATATATATATATATATATATATATATATAGATGTTAGCGTAGTGTTTATGTAACGATCCTGACCTACTTTCAACATGTCTAAAGAGGTTACTGCAAACATTCATAAAACTTACTTTCATCATGTCTAAAGACGTTACTGCAAACATGCATCAAACTTGGTGTAATATATTCCATTACAATAAAAGTATTTAAAATAAAATATAGTCGGGATCCCTTTAAGTAAAAAAAATAACATATAAGTTTATAACTATAATATAGTTAACAAAACTATTACATGATCTTGCCAATCAAACTCATGATAACAATATTAATCAGCTTGATTGGACGAAAATACAGACTCGATACTATCCAAAATGTATAACGACAGCGACACATATGGTCTACCAAGTAATCCTTTGTCAATGTCGTTTATACTTTTTCCTCACCTGAAAAGAATATCGAGTGTAAATAGTCCCCTAACGATTAAGGCCATTCAAAATGCACAAACACATATATACATGCGAAATGCCATATAATGAAAGAGCACTCATAATAAAACCTGTCTTATGTTTTACTTATTATAGGCTGATCTGTTTGTATTCAAGCTAACTCTTCCAACATGAATTTAACCACTCAAGAAAAGGCAAAAGAGGATTTTGCATGAAATTGACTCCAGCTTATGATAGTAGTGGACATATCAGTCAATAGATTGAAAATTACATTCCACAATTGCCACTATATATCAACATAAGTTTGGGACCAGAAAGGTGTATGTCCATACACATACTCACTTAATCCATAATATAGGAAAAAGTAGTCATCACATTGTTGAGGATTCCACACATTGAAAAAATGAGAAAAGACCTCACAATTTATAAGATACATGAGATGGAACTCATGTAATCTAATACACACTTATCATAAATTGGCATAAGACATGATCATATATAGCCTTAAAGCCCCATAACAGAGACCATGGTTTTCAACATATCTCATAATTAATATAATAAAATTTTTTTGGTATAATTGGAGATTTTGGAGTCCTTAACACATTCATTATGCCAGTTAAGCTATGTTCTCTTTGGCAATTAACATAGTTAAGAATCTGTCCATAACAAAATAACATATGCTAACACAATTAACCAATATTTGATGTTTTAATCATACATATAACTCATTTTGAAGCCACAATAAAAAAAGCTACTTGTCTAAATTATGATCATATTTATTCCTAATTATTGCTTGAGTCGTTCCTATAGAATAAATTACATAGAGAACATTATTATTAGACTAATCATTAAGTTATATGGTGCAAAAAAAACTTATCAATTACATTATTGTAATTCATAAGTACTGTGATTCTTTTATAGATATTGTTCACACGTGATTTCAACAAAACAATAGAATGAGATACGTATAAATAAATTTGTATTTTTATTAATTTGAATATAGTGGACTACAATCTCTAATGTTTATCCTCTGATTCTATTTGAATATAGTGGACTACAATCTCTAATGTTTATCCTCTGATTCTTTCTCTCTCTCAAGTGTGATCCATCTGAGAGTTTTGTAGCTTGTGTTCGGACGTAGATTTGATTCGAGGGTTTCACAGCTTGTTCTCGAATGTGAATTTGTCTCGAGGGCTTTACAACTTGTTGAAGGTCTTCGACTTATAGCTTATTGAAACTCTTCAACTTGTAACTTGTTGAAGGTTTTCGACTTGTAGCTTGTTGAAGATTTTTTACTTTAGCCTTTTGAAGGTCTTCGACTTGTAGTTGTTGATCGTTGGATCGACCCTTAGCTTGTTGATTGTTGATCAGTCGCTGGCTTGTTGATTGATGATCGTACTTTAATGTTTCCACATGCGCATGAGCCAAGTAATATAAAATGGTATTCCTACTGAGTATCGAATCCACAAAGATTGACTTTTAATTCAATTAATTACCACAAATACTCTCACTTAACTTTATTTAGAGAACCAAAGTTGAAAGATGATAAACTAATCTAAAAAACAAAACATAAAGAAAGTGCAGAAAATAAATTGGAGACACAAACAAAAGGGATAATTTGGAGAAAAGATCAATTACTAAGCTAACAGACAATTATAACCCAATGAACATTGAACTCATAAGTCTAGAAACTCTAAAAATGTGGAATCTCCTCTCGGTCTCCTCCACTATCAAGTACTAATTAACTAACCTAGGTCTCCCTAGCGCTAGCTAACTTCATACAAGGCGTTAAGACTCTCCATTACGAACTTCTAATGTCTATTTATTAACCTCGGTTGTCACTCAGGTAAATAAACACTAGTTATGCAATTGGGTTATGTCTAAGCTTCTATCCATCGAGTTTCACTTAGAAAACTAGTCAATTAACTAATGCCCAACTAATTAACCTTCATCACCAATTAACTATCAATCAACTATTAATCTCGTTGTCACTCGAGTAGTTAATTAATCGTGCATTTAAGCTAAAACTAAGTAATCTATCTCGAGCTCAACTTAGAAATACCTCAATTAATTAGAGAAACATTGATTAAAGGCACTAATTAACAATTTCATAAATGATTCAAAACCCTAAAAGTAATAAACATCTATTACTTAAGAATTTGATCCAAAATTTCCAACAATCAAGCATAAAACAATATTTAACAACTCAAAGTAAGTAGGGATTAAACCATACAAAATCAATCAAAACGAACCCAAAAATACCTACTTTACAACCACCAAATTAACTATTAATGGAAGAAATTGCAAACAAATGATAATCTCGTTTTTCTGAGGTGTTATCCCAAGAATTCGAGTTCCAAATCTACAAATTTTGCTCCAATTCGCTAACAAAATGCTCCCAAGACCTCTTAATATAGCATGGAATCGAGTTTAGGGCATAAACCATGTGTTTGGCCTCTCAAAATCAAAGAGAAAATGATGTATTTATAGCAAAAATTGTGCAACATCTAAAAATCACGTAGTTGTCGGAATTGTAGCGCCTAGGTGCCCAAAACAGCGCTTAGCAGACAACCCTAACTGTTTTTGCAATATCTCTTCGCTCAGGTGTTCGAATGACATCTGATTTGATGCATTGAAACCGTGATTCGATGTAGAAACTCCTAGAATGTGCAATGTGCCTTATGCTCAAATTACATCTCTATTTTTCTTGAATCTTTAATTACGCTTAAAAAAAGTTCCAAACTTCACCAAAATACTCACAAACACTCAATTTTGCTCCTCAAGCTCGGTTTCTACAAAATTAAGAGAAATAGTCATTAAAGTTCACAAAATCATCACAAAAATAACATAAATAATAAGGAATAAGATAACATAATTGCACGCTATCATTAATCGTTGGATCGATCGTTGGCTTGTTGATCATTGGTTGACCTTTGGCTTATTGATCGTTCCTTGACTTGTAGATCATTGATCGACACTTGACTTGTTGATCATTGGATCGACCTTTGCCTTGTTGATCCTCTTGAAGGAAACAATATTTAGAATCTTGAAGGGTCTTTAGTTTTCAAGGAACATATCAGCACCTAACAACTTGTTTTGCCAATTTTTGTTTTAAAATTAAATTTGGGACATATGTCAATTTACAATTGGTCTCAAATTTAATTTTTTAAAATTTTGTCATTATTTTAGAATAATGACGTGACAATTGAAGATTTGCCCAAAATTTCTCTATCAACAGATATATCAACCCTAGAAATTAACTTGAATAACCAACCTTTCTCAACTGAACTCTAGAAATTATCACGCCTCTGATCATTGAACAATTAAAAGCTTTCAACTTAATACTTGGAAAGAATATCTGTGCCGCATGTCAGCTTTCACTTAAACTGAAACTAGGAATAAGAAAGAAGAAGAAAAAAATCAAATACTTGATTGCTCGAGGAAGAGATTGAAATTCACACGTTGTTTCTTTTTGCAATTTGGGAACTAAACCTTCCTATTTATAGAAAATCTCCACCGCAACTTGAGAACTATGCCTTATTTATATAAAATTTCTACCGCCAAACCTTCTTCCTTTCCTAATAAATATTAATTTTAAAAACTTACTTAATAGTTGTGTAGTTTGAGAAAAACTTTAACTTTTAGAGATAACGACACAAATGGTGTTAATTGAGAGTATATTTCTTTTTTTTTTTTTCTTCCAAGTAGACGCTTGGAAGAAATTAACTATGTAGGTAACGAGAGACTCGATATTTCTTATGATTTTTGTAACTTCATTTGAATAAAAGAACTATAAGAAATGTTATTTTATCAACTTTAGATCATTATATTTTAAGAACCTATCATCGTCTAGAAAAAACTATTTTAAGAAAATCATATATTACATATACATTGATGGCTTCATTTGCTATTATTTTTTTAAAATGATTTTAGAATTTTTTTTTAGTACAAAATGATTTTAGAATTAATCTTTAAGTTTACATGGACTTAAATTTGTGGTTTTATTTTTTTAGTGTTATTATTTTTATTTAAATATAATTAATTATTGGTTAATTTTATCTTAATTTTCTAACGAAGAAAAGACTATCATTTTTTAAAATAATAATAATAAAAAAAAGAGTATTATCTTTATTTGTGGCATATGTTTTTTAGTGGATGCTACCTAGCTTCTTAGTTACCATACAAATTTCCTTTAAAAGAAGTTAGTTACAAAAAAAATTATAAGAATTTCAAAAAATATCGTTTTAAAAAAAATATAAAAAAATATAATCCATTTACATGTGGTAAAATACTAGTTACCACCTCTAAAAAAAACTTTTTTTTAGAAACTATTAGAGCATATAATTTGTTGTAACAAGATTAGTTGAGTATTAGCCTAGTTTTTTTCTTCCTTTTATTTAAAACAGAGGAAGGTTAGGTCACTGTATTGATTCATCTCAGAAATATTTCTCAATAGAAGGAAGAACTTCTCTTCATCTCTGATTCTACAATCTTTCTTCAATAGAAACTATATCCTTCTTTAATTTATATATTTACCAAATATACTATTGACAATTAATTATAAATGGTATATTAATTAATTAAATATAATTTAATAATAAATAATTAATAATCAACAATAATAAATACATAGAAACTAAAAAGATTTATTAATTTTTTTTCCTTTGTGTCTTTGGAGATGTTATAGATTTTTTAAATTAAATAATCAATAATAAATTATTATGTGACGCTCGGCAGAGCGCGCCGCCGCTTTCCCTTTCGATCGTCCAACTGCAGCGCGCCGCCGCCCTTCTCTCCCTCTCGATCGTTTCTTTCTCTCGCCCTTCTCTCTCTGTTTTTCGACCATCCTTTCCTTCGGCAAACCGCGATACGCCGCTCTCTGTCGTAGATTCGACCGCCGCAGCCCGCCGAATCTCCCCTCTCTCTGCCAAAGCCGCCGGATCTCTCTCTCCCTCTCTGCTCTCTATCTCTTTCTATCTCTCTCTTCCGGATTCGAACCAATTGTAATCTCGTTGTTTAATGTTAGTTTTTGTGGCAGGGACGAATTTTGGCTAAAGGGTAGACGTTGGAGGAACCTCGAGAGAAAGACCGGACAGGGAGCGTCTTCATCTCGCATTCGTGGGTGCACTAGGCAACTAGCAGGAGCAAGAACCATTCCGCGACACTCTCGTTTGATGTAAGTAGTCAGTTGGAATAACGTCGAGTCCCTAAGTGAAGGGGGTAGAGCGTATGAGCCTTACTTGTGTGTATTTTTAAGTTTACTGTCGAACTTTAGACTAACTAGCTAAGAATTTGAAGGTTGCAACATGCCTTTGTGAGTTTTAAGCTTAAGACAATTGTATGAAAGTTACCTTAAACATGCAAAGTATGTTTAATCTGAATTTACCATGTTTGTATCACCTTGTGTACTGTTGTCTGAAGTTATGTGAAGCAGGGGTCGTATTTCTAGTAGCATCTAACATTCCAAATGTGTGTATGGTATGAGTTGAGTTTGATTGGACTGAGGACCTAGATGAGAGTCTGGACCCCTTGGAGTGGGTCGAGGATGTTAAGAATACCTAGATGAGACTCTAGTTGCCTTATGATTAGAGCCCATGAATTTTTTCCCTCACCGAACCCTGGGTTACACTTGAACAGGTCAGAACCTCTAGGTTGACGATATATAATAGCACTACAAGAAACGGTGGCTCGACGCTGACAACCGTCGGCATAACATACAACATACGTCGGTAGAAGCTTTACCGACGCGTTCACCAGAGTCTGCAAAGACGTCGGCATAGACGCGTCGGTATAGGCTCTGCCGACGCGTCTGCTCGTATGCGTCGGCTGATCGTATGGGGAAGAAAGGCCTCGGTTTTAACAATGGCCTATGCCGACGTCGTTATTTACGGCGTTGGCATAGATGATCTTTGCCGACGTCGTGCATAACCGCGTTGGCATAGATGCGAAATTGGGGGGGGGGAAGACGAAATTGGGGGGGGGGGGAGAAAGATGATTTATGTCGACGTGGCCATATAGCGCGTCGGCATAGAGATGTGGGGGAAAAAGTCGAAATGAGGAGATGTGGTTTATGCCAACGCGAGACATAGCGCGTCGGCAGAAAGGAATCAATGCCGACGTGGCCATATATCGCGTCGGCATAGACCCATTATGTCGACGCAGTTATAGAGTCGCGTCGGCAATGTCCTGGGTTTCTGAATAGACCGACCTGCGGCAGTACGCGTCGGCATAATGGAGCCTATGCCCACGCAGTTGTTGGCGTCGGATGTGTGGGCGTCAGCAAAGCACCATTTTCTTGTAGTGTAGGCTCGTGAGACTGGGGTGCATCCCCGTTGTGATCGGGAGTGGTTGCTTTCCATGATCCCGGACTAGCTTAGGGGCGATTCCCCAATAGGCGTGTTGGTTACGCACCGCATGGTACCGTGCTAGTGTGTTATGAGAGCTTGGGGTGCGTCCCCGTTGTGATTGGGAGTGGTTGTTGTCCATGATCGCGGACTAGCTTAGGGGAGATTCCCCAATGGACGTGTTGGTTACGCACTGCACGGTACCATGCTAGTGTGTTATGAGAGCTTGGGGTGTGTCCCCGTTGAGATTGGGAGTGGTTGCTTTCCATGATCCCGTGCTGGCTTAGGGGCGATTCCCCATAGGGCGTGTGGGATACGTACCTGCTCTGCTCTATGCCGGCGTGTTGTGGCGTGAGAGTTGCTTTCTCTCATTGTATCGTCAACCAAAGTTCTAGGACCGAAGGTGGAGTTCGAGTAGTCACCACAGAGGCCAGGGTGAAGAGAGTTAAGGGAGGGACTGGTTCAGGGATTGAGCGAGATTGGGAGATGGTTCTAGTTGTCTTGCTGAGATAGGTTTGGACGATGTTTTTAAACTCATTCGTTTTCTTTCGTTGTTTTGTTTGCAGGTAAGAGATGAACCGGGGTGGATGGCGATGGAGACAACCTGGCGAGGCTATAAGATTTTTTTACCGTGGTGTCCCTGGCTCTTAGGAAGCTTTTATTGTCGTACATCTTGTAATCTCGTTGCGCATTCCCTTTTAGGTTTTTGAAAGGAACTTCTATTTATGCTTTAAATGTTGCTTGAACTATCATTGTGGCTTGTGAGCGTTGGCAAGTGTTGAAACTTCGTTTCTTTTGAATTATCATGCCCTAACTGCCTGTTTGTGATCTGTATTGGAACCCAGCCTACTGTGCTTGTAGTTTGCTGGAGGCTGGGTGAGTCGAGTTATTTATTGGAGCGTTTTTATGCCTTTAATGAGTTAGGAAAATTTTTGGTTTTGCCTACTATAGCGTAATTATCTTTCTAGAAATTTTTTCAAACATTTGCAAGTTGCATACATAGTAACTCCCCTAGTAGTCTAGCTCTAAAATTTAGGGTTGTTACATATTAATAATAGAATTTCATGGGTTTTGAAAATTTTAAAATTTTGTAACTTTTTTTATACTCTTTAATTGAGTTGATCATTAATATTTTGCTAATAAATTAAATTTTATGTAATAACTTAAATTCAAATTTTAATTAAAAATTTCTCTAACGAAATAAGATTATTATTTGATATTTTGAATTTATTTTTCTTTTCTTTTGGTTATAGATAATTGATAAAAATAAGATGAAATTTGTTAAGTATTATTACTTAAAAATAATAATAATTTCCCATAAAGGAGGTTACGTATAATCAACTTTTTAAATTCATGTTAATACTTTGATTGATGCATAATTAATATTTAAATTGATAAAAACATTTTTTAAAATGAAAGCATAAGTAACCGAAAAGCTAGAATATAAGAGAGTTTTTGTCAAACTTCAATTCTAAAATTAAACACTTTGCCTTTAATGATGAATTCTTAAAAGCTTTGAAATTTCAAGAGTTACATACTTTTTTTTTTCAACTCCTAGCTTAACTTAAGACCTACCGACGATCTGAAAACAGAATTGTAAAAATAAAATATTCAATAAAAATAAAGTTGTATTTAATGTTTTTAGATTTGTGTTTGATAGCAAATTTAGAAATTGAATTTCAATTTAAATAATTATTCAAAATGTATTCTACAATTGATCTATGGACTATGAGACTAGTTATAGTTGCAAAACTAATATTAGGTTGAATATAATTCATAATTAATTAATTTATGAACATGTTTTTTTTATAAATTTTATATAATTATTATTATACAATATCATATAATTTATAATATACATATTTTAATTTAACAAAAAAAAAATTGAGTTTATAACTTGAGATACTATATATATATATATATTATCTTTTTAACTAGGATTCTGCATTTTAATTTTAAATTAAAAAATTTAGATACAATAAAAACATAAAAATATTGCTTATAGAATTTTCACTATTTTGATCACAAAATTTGGAAACAGTTTTCCGAAAACACATTTGGCAAATGCATATTCATTGAAGTGAATCTGAAAATTAAATGTAAAACAAAATTCAGATTATGTACCAAACAGATTCATATATTCTCAACTTTTTTCTTCAAAAACTTGGGTTTCTTCTTTTTAGTTTTTTTTCTTCCTCTTACAATCTCTTTTCTCAAAGTATCTAAAAATGTTTATAAATTGCAAAAGTAGTGTTAAGCACCAATCAAAGACAAGATTTTTTTAACAAGATGCTCTCAAATATAGGTATCATTTCTTCTATATATATATATATATATTCAAGTTATTTATAATTAATATTTTTACTGTTTTTATTTTAAACACTTAAGCATAGTTAGACTTCTTTTAAAATACAACATTTAGGAAAATTTCAATCTTATCATTATGATATGATTGTTTATCAATGTTCTCTCATTCTAATCTTATCTAATATATTAAACACCTAAGCTTATATGAATGGAAAAGTATATAAATATATAAATAAATTTGAAATTCAAATTTCAAAATGCTGCCACGTGTCCTCTTTTGGTTCGTCTACATGTACCACGTCCCTTGCCACGTCATATGCCACATTAGTAAAAGTCGACCGTTGAGTGTTATGTCGTAAATTTGACTGTTTGGAGTGATACCGCTACGTTAGCAAATTCGACTGTTGGAGTGCCACGTGTCACAATCCTATGAGGGTTTCCTTTCAAACTTCTTTTTGCTCGATATCCTTCGTTTGAACTCCGATTTGAGCGTTTCAAAGTGCGTTCGACTTGTCTTTTCGAGCTCTATAAGATAGACCATTGGAAATACTAAAAAGATCAGCATAAAAATTTAAGTTTGTTATCATCAAAATATTTAGTTTGATTGAAGTCTTAAAGCTAACAATCTTCTCATTTTTTATAATGACAAACCTATAAGTAATGCACACATTTTCAAACACATTATCCCCTTTTTGTTATCACCAAAAAGATGCAAACACAATTTTCCTCTTCAAATAAATAACTAATGAGATAAAAGGCTCCACCTCAAAACAACATGCAACTAAACATATGCTCCCCTATCAAACATTGTGATGTTATTAAATGCGAAAGATACCAAGTGCAAGTCTATTTTTACAAAATGCTTCTTCATTTAGAGCTTTTGTAAAAAAATATGCTACTTGTTTTTTTGTGTGAACATAATTAATGATAACTTGACCTTTTTGCACATGCTCTCTAAGAAAGTGATGTCTTATATCTATATGTTTTTTCCTAGAGTAATGAATAAAATTTTTAATTAAATTAATTGAACTAGTAGTATCACAAAAAATAGGTACTTGTTCAAAATTTAAACTAGAATCACGCAAGGTTTGTTTCATCCATAAAACCTGAGAGCAACAACTCGCAATAACAATATATTTAGCCTTAGTACTGGATAATGCAACAAAATTTTACTTCTTGCTATATACCAAGAGACTAGTGAGCTGCTTAAAAAATGACATGTTCCACTAGTACTTTTCCTATCAGTTAAACTACCAGCAAAGTCGGCATTAGAATATGCAATTAAGTCTAAAGATGCATTCTTAGGATACCACAAACCTAAGTCAACATTTCCAAACAAATATTTGAATTTCTTTTTACAACATGCAATGTGATTTTATAGGATAGGATTGAAATCTAGCACACATGCAAACACGGAACATAATATATGGCCTACTCGCAGTTAAGTAGAGTAGAGATCTGATCATGCCTCGATAAGCTTTAATATCTATGTTTTTACCTTTTTCATCTTTATCAAGCTCTGTAGTGGTGCTTATCGGGGTATTTGCTACTTTTGCGTTATCGAATTTAAATCTCTTAAATAGATCCCTTGTATACTTCTATTGATTTATGAAGATTTATTCTTCGAGTCGTTTGATTTGAAGCCCAAGAAAGAACTTGACTTCTCTCATCATGCTCATTTTAAATTCATTGTGGATACATTTAGAAAAATCTTCACAGAGAGAAGGGTTAGTGGCACCAAAAATAACGTCATCAACATAAATTTGCACTTACAAAATGTTTTTTTTCTTTAGTTTTAATAAAGAGAGTAGTATCAATAAGTCCCATTTTAAAACCATTTTCAAGAAAAAATTTGCTCAAACGATCATACCAAGCTCGAGGAGTTTGTTTAAGACCATAAAGAGCTTTATTTAATATAAATACATGATTTGGGTTTTCTAAACTTTCAAAGCTAGGAGATTGTTCAACATAGACTTCCTCCATTATGAAACCATTTAAATTAAAATGCACTTTTCACATCCATTTGAAATAAAGTAAAATTCTTATGAGATGCAAATCCAAATAACATCCGAATTGACTTGAGCCTAGCAACAGGAGAGAAAGTTTCCTCATAATCTATTTCTTCTTCCTGATTGTAACCTTGAGCAACTAACCTAGCTTTATTTCTAACAATATTACTAGATTCATCTATTTTATTTCTAACACTCATTTAATACCTATAACTAAATGATTACTAGGGCACACATTATTTCTTTCAAATTGATTTCTCTTCTTGCATAGCAATTAACAAGAACTCATCACATTCAACCTCTTTAAAAAACTTCGGTTCAATTTGAGATACAAGACAAGATTATTTAAAGCATTTAAAGAAGAGCAAGTTCTTACCCTTTGAGATATATCACCTATAATTTGTTCCTAAGGATGGTGAGTGAAAAATCTCCAATCCTAAGGGAGGGTTTCCTCTCGCTCTTTTTTAGTCTCACTTGCTGCTACTTCTTTGTCTTTATCTTGAATGCTCAAATCCTCAAAAGGTTTTTCTAATCCATCACTCACATACACTTTATTAAATGCAATATGTCTTTCATCAAATTATACTACATTCGTTCATTGACTCTTCAACCACAAGCATTTTTTTTTTACTCAAGACTCTATATGCTTCACTACATGCAGAGTATCCTAAAGATATGCCAATGTTAGTTTTTGAGTCAAACTTTTCAAGTTTCCCTTTGTCCTTTAAAACAAAATATTTGCAACCAAATACTTTGAAATAGTTAATATTTGGGGTTTTATCATTAAAAAATTCATAGAGTTTTATTCAAAATAAGCCTTATTTTCATTACATAAGATGCAGTATTAATAACTTCAATCCAAAAATAATTTGCTAAACTATATTCATTTAGCATGTAGGTGACTAATTCTTGTAAATACCTATTTTTCGTTTCTACAACACCATTTTGTTGAGGTGTTCTTGAAGAAGAAAAATCATGAGAAATACAATTTTCTTCACAAAAGTTTCAAAATAAGCAATTTCAAATTCTCTTCAATGATCACTTCTAATTTTTGAAATCATAAAATCTTTTCATTTTGATTTCTTTTTGAAAAACTGATAAAAGTTCTTAAAGTTTCATCCTTATGAGATAAAAAAAAATCATCAACTATAACAAAAGTATAATGTTTTCCACTTAGACTTGCAACTCTAGTAGGTCCAAGAAGGTCCATATATGTAATAGTTGCAAAGGTTTGGAAGTAGAAACGATTTTCTTTGATTTGAAAAAAGACTTAGTTTGTTTACCCATTTGACAAGTATCACAAATTTTATCTTTTTTCAAAATTTAATTTTGGAAGACCTCTAACAAGGGATTTTTAAAAAATATTTGAAATTAAATGCATACTCGCTTGTCCTAATCTTCTATGCTACAACCAAGGATCATCATACAAAGCAGACAAACATTTATTATCTATTACAGGACAATTAATCAGATCAACCGTATAAACATTTCTATCTCTATTTCCAACAAACATAATTTTTCCATCACATGCTTTAATGATGCAATGTTTATCACTAAAAATTACCCCATAGCCCTTTATCACATAACTAGCTAATACTTAGGGCATGTTTGGGAATGATTCTAGAAATATTGATTTTAGTACCATTGATTTGTTTATAATTGATTTATTAAAAGTGATTTTCATATAATCATTTTCATGTTTGGTTCTACACTTTTAATAGTGATTTTCATACAATCAAGTGATTTTCAAAAGGCATGTTTGGGAGTGAGTTTAAAATAAGTGTTTTAAGCTAATGATTTAATTATAATTATTTTTTTATAAAAATTATTTAGTTATAAATTATTTTAATATTTAATTCAAACGTTGTAAAAGTGAATTTAGATTTAACTAAAAATATTTAAAAAAAATGATTAATGTTTGTTTTCAAATGGAATTTTATGATCATCGAGTCATAGATATGGAGGAATTAAAATATTAGAAGAATAAAGATAGAGAGATAAAAAAAATTTGGGTAAGATGATAAAAATTTTAGGAAGAAAATTTATAACGAAGATTGAAGAGAAAAAAATTAAGATTAGGAACAAAAAAGTACAAGAACAAAAATGGTAGAGCAAGAGATAAAAAAAAAATTAGTGAGAACAAATTTAAAAATATATGAAAATGATTGGGGAGAAACAAAGAAAATTAGAAATAAAAAAATTCAAAGAAAGTTAAAACCATTATGGAGAAAAATGAATGAAAAGATAAAAAAGATAATAAAATAAGAGATACACATTATAAAAACGTTAGAGAGATAAAACTTGTCATTTTGTAAAAAATAACGTATGAATTTAATGGTGACGGTTTTGAGAAAATTCATTTTTTTATGGAAATTTATGAATTTTACAAAAGATGGCAGTTTTACCCGTCACTAAAAGTATACATTTTTCAAAAATAAATAATAGTCATTTTAAATCACAATTACTTGATAAAAATCACTTGAGAATCACCTCTCAAGTGATTGATAGGAAATCACTTCAAGTGATTTTGGATTTTTCTAAAATCACTTGTTCAATATTACCAAACATCACACTTTTGAAAGGAAAGTGATTTTAGACATGTCAAAAGCGATTTTGGTCATTCCAAAATCACTCCCAAACATGTCATAGATCATACTTTAATCCATCAACTAGCAGGATATCTTAAATAAGGAAACTCGAACCATTACTTATGTTACCTTTGCCAATGATCTTACCATTTTTGCTTTTTCAATGATGCAATTTTTATCACTAAAAATTACCCTATAGTCCTTTATCACATAACTAGTTAATACTTAATAGATCATAGTTTAATCCATCAACTAGCAAAATATCTTCAATAAGGAAACTTGAACCATTACCTATGTTATCTTTGACAATGATCTTACCATTTTTGTCATTTTCGAAGGTAACGTATCCTCCATCTTTCTTTTTTAGGTATGCAAATTTTGTGGTCTCCATCCATGTGTTTTGAACACCAATTGTCTAAGTACCACTTGTTCTTTATCGATCTGAAACATAGCTGAAAGAAATTAATTCTCAAGATGTAATCTTATGTACCCAAATTTGTTTGGGCCCTTGGGATTAGTCAACAAAAATTTAGGAATCCGTCTCCTTTGATTTTCAATTATAACATTGAATTTTCTTAAATTGCATGCATAGACTTTTTGACTATGTTTTTCACATGCATGATTGACAATAAATGACATGATGCTTTCTTTCACAAAAAATTTGTAAATTTCTTTTTCTTTTGATGAGGTTTGTAACCTAGACCACTTTTATAAAAAAAGTCTTGTTGTTTATCCATTATAATATCTAAATTCTTCTTCTCATTAGTAAATTTTACTAGGGTAGAGGATAAACCTTTATTTTTACTTTCTAAGAGGTTGTTTGGGGTGTCGAGTGGGTTATAATAACATGGAGTTATAATAGTCTGTGAGTTATTATAATGTGTGGAATCGTGTAATATTATTTAAAATGCAGAGTAGTATAGTCTAGGGTTATAATAGTTTGTGTTTGGGGTGCAGATTATTTCACATGTTATAAAAACACAGGTTATTATAGCATGTGCCCCAAATAGGCCCTAATGTTTTATATTCCTCTTTTAAAACATGCAAATTTGACTTAGACAAATCAAGATCTTTTCTTAATGTCTCATTTTCTTCCTTTATACTTTTCTAGCTCAATTAATAGACCATTATTCTCGTGAGTTATCCTAGCATTTTTCTTTCTAAGAGACATGTATTTGCAGCCTAATTTTTCAAATTCATTTTTAACTTCATTAAAAGCTTCAATAAGTTCAACAAAAGTAAGGTTGTCAAGAATTCCTCATCGTCGCCGTCGTCTCCTCCAAATGTCATAAAATATAGGTTAGCTACTTCTCCTTCACTTTCAGACTTGCTTTCATCCCTTTCATCCCAAGTAGCTTTCATGACCTTCTTTCTTTTCTTTGAGATGACTTCCTTTGAGGACAGTCTCACTTCACATGTCCAAGCTTCTTGCACTCAAAACAAATAATGGAGTCTCTAGTGCTCTTTTCTCCTTTGCTATCTTGACTATTATTTTTCTTGGAGAAAATTTTCTTTCTAAAGTACTTTTTTAACTTTTTAGCCAGGTAGACATATTCGTTTTCATTTAACTCATCATCACTTTCAGAATCATCTTGAGTTTGAGTTGATTTTAATGCCAAATTCTTCTTCTTTTTGAAGTTATCTTCCATGTTACCTTTCATGATTATCTCATGTGTCATGAGAGATCCAATCAAATTCTCTAATGGAAGTTTTGAGAGATCGTTGGCTTTTTGAATCACCATGACTTTAGCTTCCCAACTTTTGGGCAACGACCTAAAGTCTTCCTAACGTTTTCAGAGATAGAGTAAATTTTTCTTAATCCCTTCAACGCAATAACAATGTTTGTAAATCGAATAAACATTTCAGAAATAGTTTCATTAGCATCCATTCTAAATAATTCATAATTGATTATTTTACTTGATTTGTTCCTTCATTAGTTACTTCAAGGATATTCCATATTTATTTAACAAGAGTTACATGCAAAAACTACTCATCTGGACATAAAATACAGAAAAAATAGTTTATGGCTCTAAAATTAATATACACTTTCTTTTTATCGTCTTCATTTAACTCATTTTCATTTTAGGCACTTCCTGATTGGCAACATAACTTAGGAGTGTACAAATAACCCTACAACCCGAGCAACTCAAATTACCCAACCCAAACTGGGGTTAGGTTGAGTTGGATTTTTTTCGATTTGGGTTGGGTTGGGATTTTAGAGAACTGAATTTTTGGGTTGGGTTCTCGAGTTGGCCTTTTAGGCTCGGGTTGACCCGAGACCCGACCCGACCCGACCCAATCCAAAATTTATATTTTTTAATTTATATATATAATTATAAATGAATTATTTGTCAATTTCTATTATTTTTCTTCTAAGATTGTAACAAATATTAAGATGTTATGAAGTTTGAAGTTTGATAATTGAATTTTATGTGATTTTAGTTATAAATTCAAGAAAAAAGTTAATTTAAATAATTAAAAAATATTAAAAAATAAAAATATCAACTCGACGCCCCAACCCATGGGTTGGGTTGCAACCCTTAATCGGGTAATTCGGGTTTTAACTCGACCAACCCGAATTTTTAGGTTGGTCCAAAAAAATCCTTCAGCCCAACCCAACTTCTGTACACCCCTACCGACTATGAGATCCTGAGAGACTATTTATTCCAAAGAAAATAAATTTTCATCCTAATTTTCCACCAAGCATAGTTATTTCCATCAAAGAATGATGACCTAGTGGTAGATTGATTCTCATGAAACCATTTATTCTAGTATTTGCTATAAACTCGAACAATTAAGAATTTCATAGAGGTGAAAAAAAATAAAGTGAGAAAAATTATCTATTTAATGAAAGAAAACTTTTTTTATTAAAAAAAATGTTTTAATTAAAATTGAAGTTTAGTAAAAATAATATTTCAATAAAATTTAGAGTTTAAAAAGTAGAGAAAAAATGAATTCTAAGAACTAATTTTCAGGGAAAATTTTTCTAGTGAAAATACCTTTTTAAAACTCAAATTTTCAACTTTTTGCTCCATTAAAAAAAATCATATTTAATAAAATTAAAAAAAAAAACAGTTTTAAAATGGGCCTCTTACATAGATGACAATATGATTTATTGTATTTGCAGCCGCATCATTCATTTATTTGATTTGCAGAAATAGCAAAATGTGCAAGCACAACCCAACAACATGAAACAAAAAGTCCAAAATGCCCTTTCCATGTTTTACAAAATCAAGAAAATCAGTAGTCTATCAACGTTATATCTAATTAGTAGTCTATTAATGTTATATCTGATATACCAACGATATATCTAACCAAAAAGTAACTACATGAGTGATATACTATTGATACCCGTTGTTTTCACTAACATTAAGTATATATCAATGTCATATATATTGTCGATATACTTTATTTATCTATATATATATTATATATATAAAGAAATACTTATTATATCAAGAGTACAATAGTGATTCATTAATGGTATATGAGATCATCTAAAACAAGTAGATTAGTGATATACTAATGATATACTTTATTTAGATATATAAATGAATTGTAAATGTAATTCAGTATAATCAATGGTATATCACAAGAAATGATTGATGAGGATAATTACGATATATCATAATGTATCATTAGATCAAACTTGTTATTTAACCAATTTATAATTAAAATTATAAACTAACATCAACGTGTTGAAAATTATTTTTATATAGCCTTTTGACATAAAGTTTTGGATATACGACTGAAGCCCTCCTCCCACCCCACCCCCCTCTCCCCAAATAAAAATCCATTAGCCACCGTTATAATAATAAAGTTACATTTTATTGTTATTTTTTTAATATTTCATCAATTTTGTACAGTATAATGGAAATATAGATTCACCCTTTATGTCGATGTCGAACCTATGTACATGTGAAAAATGTCTACATGTTGATGGAAATTTAATAACCTGGTGAGTAATTTAGAGTGTGTTTGGGATTGATTTTGATAGTGTTATAAGTGATTAAAGAAAAATCTTAACCATTTTTTCTTCTTGTAAAATTGATTTTAAAAGAATTCATTAAAATCACTTTTGTAAAACACCTGCATCCTCAAAACCTATTTATACTAGCTTTTAAAATTAGATTTTCATAAAATTTAGTGCCATCTTTTTAACAAATTTTCAATTTTCAATTTTATCTTTTGATTTTATATATCTAATATTTTTCTCGCACAATTAAATTCTTCTTTTTTATTTTTAAATTGATTAGATGAATGCAAATAATTTTTAAAAATTATTTATTACAAGATGTTTTTTAAAGAAATACAGCTATTTCTCTTAATATTTAACAAATAATTTAGAGCAAACAAAAAAAATGTAAACCTATAACATTTTAAACGATTATTTAGACATTATAAATTATCAACAAATTAAAAAAAAAATATTGCAAATTTTGATAATATGTTTTTTTTATTCGTTATAGATAAATCACAATAGTTTAATATTCATTTTTCAAATATTGTAATCTACCTTTTTAAGATTCAAGTTTTTTTTTTTTTTTTTTTGTTGGTGTATGAGTGAGCTCCACAAAGAATGGTGCAGCCATTTCAAAATCTCATTAATCTCCCTAATGTAATAATACAATCATATATTCCTTTTCATTTAAATATTATAATCCAATTTTTACGTCTAAATAGATAATAATGTACTAAAGATTAAAGCATCATAACAATAATAAAGTTAATGCATTAAGAAGTAACAAAGTTTGCAATTATTGAACACCAACGAGTTGTACACAAGTCATGGAAAAGCGATCCAACTTACACACAAATCCCTCCAAATAACTCTTCCCCACTTGTGAACATTAATTCTCACGAACTTCCCCAAAGAAAAAAACAAAGACATACCCAAAAAACACGACACAATTCACACCCACTTATAAAACATAACATTAACTAGGAATCGACTAATTAATCATCAAACTCAATCTTAATCCCACCAATGGAAACGAGGCCACTTCCAAGCCTTGGCACCAAAGTCACCACCACGCTATCATCATCCTCCGCATCCAAATCCTCAAGCAGTTCACTTATCCCCAACCTAAGCACTGTCTTCACATTCTTCTTGTGTCCATGCTTATGTGGAACATTCAAAAAGCTCCCAGCAAACTCAGTATTATCAGGTCTAATTTCCTTGTCATCTTCGTCGTTGATGAAAACATCGAACTTCAACGCCGTATTGGCGTCGAATTCGATCCCATCAATCACCAAAACCTCTTCTTCCTCCTCTTTCTCCTTCTTGCTCCTCGACCGCTTCGGCCTCTTCACTTCCGTGCTGACGGTCGAGTTCAGCGTCAGCGGGAAGTTGACCTTGGCGGGTTTCTTCCCGCGGCTGGTCTCGCCAGCGAGAGCAGTGCCAATGCCGAAGGGGATTCTGTGGGGTTTTCGGGCGGCTCTACGAGGGGTGGGGCGGGCATGGAGCCATGGGATTTGGACGTCTTGGTAGACGTAGCCGAGGTTTTTGGTGTCGAGACAGTCTTTGACGTAGACACGGACGGCTTGAGCTTTCTCGTTATAGAAAATGAAAGAGGCATTGAGCCAATCTGGGTCTTGGATGTCTCTGCGCTTGCCGCCGAGGGTTTTCCAGATGCACCAGAAGCGGTCGATGTTGGAATGGTGAGCGTAGAAGATTGGGTCTCTGGCGGCGGAGTAGAAGTTTCCCATGTTCTCCAAGTTCTTCTGCTTATTGTCGCCTACCCATAAGTGAACCGAACCGTGTGGAGTGTTCTCCACCGTGCCGCTTCCTGTCAATTTTTGTTCCATCTTTTTTTTTTTGTTAATAAGCAAATGAAGAAAATATATGATTTTATAACTATTTGATTTTTGGTTTTTAGTTTTTGAAAAGTAAGACTAAAAAGACTACTCCTACTAATAGATTTCTATGTTTTCTTATCTATTTTGTACCTATGTTTTAAAAAACCAAGTTAAGTTTTGAAAACTAAAACAGTAATTTTCAAAAACTTGATTTAATTTTTAGAATTTGGCTAAGAATTCAAATGTTTTTTCAAGGGAGATGAATTCCATGGTAGAGAAATTGAGAAAAAATAAGCTTAGGATTCAAAAACAAAAAACAAAATGGTTATCAAACATGACCTTAATTATACAAATTTATTTGTGTCAAAGTACTCCCTCTCTTGTACCTAACATTTCTTGTATTAAAAAAAATTCATGTTTATTTTTCTAACCTATCTTTTACTTCAACTTCTTCCGTCTCAATTTTTTATTTTGGTCATGAGTTCGAATCTCTCCAAATATTGTTATACTAAAACAACGTTTTAATTCCATGACCTCGTATATTTATTGTAGCACATTTCTTTATATCTCTCACTCTAGAAAATAAAAAACATGTTTGATAATTATTGTTATTTTTTAAGAAAACAAAAATCAACTACATGTTCTTGTTTTTTGAAAATAAAAATAGAAAAATACAAACTAAAAACAAATTATAAAAAATGGTTATCAGATGAGACTTGAATTTGTAATTTGGTGTGTAACAAATTCAAGAATTTTAAACATATAGTATCTTATAAATATTTGAATATATATTCAATTTTGTGTTTAATAAATCCTTAAACGGTTAAAAAAAGTATAATAGATTCTAGACTTTTAATTTTATATCTAATTGGTCCTTGACCTGTTTGGTAGTTTTAAAGTTTACAAATTTATTAATCACAAAACTAAAGAGTGGAGTCCTATTAGACACAATTGTATTATATGAATTTTATGTTTAATAGATCTATTAATTTTTTTTTTTTAAAAAAATGTTCAATATGTCGAGACGTTAGTAACATCAAGTTGAAAGTATCTCTGAGTTCAATATCTATTAGATACTTTTAAAGTTTAAAAAAGACACAAAATAAAAATTTTAATAATAAGGGATCTATTTAAACACTTTAAAATCCATAGACCTATACACAAAGATAAAAGTTCAAAAACTAAAGTTGTAATTTAATCAAATAAAATTTTCAAGTACGTTAGCAGTACATATTTTTTCCATTCAACCACAATAGGATTATTTCAATTATATCTTACCTTTATTGCTTCTAAAAGATTGTTTGGTAGGCAATATGAATTATGTTTTATGTTTTCAATTTTATTGAATTCAGTAAATATGCATTTGACAGATGTATTTCTTAAAGCCGTTTTCAAATTTTGTGATCTAAATAGAGAAAATAACATTTTAATGTTTTCAGTGTATCTAGATTTTGAATTTGAAATTGAAATTTTAAAATGCAAAATTATATTAAAGATAAAATCTTTATTAAAGAAAGTATTTCATGTCATAAACTCGATTCATTTTTGTTAAATGAAATGAGATACAATATAATATATTATAAATAATATGATATTATTAAATAATAATTATATACAAAAGGTGTAATATAAATCAGGTTCATAAAATATCTAATAATATTTTATGTTAGTTTTGTGGTATATAAATATATTATCAAAGATATTTTGAACAATTATTTAAATTGGAATCCAATTTCTAATTCTTCAACACATAAGGGTATGTTTGGTATGCAATCCAATTTGACCAACCAAATGTATCTCTTGTTTCCTTAAGGGTATGTATCCAATTTCCAATCTCTTGTTTTCAATTTTATGTTTCCATATGACCAACCAAATGTATTTTTAAGTTTCCTATTTTTAACAGCTATAGACTACAGCCCCTACAATAGCCAATGGGTCATTTATCTTTTTTTCATTTTTTTTTTTAACAAATCAGTTTGAGAACCAATTTATAAAAGAAGTTAAAAAAAAGTTTAAAAATTTATGAAGAAAGATTGAAAAAAAAATTGGTATTTTGGAAACTCTTTTCCATTTTTTAATTAAACACACTAATGACTGGCCTGGGAAAGTTTGGTGGGTGGATGAGAAATTATTCTAAGAGATTGATTTAATATATAGCTGATAGTTTTCATACTGAATGACATAACAGAGAAATAAAATAGTTTCATTATGCATTCAAACACTTAGAGAGGAAGGCAGCCACAAGGAAGTGACCATATAAAAATTTTCTAGAGTGGAGGTGCTTCTTCTGATGTTTCTTCTTTTTTTCTAAATTGTTTTCAATATATTATTTTAGTTTTATTCAAATATAAAAATTGTCTAGAGTGGAGGTGCTTCTTTTAATATTTTTAATATATTGTCAAAGAGAGCATAATCAAACATAAGAAATGTATTAACGACCATAAGATCTGTGGTTTGAATCTCTTTAATCTCTATTGTACTAAAAAAAATGTTTTAATACATTATTTTATTTTTATAAAAAATCTATTTGAAATTGATTTCTTATGCCATATTTTATAAAACAATAAATATACGTAGCTTAAAATAAGCAAATATTACATGGTGAGATGAATAGCAAAGTGGTGAAATAAACATTTTGATCTAACAATTTTAAATTTGTTTTTCTATTTAAAATTTTTATCTTATAGCTTTTAAACTTGTTTTTTCTAATAAATGAAACTTATAAAGATAACATCTGTTCTAACTTTTCTTTTTAAACTTTTATTTATTTACTCTAATATATCTCTCCACATCTCTAACTTCTTCTTCTTATCTTCTTTCTTCTTCTTTTTTTTTTACTAAAAAGAGCATAGCTCAACTGACATCAAGTAATACTTATTACCAAAAGGTCATGGGTTCAAACAGCAATGATTTTTTTTTTGACAAACTGAAAACTCAAAAACAGAAAAAATTAGAAACAAAAAATCTAAAATCCAAAATGGTTATACAATAGGCCTTAAATTTTCATTTTTTTTAGGAACCCTTCATTGTTTCCTATTATAATCAAAGAAAGATTTTGAACTAGAAGTTTAGCTTAAATATTTCTGGTTTGGGGGAAAAATGGAAAAACAGTAAAAGCAGGTACTATTTTTCTTTAGCTTCCCACAATTTAAGGGCAAAAATTGGTCATAGGATACAAAAATGAAGAATAAAAAACCTCAGAATACAATTGTGATAGTATGGATGACTGGTCATGTTGATATCCTCATGGATGAAGAAAGGTTTTATTTTTATTTTTAAATCATTTAAAAGCTTAAGTTTAAGAGAAACTTTTGAAAACATGAGGTTTTATATCAACACTACAACTCAATGACATTTTAATTATAATTCTGCATAATACATTTGATATTTATTTTTTTTATTATAAAAAAAACACTACTTGAGGCAACCACAAATGTAAATCATACAAGATGTGATACTGATTTTATTGATTCAGATAGGATGCTTATTTCGATTTATTCATATAATACAATAATAAACATATTCAAGTTATTAACACTTAAAATTTCTCTTTTTTTCTCTTTTCAAAAAATAATTTTTTAAACATAACAAAATTTTAAAACTAAAATCTATTTTGTAACAAAATATAATTTCATTAATATTTTTCAATAAAAAAACATCTATTCATGTCATTTTTTTCAAGTAGAGATTCAAACCTATGACCTTTTGATCGAAAATACATGTTTTATGACAGCTCATCATCTATACTCATGTTAGTTATTCATGTCATTTGAAACAATATAAAAAGAAAAAGTTGTAACCTATATATTTTTTTTTCATAATAAAATGTTAAATTACAAGTTTAGTTCTTGAATCTTTAAGTCGGTATCTTGTTTGATCTCTGAACTTTAGAAGTGTCTAATAGGTATTAAAACTTTCAATTTTATACTAATTGGTCCTTGAACTTTAAAAATTGTCTAATAAGTTTTTACACTTTCAATTTTATGTCTACTAGTTCATTGGCCTATTTTATATTTTTTAAAATTCATGGATGTACAAGACACCTAGTGAAAGTTTCGGATTTCATTAGACATAAAATTTAATTTATATCTAATAAATTAGTTAATTTTTTAAAATTTCGAATATGTTAGATATTAGACACAAAATTAAAAGGTTTGGGAACTACAATTTTAAAGTTCCAAGTTCAGAGACACCTAAACCTTTAAGGGACGTTTGGAGCGTCGTCTTGAATTTGGATGGTTTTTGAATCAAAACTCAAAACGTTGTTTGGATCACTGTGTTCAAAACCTAATATGTTTGAAACACAAACTTTTGTTTCGCTAATTCTCAGACATCAAACACTGCATACGAAACACCGGTTTCTGATTCTCAGGGTTTCAAACCCTTAGAACAAACCCCTCAGGGTTTTGATTCCAAGGGTTTCAATTCCGAAATGGTGCTCCAAATGCTTAAAGTTAATTGATCAAATAAACACATACTTATAAATGAGTAAAACTTGGGTGCACCTATCTATTGGGAAGCCCTATTTTCAATCACAAAAATTTCATGTTTAAAAAAAAAAAAGAAATTAAAATTCTTTTTATCATGTAGTTATAAAGTGGGCTACCCAATAGATGAGCAAAGAGTGAAAGTGTAGAATTTTCCCTTGTAATTTGACCTTAATAAAATAGAATGTAACATATTTTTTAACATTAAATTTAAATATCACCTGGTGAGGGATTATCACCCGCTCGATAAGCATTACCAAAAAAGAGCGACGGCGTACGGCTACCGGACACAACCTGCCGATATATAACCCCAAGGTTGCTCCTTATTTGTCGTTTAACGTCGGGTTCCGGTGTGGGATTGGAGCGACTGAAATCCAAATCCACTATCGCCGGCGGCAGATGTTCCGGCGTTCGAAGCACATCATAAAGCGCCGATTTCTCATCGGCGAAGAACGACGGCATTTTCATTCCCCCAGGAGCGTCGTAGTTCCAGAACGGCAAAGCGAAATTCGGGTCCCCAATAAGCTCTCCCAAGATCTTCTCATGAAAGTAGAGATAAAAACGGTGGAATGGGAAAAACAGCCACGAACTGTGAACTTGGACCACATTGTTCGGAAAATCCACTTGGTCGTAAGCGCCGTTACAATATGCACAGTGAATGTTCGCTTGTTGCATGAAGCTACGCGGATCGTCATCGGGGAGCTTCCTCATGAGCTCCACGGCTCTCTTGTATTTCTCTATGTAGTGTTTGTCGGCCAAATGGGCGGCCGGTCGGACCCGGATTTTTGAAGGTGTGCGTGGCCGGAAATCGACGATGTTGGTTGTCGGTGGCGGGCAGCAATCCACTGGCTTGGCGCCATATGGCAAGTTCGGTGGGCCACATTTTGTAATGTTGGGGGTTTCGACTGGAGCTGCAATGGCCAAGGAATCGGAGCTGAGAGTTTTTGAAACCCCATAGAGACCGCCGAGCCCAATAAGCATGTCTCTACGATCAAACTTGTTTTGACCGCCATTGGAGGCGCTGCATGAAACTCGAGGAATGTTATTGATGGGGAATTTTTTTCTTTGAATTCTTGATGATGGGCTTTTGTTGTTAGGAAAAAGTGGCCCAAAATTGGTGGTGGCGGCAGAGGAAAGTGCGGCCGCTGATGGAGGAGATAGGGAACCCATACTGATAGCTTGTTTTTTGGATGTGATTAAGGTTTATTTCATAATTTTAGGCAGTAATTCACGTGATATTTATAATTAAATCATACGCCAAAACTCAAGCCTAACACATGAGCCACCAACTACCAGGCAAATGGTCTATGGTTTGATCTTACATTCCTACCATTCTTGAGTTAAAAAATTTAATAAAATCATAAGATTGAATGCAGTCACTTTTTTTTAGTTCAACAAATGTATATAAGGTAGGAGATTCCTACCTTTAATGTTTAGTTGAAAGTCTATACTTAAAGCAATAAAACATAAGTTCGCATAATGTAAATAGTAATGTTCAAATAATCCACGTAATTTCTTTATTTATATTATTTTTTGAGTTCAAAAAATATAATTGTGGATCAAATCTTTAATCTTAGGGGAAAATACTAGAACAATATTATCCTATCATTAGTGGAGAAATTATGGAAGGAGACTGCCATATTAAAAATCTCAACAAACCCTGACAAATTTGAATAAAAAAAAACAAGAAAAATGGAACAGAAAGAATTAGAAAAGAAGCTCAATTGAAAAATAAAAAATAAAAAGGTTAATGGTTTAACAAATTAAATAATAAAATTAAAAAAAATGGTGAGAAAGTGGTGTAACATTTGGAAGCTATTTATTTTATAAAAAATTAAAAAGTTAACTATCTGGTTAACTAGTCACTACGTGTCATCCAATAGGAGATGGCCTTATTGTACCGAGGCATTGAATAATTTCTCGATGAAGTTAACATTTTTGCACGTGAGATGTGTATGAGGAAGAAATCATAGAAGTATCTCAATTTTGTACATAATGATTATGAGAGAGAAAATAAATTTAAAGATCAACATCTAACAGTTTTGAAGAAGTAGTTAATTGTGATGATTTCATTGAATAATTTTAGTGTCTGAGTTAGCTCGGAAGAACTTTTTTATTGTCCACTACTCTATTTGCTCCTCATATAGATATTTATAGAGAATGCAAGGAGAGAGAAGATAGACCTTTTATTTTTCAAAAAATATAAATACTTGCCAAACGACTTTTTATTATCATTATTATGATAGAATTTTAAAACTTTTTATAAAAAATATTGCACTTTTCAAACTTATTTAAGAATATTATTGCTTTAATTAGCTTTCGAATGGCCGTCTCTAGATTCATCCGTATGGAATAAGACCGTGTGATCTTTTAAAAAATTCGGGCATGGTCCAGATGGCCAATAATGTTTTTTGTTATAAGATTGGTTAGAGATTTAATATATATATATATATATATATATATATATATATATATATTATTTATATATAAGATTTGTTAATTTTATATTTTTTCAAGATATATATTAGATTTAATTTGGTAAAGAAGTGTAGGGTTTATTTTTTATAATAATTTATTAGATTTAATTTTTTTTAGTATAATGAGGGTTGGGAGATTCAAACCTTGTAGTCGCTAGTACATTCGATATGTCAGTTGAACTATGCTCTTTTTGGCTTATTATATTTATTTTTAAACCTTTTTTAATGGATGCAAAAAAAAAAAAAAACCTTCCCATCTTTTAAATCATTTTTCTTAATTCCTTTTTTCTTTTCTAATTTTTTTTATTTCATCCTTCTTTTTCCATAATAGTATTTTAAACCATTTTTCTTAATTCATTTTTTAGTTATTTTAGAATATGAATTTTTTTTAAATTTTAATGTGTTCACACAAAATAAAAATAATTTAATTGCTAAATAATAAATAGTAGATAAATAATTAACTTTAGTTAATATTTTTATCTACTATTTATCACTTAGCTATTAAATCCAACATATCTCGAAAAAAAAATATGAAACTAACAAATCTTTTATATATATATATATGTATGTATGTAGATGATCGGCGGTTTAAGAAACGATATCCTAATAATAAGTTTGGAAAATGCAATATTTTTATAAAAAGTTTTAAAATCTACCATAATAATAATAATAATTTTTTTTAAAAAAAAAAAGTCCTATCAAAACTTTGTTGAAAGTAATTAGTATCTTGCAAAAGTGAAATAGATTTTTCTAGCAAAAATGAAAGATTTCAAATCCTCAATTCTAAACGTCTTAGAACTCGAAAAAAAATAATTATAATTAGTATCTCATCCATTGATAAGTTAGGTTTGGGTTAATCCGTAATTGGTGGTTGCACTGGTTTGTTTTATAATTTATTTATTTAAGAAAGGGGGTTTTTAGACCATTTGAGGTACAACCGTACAAGAGGAATTAGTAAAATATATTCGAATTATATATTAAAAAACTTTGTTCCATTGTGAGCTAGTGGCAGTCCATAGTGCAAGGATGGAAAAATACAGAAAACTACACGTTATTTCTTCTTATTTTAACAATATCACCTGCCATAAAAAAAACTAAAATTTTGCTAAAATTCAATGGACAATATAATAATTTAAGAGGTGGCGTGGCTAAATGGTACTCCGCTATAATTGTTGAGAACATCTCAATATGCATGCCAAATTCATGGAAAAGCCAATTAGTTTTTAAGATTTTATTATGTTGACTTTTTTTCTTTTTATTTAATTCAACTTTGATTTTGGTTTAATTTCAACTCTACTGAAATATAAAAAAAAAATGTTGATAACTAACATGTTTTATGTTTTCATAAATAAAATTATTTACAAATGTTTTTTAACAAACCTCATACAAGAACTTTCAAGAGTGCTTAGAATATCTACTTCCTTTTTTAAAAGTTGGTGGTTTAAATTTCTTATCCCTATATTTCTTATAATAGATCGAAAAAAGAAAAAAAACTTTCAACAAAACTTTAATGAAAAAAATATAGTAGTCCAATATATATTAATATATATAAACTAAAATAACCACTTCCATAAACTTGTTACAAATATATAAAGATAAATTTAAAATTTAAAACAAAATATTATAAAGTCGAAAAAATCCCTTCACTTCAGCCCCGTTTGGTAATTATTTAGTTTTTAGTTTTTATTTTTTAAAAAATATTAAGCTTATAATCACTACTTTCATTTATAGTTTTCTTACTTTTTTTACCCACGTTTTAGAAGCATTTTAAAAAATCAAGCAAAATTTGAAGACTAAAAAAAAGTAATTTAAAAATCTTGATTTTTATTTTTTAAATTTGGGTTAGTATATTAGTATGTTTTTAAGGGGTGCGAAAAACTTGCCATTTTTTTCTTTGAAAAAAAACTAAGTATAATTTTCAAAAAACATAACATAAAAAACAAAATTGGTTAATTTATAAGCTTAATTAATTTTAAAATAATGGTAATCTATAAATTACATGAACTAAATTATTTACTAAAGTTTACAAACTAAAATTATTAAAAATTTGGGACTAGCAAGAGATTAAGTTGTTGCGTGTTAAAATTCAAACATCAAATCATTTCTTCAATTATATATAATGGTAAGTTGTTTGAAAATAGTATTTAAAATAGAAGACTTGTTTATTTATTTACTTTTTAATTCAAAGGTATGATTAAACCATCAACCTCATTGATAATTAATATCTTAGGCCTGTTCGATAACTATTTGATTTTTATTTTTTTAAAAATTAAGCTTATAAATATTAATTCTACATATGAATTCATGGTTGTCATGTTTTGTTATCTACTTTTTACCTATGTTTTCAAAAACTAATTCAAGTTTTGAAAACTAAAAAAAAATAAAATAGCTTTTGAAAACTTGTTTTTATTTTTTGAATTTGGCTAAGAATTCTTTTTTTTTTTTTTGTAATTTAGTGAAAAAAATTCATTAACAAACAAATTCTCACAATTAATTTTTTAAAATTACCCCTCATAAAAAATTTCAAAAAACCATATTAAATATCACCCTATTTAGAATTGTACAAAACAACCAAACAATTATCTAAGCAACTTAAAAATAAAAACTCAATAAATTTTAAAACCTATTTGGCTAATTTTTTTTTTTTTTTTTATGTTTAATGATTCTAATCCTATATACTTCAAATAAATCTTAGAATTTTAATATCAAACTAAATAATTAATATTTAAAATAATTATATTTAGTAATATTTTGCTTAAATTATTTTTTTAAGGACAATTACATTATTTTAAAATGTGATTATTTTAAAATTTAAAGAAGAAAAATAGACTAGTAAATTAAATGTGGTTATAAATCTCAATCATATATTATAAGATTAAGTTAAAAGATGAATAAAAGGTGGTTGTTTAAAGAGAGTAATTTGATTTCTAAATTGAAATTAAAAAAAATGGAAGGGGTCAAATTTTTTTACATAAAGGAAAAAAACCATATAAATATTGGTATTAAAATTTAAAAAAAAAAAGAAAAAAAAAAGAGAGATACCATCGAAAATTGGAAGAATTCCAAAAAGAAATCTAAAAGTGTAATTTAATTGGAGAATTCAGATTAAAATTCTAATTCGATTTGATTTTGAATCAAATCATATCTTGAATTGAAATAAAAACTAATAATAATTTGAATTACATTTTGAATTCGAAATTAAATCGGATTATGAAAAGTATGAGATTTGATTGATGTAATAATTAACTAAAATTGAAAATGTAGTTTGGTCTAAAAATGTTTTATATAGTATTGATGAATGAAAATGTAGGCAATTCAAATTCATATCATTTGGTTTTGAATCAAAACAAATGTTTAATTGAATTGTTACCAAATCATTTATTTTTTAATCAAATTCTTTCATTATGTTTGAATTTGAGAGTAAATCAAATTATAGGTAAATATGAGATTTGATTGATATAATTTATGGGTGATCATCAGTCGGGGTCGGTTTTCGACCCCAACCACGCCGAATCGACCAAATTTCGTCAGTTAGATCGGTCTTTATTTTTTTACTGCTTTAAACCGACCAAAATCGACCGCCTGACCAGTTCGTTTGGTCTGTCGATTGTGGTTGATTTATAATCTTTTATTTAATTATTATTTAATATTTATAAGATATAATATAAATACATAAAATTGTTACAGTTTTTGTTTATTATTATTATTTACATTTTTTTAAATCATTTGGTTCAGTCGGCTTTTGCGAAGGAAAAATCAATCCCCAATCGACTCCTCCGAAAATTGACCGACCGTCGGTCGAATTGGTTTTTTGGTCTTTTTTTTTTCTCACATCTAATATAATAAACTAAAATTTAAAAAGTATTTTCTGTCAAGAATATGTTTTTTCTTAGAAATTCTTACTTTTTGAAATTTTTTAATTTTAGATATAGAAGTAGATGATGAACCATATCAACTATATAGAATTTGAAAATTAACAACATATAATATTATTCTTTTATTGATGTGGTTAATTTCATAATAGTATAGTTATACATGTGTTTATTTATTTTTAAAGTTTTTCACTTAGTTTATTCTTTATTTTTAAAACTAATTTATAGTAAAATTTTAAAATTTACCTAACCTTATTATTTTGGTCAAACATTATTATATTTTAATATACTCCATTTTAGTATATATTTCTATTTTAATTATTTTATCAAGTTTTAAAATTTTGTTAGTATAGAAGGTAATGGAAGTTAATTTTAAGAAATGAAACTTTAAATCTATATTTTAGTTTATTTATAAACTAGCTAAATTTATAATGATAGTATACAAAATAAATTTGTTCTTTTTTTATTATTTTAAAAATAAGCATTAAACTTTATCCGTTAACTTCTATTTTTTAGTATAACTTCTATTTTTTAGTATAAATTATAATGCTATTGAGAATCTGAAGATTGTGAAACACAAATTTATTTACTACAAACACCAAAAAAAAAAAAAAAAAAAAAAAAAAAAAAAACTCTAAGGATCGCTGAAAATTCATTGTTCTAGTCACAAATTTATTGAACAATAACTTGATCAACTTCTGTTATGTTTATCCCTTCTCACTAGAAAGAAATATTTATCTCTGGTAGAAAAGTTAAAGAGACATACCTAATGAAAAAATGGAGAAATGACTGTGTGCGGAAAAATTGGAAAAATGATTGTGTGATGAAGAATTAAAGAAATGACTAGAAAATTGGATAATTGGATACAATTTATAAAAGAAAAATCGATTTAATTGGATCCAAATTCATCAATTTGAAATTAAATCAAATATTCATTTTGATTCAAATTATTAAATCGGATAAAAGTGATTTCATTAATGTAATTAACTAAAATTTAAAAGGTTATTTTAGTCAAAAATATTTTTCAAAAACTCTTGCTTTTTAAGATATTATAAATTATAGATGAGGTATAAATCGCAACCTATATTATAAAAGCCAATAAGAACAATGGGTTCAAATCCCCCACTCCTAATTGTTGATGTACTAAAAAATATGGTATGTAAAAAAGAGAGGATGTTGGAAGAAAAATTTAGACTATCATAGCCCCAAATAGAACGTGTGTTCCAGATGAACAAACAAATTCAAATCTTTGGATTTCGTTGCAAATCTGTAAATTCTCAAATCTAGAATGAATGTACTTGTTGGATTCTCTCATTTTATTGCTCTCAAAATCTCTCCAATCATGAAAGCAAATTCAAAACATACATGATACATTTAAGTCAATGGAATGTCATGTATCAAATTTATATCGTGATTTTTAACTTTTGAAGAGGTTACCATTCAAATTTGATGAAGTTGAATAATGATGTTTTTCTAGCAAATGTGTCAAGCGGGGCCAATGATGTATTTGCAAGACTTTATAAAGTGTTTATTTTGATTTTTTACTATTATTTTAATCAATAATTTATAATTACCCTATTTTTTTTAATAATTAGTATTGTTGTGTTTTTATATTTAAAAATACTCATATTCTCTGAATTTAAATTTTATAAGAAATTTAGCATGTGCTAATTAAATTATATTTTCTCTTATTTTTTAATAACAATAATTCAAATTTATTATTTTAATTTTTTAAAAAAGTATATAATATTTGAGGTTACATAAAAATATTGAGCTAAAAAGGAAACATTCAGTCTGTTTTATGGTGAATTTCTAACAAACCAAATTATAATCGCAACAGTGTTTTAGCCAATTTTTTTATCAGTTTTAGATTGCAACTTTAATTTATATATCCATTTTTAAAATTATATAATTAAAACGGATTGTGCCAACAAGCTCAACAGTATGACTTATGACCAAGAGGCCATGGTTCGAATCCCTCACCCCCAATTGCGTTAGAAATTCTAATGAAAATATGAATCTCACGTAAAAAAAACTTCTCCAAAAGACAATATTCTCGTTTGATAACGTTCTCATTTCTTGTTTTCGTTTTCTATTTTTTACAAGAAACATACTTGTTTGATAAACGTTTTATATCTGTTTCTAAATTTAGAAATGTTTTGATAAACATTTTATTTCTTGTTTCTACATTTTTAGAAATGTTTCAGTAAAGGGGCAAATTTTGAGAAATTAGAAGGGGGGAGTTTCTCACTTTTTACTACTTCTGTTATTTCGTTCTTTTTAGTACACGAAGTTGTTCCTCAGCCGTCAGTTTGATGCGTGCTTAGATATGAGTGCCAGCTTAAACAACTCATTTTTTTTTCTATGTATATTTATATATTTTCTAATTTTAAATTTGTATACTTATATTGTTTTTATTTATTAATTTTCAATTTGTAAACTTATTATTTTTTTCATTTTTTCTTGTATATTCATATATTTTCTAATTTTAAATTTTGTTTTAATTTATTAATTAATTTTTCAAAAGATATATTCATATAATATTTTAATTTTTAATTCTCAATTTTGAAATATGTATACTTTTATATTTAAATTTAATTTTAAATTTTAAGTTCTGAAATATATATAGCTATGTGTTATTTTAAATATGAATTTTGCAAAAAGTATATATTTTTTTAATTTTTAATACATTTAGAACTGGTTAAAATTTTAAAATATATCAGTTTTGTTCATTAAAACACACATTTTTTTACCTCACTTTAATATTTTACCATCATAATATTTATAGAATAATTTAATTGAGTTGGATCTTAGTCAACATCATTTAACGCGAATGACTTGAGAGAGATAATATTGTAGATCAAATTTGAACAACATGTCAGATAAAACAATTTATTTATTTATTTTTTAGTACATAAACAATTTTATTATTGTTCTTAATTTGACATCGAGACTTGTGGATATTAGATAATGTCAATCTTTTTATAATTGTGTTTTTCTATATGTTTTAATACATGTTATACCTTTCATATTATATAACTAAAGTCTTTTTGAAATATAAAAAATGAGAACAAAAATAAGAAGAAAAAACAAATAAAAATAAGAAACAAGAAATAATTACCAAACAAGTTTATGTTTTTGTTTCTTGTTTCTTGTTTTCCAGAAACAATAAACAAAAATAGTTATCAAATATATTCTTGTTTCTTATTCTTAAAAAATGAGAAACAAAAAATAGGAAACAAAATTATTATCATGCGAGGTCTTAATAGTTGATTGTATATTTAGTGATTTTGCAAAAATATATAAATTAATATTATTTCTTTGATGAGGTGGCCTTTTCTCTCTCCCTTCTCGTGTCCCTCTCTCCAACGACGAATCTTCTTGTTGTTGTCGCCAACCTACTCCCAATTGTCATCAACCATTGTAGGTTCATCGGAGGAGGATGACAAAAGAGAAAGCTGTAACGTCGCTCAAAAAAAATATGAACTTAATATATTCATATCAAGTCAACAAACAGTCTTGACATATTTTCATTAAGCAATTAACGGTCAAATAGACTCAGAAAATATTTAATTCACTGTTTAAATTTCAGAGATCAAATGTATTCATTTTAAAATACAGGATTAATTAAATTATACGTAGTATTGGTAATGCAAGAAGATTTTAATATCTACCAAGAGAAGAGCAAAAATCATGTTTGAGAAATTTAATTAAATTATAGAGACCAAGTTAATACTCGTAATTTTGTTTGGTTTCCAAACTGGTATTCTTAAAGCCAATAAAAACTAAATGATATTTTAATGAAAAAAAGAATGTGGGTTATTTTTATAAAAAAATTAACAAGAATTTTATGTAAATTAAGGTTATAAGTACTACTTGTTTGGAAAAAATGACAGTTTAATCATGTAAAAACAGTTTAGAAAATAATTGCAAGACCTATTCTCGCATGCTTAAAATAATTCTAGACACCTTAAAAAAAATTAATTGTTTTTTCATTTCTCGACATAGTTATCAATTCAAATAAATGAAAGAAAATTAGTTAGTCAGTCAAAAATTTTTTTAACTACAACATATAAAAGGAAAGATTCGAATATCTGACATTTTGGTTGATAGTAAATATATTAACCAATTAAAGTAGATTTAAGTTGGTGATAGCTAGCCAAGTTAATTGCTAAAGAAAATTCTTTAAAAAAAAAAAAAATCAAAAGCTATATCATGATTTTCTTTCGTGTGATGTAAGATTTATTTAAATTGAAAACTACAACGAAAACGTGAAGAAAATACTTTATTATTATTATTATTATTATTTTGAGATGAAAGAGAAAACTTTGATTGAGTAGGTTAAAGAAGCAAACAAAATGAGATAAACTTACTCATAAAAAGTCCCATGGGTAGTTTGTAAAATAAAGTAAATTAATGTTTCAAGCCAATGAAAATTAGCATATTTATTAATTGAAGTGTTTGTCTAAAAAAAATTAATTGAAGTGGCCCATAGGTATGCTCCCCTTGGTCAATCTACTCCTCTTTATTATTTTCTTTTCTACCATCTAAAAGAAAAAATATTCATCCAAATATAAATATTTTAATAAATTAAAAGAATTAATTTATACCTATAAACTTTGATGGTTATATCACTTAAAACTTCAAACTAATAATTGTATTACTTAAAATCCTAAATTTTCTAAGTGAATCAAGTTAGACCATTTGTTCAAATTTTGTTATAAAACCGTTAATATTGCAAAAAATTTCACGTGCATAAAATTTTCTTAAATACAAGGATTAACGTAAATCAGAGAAAAATGATGGAAATAAATAGATATAATAACATTTTTTTTATTAATATGAATGGTTTTTCATCTTCTTATCTTTCTCTATTTTTTTCTACTTAATTTAGAAGAATTACGTGATATTTTTTCTTGCTATTCTGATAGGACGTTAAGGAAAAAATAATAATATTATTTAGGTGATTTTGAGTTGATTTTAAATGGAATCAAATAAAAATAGTTATAAATTATTAATGGGTCTAAATTGATTATAGTTATGAAAGTTTATATAAAGTTCAAACTTCATACAATCATTAGTTTTAAGTTTTAATTGATACAACTCTCAAACTGTATATTTACTCTTACAAGTTTTAGGCTCACATCATCAATACCTCAATTGTATTATAAAAGATGAACATAAATATTAATAATAAAAACATAACATGTTCTGAATTTAAAAAAATAAAAAAAATAAAACTTGAAAAGTTTCTTTATTACCTTAAATAATTCTTGCAAATATTTTGATTGATATATTTTTTTAAAGTTTAATTTCTATTTGATCCTTATTTTTGGACTTTATTTTAGCTTAGTTTCCAACTCCCTATGGAAAAATAGGAATTTCTCAATATCCATCATTAATTTTTTTTTAGATGTTTATATTTTCGGAGGAAAAAAAAAACTCTGTATTCTTTCTCTTCTTCTTATGTTCCCTTTTTTCTATATCCATCCAAAAATTAGTGGTGGTAGTCATGTTGCTCAACCAATAAAAAAATGTGGTACGTTTCAATCTAATCCTTATTATTTAATCAAAATTTAAAATTTTCACATCGTTACTATATTAAATATGTGACACGTTTTTTTAACTCATAGACAATAAACTATGACTTAATGTATATTTGGTTTGAACGCAAACTTATCCAAATCTAGCTATTGATGGCATATCGGTGGATTTCTCATAGTTGGTGTGTATTACCACCGGTGCAACCATTTTTAAGATTTTTAAACCATGGGATCAAATTGAAATTAATTCGATAAAAATTAAATTGAAACTTTTAAAATCATAAACCAAATGGATACTAAACTTAGTCCATAAAAGTTAAATTGAAAATTTAAATTTTTTTTTTTAAAAAAATAATATTTTTAAAAATTAAGACTTACACATATTTCGAATGGGTAGTTGATATTATTTTTATTTATTGTTCGTCATTGGTAGCCATTAGAGATGTCTATTTTTTTTTCATGGGACCCCACCTTTAATGGGGCGAGAATCTCCATTTAGGTGGGAAATTGGAGGAATGGTGAATATATTTTTTCCCGTTACCGATACAAAGATAGGAATGAGGAATACATATTCTTCATTCTCATCTCTGTCCCCGACCTGTTCTCCATCTTTACCTCAATTTTTAATATATATATTTATATCTATAATAAATCATAATTCTAAAATTTTATTAAATATTATTTATTTTTTTTAAAAAAAATCCTTTTTAAATAGAAATCTCTGTTTGAGAATTAATAATTTAAATAAAAATATTTTTTATTTAATTACATTTTGATAAATAAAAATTATAAATGAAGAAAATTCGATTTCTGTAAATTCTATGCAAGGAATCTCCACTCTGTTATGTACCAAATTAAATGAAGAATGAGGACGAAATGGGGTCGGTAGACATCTCTCGCGGCCATCAGATTGAGTTAGGTTTTTGTTTAAAGAAAGATTGAGTTAAGTTTGTCTACTCGAATTGATTGGACAACGAAAACTGATGGTGACACAACTCTTATTTTAATGGTCAAAAATCACACGATTTTTTAGATAACATTTTCAGGATTCTTTATTAAAATTTTGAATTATCAACCAATATCATGATGCTTCCCTTCTTCGTCAATACTTCATTTGGTTTCAAAAAAAAAAAACCCTTCTATCAACCATTCATTGTTTTTTGAACTAATTGAATTTGACAACTTTCTATCAATTTTGAGTTCAAAATTTATCAATATGTATCAATTTTAACTCTAAACGTTCTTTTTTTTTTTTAAAGAAAGAATATTAAAGTTAGAGTACTCTAAATTGATAAATTCATATCAATTTGTATCAACTATTGCAATCTTATCTTCAAACAAGTTTAGGGTCAAATTTAATTTTTTTTCTCTCTATATTATTGCCATTGAGTACTCTAACCTTTAATTTCACATGATTATAGGAAATATCATTTAATGCAACCAGGCCTTTTTTTTTAACTTTCTTTATTTTTCTTTTTTTAAAGAAAAATATACATCTAAATAGGATGACAAAATTTAGGAGGCATTTGGCACGCAGAGTTGAGTTGAATTGAACAAACTTAGTTTGTCAATAAGTTTAGAAGTATGTGTTTGAGGTGCAAAGTTGAGTTGAGTTGAGTAGGGATATCTGACACAGTTTTTTGTAATTCGAAATAGACTAGTTTTTTACTAACTATTTTTGTTTCTTTATTTTTATTTGTTCCAATAATTCATCTAGAAACATATTTTTCCAACTTTTCAGCATTGAATTCAGATGTCCACTTCAAAAAAAAATAATATATTTAAACATTGATCTTTTTTAAATTTTTTTTTTTTTTTAAATTGACTTCTTCCAAACCTATAGACAATGTAACCTGTTTTCTCTTCTTGCTACACATGGAACTTATGTCAATTTATAGACATCAAATATTTGCATTACACATTGAACCTCTTTCAATTTATAGAAATCAAATGTTACATTCTTTATAACGACAAACAACAATTGATGAATGAAAAAAAAGATAGTGTACCTATTTTTTCTTTAAACACAAATTAAACTTCTATCAAAATATAGAAATCTAAAGTTTCATTTTCTAAACACATATTTAACTTTTTTGAAACTTACAAATGAGGAATTTATTATGACATTTTTCAATTACTAATAGGGTCTTCATTATGAGAAATTTTGTTTTAGACACATTGATTTTTTTTTTTCTGTTTTGCAAAGGAACCGTGTTTGTTTACAATTGTTTAATCACATGCATTCAATTGAGCATCTGTGAAAAGAGAATGTCAATATTTTACTTTTTCAAGGTGACAAGAAAACGACAATATCTTTCAACATTAGTGTTATATTTAGGGAGTGAAATATTCAAAAAAAAATTGTACGCAATCAAGGGTCTGTTTACATGATTCAAAAAACATAATTATGATTCACAAAATATAAGTAATGGCTAACAATTGGTCAAGTTTGTAAGTCCGAAGAAAGATTGTTAGAGCATAAAGTAAGACCAAATAAGTACATGTGCATTTCATATTATTTTGAACTATGAGAGTGTCTTCGGTCGCTGAAAATTGTTGTCACCGATAGTCACCGGAGAAGGTACCGTCAGTTGCCATATATGGTCATCAATGACTGTCGAGAAGGTAGTCGGCAATAGTCGTCGTTTATCCGAGAAGGTCGTCGATCGCTGGAAAAGGTTGTCAGAGGTGGCCATCGATTAGAGAAGTGATGATTAGTGTTATTGTACAAGTCAATAGAGTTAATATCCTAACATTGTAGGAAGTTCGTAGAATTCAATTTTTTTTATGGGGAGTTAAATTGCTCCATGGACCAAACGGTGAGTTGGGTTTGCGTAACTCAGGGAGCCAACACATCCCCTTAAATATATTATACAAAATACCTTTGAACTTTGTGATAAGTTTCAATAACGCTCCCAAACTTTAAAAAATTTTGTTTGTACTTTTGAACCTTTGAAATTTGTTCCAAGAAATACTTTTGAACTTTGAAATTTTTTCAAAATATATTTTTTGTTAAATAAATATAGGAAATTGACATGGCAGTTAGCGTATAAAAATGATTTTTTAAAAACAAATTTCAAGGTTCAAAAAAAAAAATGAAACTTTTCAAAGTCTAAGGCATAATCTACCCCAAAGTTAAGTAATATTTTATATAATTTTTAATTATACATTTAGTATGTGTAGATAAACTTTCTCATTGATTTTGTAGGGGCAAATGCGTTATTTGCAAAATCTAGCTAGAGGGTTTGGAAAGAAATAAAACTACTTTTGAATTAATCAAATTGGTTTAAAAGATTGAATAATCACTTTGAGGTTGATTATCTATTAAGTTAATAATGAGCAACCACTTTTAACTGTATAAAAAAGTATTCAAATGAGAAGGTAGGTCAAACTTAAGTTGATGGATTATGATGAATTTAATTTTGGGTTAACTATATAAATAACATATTTAGAATCAAATTTTTTACAAATAGCACATTTTGTTATTAATATTGACTTTGTCACTTTTTAAGTCAAGTAGAAGCCAAATATAGAGGAACAAAACTCATTTATCCCTCTATTTATAGCTAAATATAAAAATATATATATACCAGAAAAAAAATATAGGGATACTTAGTAACTGTGGAAAACTATATCCTTCCCTCCAAACACTATTTATTGTGTGTAAGAAATAAAATAAATGAAATATTTTCACCATTTTATTTTCACCAATTTTAAGAACTAGACAACACTTTCCATTATCCATAGTTTCATTCTTCATATGTATTGTTGAGGATCCCACGTTGGAAAGGTAAAAAGAAATCTCACAACTTATAACCCCTGGTAATCTAATATGTATATAATATACATTATTACAGTTATGAAAAACAAAACCATAATGGTATAAATGGAATAAAATGTCCTCCTAAATGTGAACGGTGCTTAAGTTGATTTTTTTTTTTTAGAATGAGTCATTTATGAAATATATTGTTGAAAAACGTGCTCTTTATCCTAATTTATCTTTAATTATAAATCAACACATAAACAATTCTTTCACTTATAGGTTTGGAAATTTGTGAAAAGTCCAACAAGTATAAATCAATATTAATTAGAAAGAAAGTTATATTACAGGAGTTCGAACTCATACCTCTACTCTGATATCATGTTAAATCACCCCTCACTTTTGGATTGATTGGTTATTTAAGGAAACTCACCTTTAATAATTAAGAAATGGGTCTCCAACAATTTAATAAAAAAAAACAATTAAATCATTCAAGTGGGATCTCATTCTCTCGTTGGCATATAGTAAAGAAAATATCAAAATTGTAAAATTACTTAATAAAAACTGAAGAACGTTTTAAATGTTTGGCTGAAATTACACATTTGTCTTCATCTCTTTCTTTGATTGCCTTTGTAGGGACGTAGAAAATATGGTCTCATAATTGTACTCTTGAATCACAAGCAAAGTTTTGAGGATATTTTTATCAACCAATTTGTGCAAAAAGTCCACGTCTAGAATCGATATTATACATTATTTTTCAATCAAATCATGTGATTGGTCAACAATTTGTCCAGCATAGGATACAAAAATTAATATTCGTCAAAATTAACCTTAGCTTCACAAAAATACTAATAATGAATATAACATGTGGAATGTACCTAATTTCATCTCATTTAAAACCGACATTTCATAAAAAGTTTTTTTTTCTTAAAATAAAATATTACAATACACATACGAGAATGGAGATTTTAACCTACCATCTTTTAGAGAAAATAGAAATATCTTAACTGTTGAACTATGCACGTATTAATATCATTTTATGAAAAGTTAACAATTCATTACTTTTATTTATATATATATATATATATTTAATGTAATGAAAATATATAAAAATAAATAAATATCATATGGTACAAAAATTTTAGCTCACATCACATTATTTATCAACTATTCCCCTGAAAATTAGAATTTATAGAATTATAATTAGAGAGTAGTTGAAGACTTGAAATAATAATGTTCAAAGTTACCATCACCGACTAAAGTGTCGGAGTTAAATGGCTTGTTAAATTAAGCCGGTGTAGGTTATATCGTTAAGCAATTTTATTCAAGGAAATGTCTTATTTGTTTAACTTTGTCTTATTTGTTTAAAAGCTATCATAGTATCAAAGCGTAATCGATGAAGAACAAAAGAATTTCTTTTGTAATAATATAACAAGTTGTCAATGCTTTACGTAACGTCGTGTGATTTTTTGCGGGTCGATTAGGGTGGTTATTGTATGTTCTTGTTGGTTGTGTGGTTGGTTTTTAAAAATATATGTGAAAAAGTAAAAAACAAGATAAGGAAATAGTAGGTGAAAGTAATATTTATAGACTTAATTTTCAACTAAAATTTAAGATTTAGTTTATAAGTTTAGGTCCGTTTGATAGCCATTTGAGCCTCGTTGGATAAGTATTTCAGTTTTCAGTTTTTGTTTTTTGATAATTGCTTTTGGTTTTCAATTAAAAATTGAAAACCAAAAACATGTTTGATGACTACTTTATAATAATGGTTGATGACTACTTTATAATAATTGAAAACCAAAAACATGTTTAATTTTTATTTTCTAAAAAACAAAAATCTAACTACTTTATAATATTTTTTCATATAATATACCACAATTATAAATTTATATTTATATTTTTAATTTTAATTCTTTTAAAAAGATTGTTGGTTAATAAAACAATATCAATATTTTTAAGATGGTCGTCAAGAGACCATAACAGATTCAAAACCCTTCGTCCTCTTCCCTATTTCATTTGTCCCTTTCCCATTTTCCCTTTTCTCTTTTTTCAAAACCCATTACCCCACTCACAATCTACTCCACCATCTCGTGCCCCACTCAGATTCTACCCACATTGTTTGTCGTTTTGTGATACAATCGTGGACTACGCAATCTCCACATATAGTCCATTCGTAAGTGTTATTCATACTTTTCCCTTTTTTTCTTTTCATAACTTGTGCATATTGTAGATCTCGTTTTTCACACGATTGGATGATTGTGGAGTAGATGAGTTAGTTTTTGTTGGATTATTTTATTTTATGATATTATTAGTTAAAAATGGAAGAAGATTTGATATGATTTTGAAATTTTTTTTTTGTTAGATGATTTTAGTTTATGATTTGTTTGATTTTATTTTTAATATAGGAGGAAAAAATAATTTTGTTTGATATTATTTCATTTAGGAAGAAAAAATTGAAGAATATTGATTTATTTGATATTATTAGTTTATAATTTTGTGTAATTTTAATTTAGGAAGAAAAAATAATTTTGTCAATTGTTTTGTTTTTAAATTTGATTTTATTTTAATTTAGTATTTTTTTAATAGAATTAATAATGAAATAAAGTAAAGATTGGATAAAATCTATTGTGTTGAGTTGATTTATATTTTTTTTGATTTCTGTTTAGAAATGGGAGAAAAATGTTTAGGATTTTTTTTACACCAAAATCATTCTACAAATGACGGTGTTAATTATGACCAAGAAGCATGTGGAGGTTTTACGATTAATGTGAACAGTAGGGTCATATTTAAACAATTTGTTGAGAGGATAGGATTATCACTTGGTGTAGATGTCATGTCTAATCAATTAGAGATAGTGTATAGACACCCCGAGTTAACACTATCTGGAACAATAAGATATACACCAATCCCAATTCCTAACCATCAAGCAATGAACTTAATGTTCTCAATTGCGATGCCAATCCCGTCTCTTGTCATTTATATATTAGTGTGAAACGAGGCATCATAGATCCTCATGATTTGAAAGTAACTCTTAATCCCTGCATTGAACAAAGCCAATGTATAGATCCTGAGCCTGAATCAGTTGCCCCACCATGTGACGTCCAGGACATGGTTGTAGACAATAGATATAAGGATTTCAGAACAGAAACAAACGATGAGTTTGAGGATTTAGACTTTAGTGGCAGGGAACATGTTGTTCCTTCAGAATCATTCACCCAGTTAGATAGCGATGCAAACACTATGGAACATGATCTCATTCGAGAACCAGTGGTTGTCGAAGGAAACTTACTATATAAAGGGTTCATTTGTAATAATAAAGAGATCTTTCAACATTTGGTCAAGTGTTTTGCAATCAAGTGTCACTCTCCTTATGAGGTCGTGGAATCAACACCTGTGATATGGGCAGTAAGATGTCAAAAATGGGAGGATGGTTGCAGATGGTGGTTGCGTGCTATAAAAAAAAAATCACATGGTTTGTTTTAGATCACCTAATATGGGGAGGAACATAATTGTTTTTATTCTGAGTTAAATCAAAGTCACGTACAATTGGATTCTACACTGATTGCCATAGAAGTTTGTGAAAGTGTGAAAAATAAGCCTTCGATCAGTGTATCACAATTGCAAATTGATATAAAAGAAAAATATGACTATCATGTCCCATACCAAAAGGTATGGGAAGGAAAATGGAAGGCTATGATAAGAATTTTTTGTGATTGGGATAATTCATATAAGCTTTTGCCTAAGTGGATGCACATGGTGAAGAATACAAATCTGGGTACACGTGTAGAGTGGAAAGTTAAACATTACAGTGAAAATATCGGGCATGTCATACTTACCTCAGTTTTTTGGTCGTTTTACCCTTGCATCGAGGCTTTCAAAAAATGTCGACTAATAATTCAAGTAGATGGAACTCATCTATATGGAAAATATAGAGGAAATGTATTAATTGCTACAGCAGTTGACTCCAATGGCAAATTGCTTCCACTTGCGTTTGCTGTGGTGGACGAAGAGTGTCGAGAAACATGGGTTGGTTTTTGAAACACCTTCGTCAGATTTTTCCACAGAAAAATATATGTTTGATTTTCAGATCGACATGGAGGTATAATTTCTGTTGTTAACTCTCCAGCGAATGGTTGGGTCGATGGTAATTCTCATCACTGATTTTGTCTACGACACATTGCCAACAATTTTAATGTAAAATATAAGTGTCGAAAATTGAGAAATTTGGTATATCGTGCTGGTTGTCAACACCAAATCCGTAAGTACAATAAAGTTGTTGAACAAATCAAGTCACTGAATGAGAATTGTATGAGTTTTTTCAATAACATTAGTCTAGACAAAAGGACTCAATCACACGACGGAGGGTTTAGATATGGGTGGATGACCACTAACTTGGCAGAAAGCGTGAATGAGAGTTCTTAAAGGAGGGTGTATGTTGTCGATCACTGCACTTGCACAACTTACTTTCTACAAGTGTGTATAGTATTTTGAGAAAAGAAGAGAAGAAATAAGAATTGTTGTCGAACAAAGAGAGAAATATACCAGGTATATATAATTTATTTTTTAATTATTATCATAACATTATTAACACTCCAACTAATGAAATGTATATCAGATATGCGTTAGATAAGATTATGAGGGGGGTTTCACGATCCACTAAGCATACAGTGGTATCTTATGATCGAGAAACCGGTGTCTTCCATGTCAAAACTGGATTCCATTACTTCAATGCTAAAGGCGGGAATGTTCAATCATTGAGGTTAGTTAAAGGTGAAAACGGCTCAACTCATTATTGTTCGTGCAATAAGTGGAAATCGTATGGCATCCCATGCTCTCATTTTATGGTTGTTTGTTCGCATCTGAAGTTGAATTTTGAAGATTTTATCGAGGACACTTACAAACTCACTACATATAAGGAATGTTATAGTCCTCAATTTCAACCAATTCCACATGAAGATTATTGGACTGTCACTTCATTACTGCATTAGTAGAGAGGTGGAGACCGAAAACCCATACATTTCATGTGTGTGGTGGGAATGCACCATTAATTTACAGGACGTGGCAGTTCTGCTTGGGTTGCCAGTGGACGGCGAACCTGTCACTGAAACCTTAAGGTATAATTGAAGTCAGACATGTGAATTACTACTTGGGGTGACTCCAAGCCCTAATCAGATTAGAGGATTCAGGCTAAGCTTACCCTGGTTACTTCATAATTTCAGGGGTTGGACGACAATGCAGATAATGCCACAATAGCTAGGTATGCTAGGGCATACATTTTACAGTTATTTGGTGGGAACTTGTTCTGTGACAAGTCCGGAGATAAGGTGCAACTTATGTTCCTGCCTCTGCTTGCGGACTTTGAGAATGCAGGGAGGTATGCTTGGGGTGGAGCATGTCTATCCTGGTTGTATAGACAACTATGCAAGGCGAGCCAACTAGATGCTCGTGAGATTGTTGGGTCTATGATTCTTCTCCAATTATGGGGTTGGGAACGTTTTCCATCAATGGCTCCCCAGCGTCGCCAAATGAATGATGTTGCATTGGTTGGACGTGCACTTGGTTCTCGGTATGTACTGACTTACATTTTTTTCTAAATTTTATTTAATTAATTTAGACAATTACTATTCTGAGAAACAATTTTTAAATATTATTGTAGATGGAGAGACCAATTTTGTGTCATAGGTCTCATTACACATGTTTCAGTTCGATATAGATATATGTTCGATCTTATAAAACCTGACCTAGTATGTATTTTTGATCCCTAGCTTATTTTATGTACTTTAATTCGTTTCAAAATTCATATTTTGAATTTTCAGATTATATGGGAGCCATACAGAGACATAATAGCCACATTGTCTGAAATGTGTAGAAATTGTGAAGATATTTGACGGATAGTAAGCCCACTGATTTGTTTCCATGTTATTGAGTGGCATCTGCCAAATCGAGTGCTGAGGCAGTTTGGGATGAAACAAGGTATCCCTGAAGCTTGCCAGACAGAACCAAAATTGCACGAGATTGACCTTAGACAAAGTGATTGGGCGATCGCGCTAGCATCATATGTAGCCAAATGACATTCACGTCGTCAATCTATAGTCATTGCTTCTCCAGTTGATGCCTATGGATCTCTGACCCCGACTACTGACAATGGTATCGAATATTACTCGACGATTTCTCACTCGAGGGGGAGCATCATTTGGTGAAGCGGTACATTTAGAAATATTGTCTACTTACAAATGTCTGTTAATTATATATTCATTTACAAATATTGTTTATTTTTCATGTCATTTGCAGAGGTCGTGCTTTAGACAAATTCGATCTCTTACACAAGATCTAGGGATTTTGAATTTCTGCAATAGTGGAGAACGAAATATGGACCAGATTCATCATATGTATAGCATCCCTATAGCTCCTCCTTGGGCCCTAGACAAAGAAGGCATCATAGAGGTCATCAAGCAAACGTTGGTGTCACGGGAGGTTCGGGGTCATGATGAGGTTCATCATGATACAGAGGAGATACCTCCCACAACTCAGACTCAAGATGGTATTGGTTCTTCGACGATGATGACAATGATACCGACTCCTGGTTCACATTATTTTCCCAGCCCATCACATTATGTTTCTGAGGCTGGTCCATCGTCGTCGTTACATACTCGGAGGCATGGGCGTAGACGTGGAGAATATGATCATTACTTGCATACAACCGGAGGACAGGAGTCAGAAGAGGACGAGGATGAAACACAAGAGGATGCACAAATAGAACGTCCTCGACGCTCTAGAAATCGCTAGACTGTTGTTTTTTTTTTTTTTTCATTTTCATGTGTGAACAAAACACTATTTTTAATTAATGTTATATTTTTCTATTTCTAAACAAGATATCTTCATTCAACAATAAAAATTAAATTAATTAATAACCCTAAACAAATTTGAAACATGAAATGAAATTAAAAAAAAAAAACTTAATATCTCAACCCCACTATTGAGCAATATTGAGGAATTTTGATGAGTTTGACTCTGTTGTGGTCGTCTCTTGAAGAGACGACCATAAAACAAGCGGAGAATGGCCGTCTCTTCAAGAGACAACCATCTGCCACGCTTGCGAACAGGTAGGATGGTCGTCTCTAAGAGACGACCATCATCCAAATCTAGGCCAGGTGTAAAAAAAACAACAATATTTTTAAAAATAGTTTGAAAATAATAATATTTTCAAAAAAAGTTTCAAAAATAACTATATTAGAGACGACCATCATTCGAATCTAGATGGTCGTCTCATCCGCCAGGTGTAAAAAAACAACAATATTTTTAAAAATAGTTTGAAAATAACAATATTTTCAAAAAAAAAGTTTCAAAAATAACTATATTAATAAAAATGCCCAATAAAAAAGATACAAGTAACAATTACAAAAACCATACATCTTTAAAAAAAAAAAAATTATAAAAACCGTACACGTTTCACTCAAATTTTGGAGAAAAGCTGATTTTAATTTCAAGCTTGCAACCTTCCTTTAAAACATCTCCCTCGTACTTAAGTTGTCTGTTTAAAATATTAATGGAAGAATAATTTAACCATATCAGTTTTTGTTAAAAAAAAAATTTACAAAACAAAGTATGATACTTAAAATATTAAATTTAAATAATGCCACCTTATTTAGAAAGAGAAAAAAAAACAGTACCACCTAACTATAATTTTAAGCCACCTCATTTGAAATGCTTTTGTACCAACAAAAAAATATTTTTTTTTGGGTTGTTATTAGTATTATTATTATAATAATAAGACATAAAGTGGACGAGGGGTTAAAAAAAATAGGAAATAGAATGGATGGGATTTTCAAATCCAGGGTATCTTTTCCTGATTCATTTTTTAGAACGAAAAACTGTTTATAAAAAATCATACATCCGGTTGGATAATTATTTAGTTTTTTGTTTTTTGATTTTAAAAATTAAAACTAAAAAAATTATTTCTATCTATGGGTTTCTATGTTTTTTTTTATCTACTTTGTATCTATGTTTTCAAAAAAATAGTTAAATTTTGAAAACTAAAAAAAAATAGTTTTCAAAAAGTAGTTTTTATTTTTGAAATTTGGAACTTAATTGATTCCTTAAGAAAGATGGAAATCATTTTAGAGAAGATGAAGAGAAATTGTGAACAAACAAACGAAGCCATATTTTTCCGTTTCCACTTTTTATGTGTAATTATAAAAACGTTTTTGAAAATTTAAAAACGGAAAAACAAATCAGTTATCAAACCTACCTATTTTTAAAAACCAAAAACAAAAAAACAAATTGGTTATCAAATATGGGCCATTTTTTGTTTTTAGTTTTTAAAAATTATGCTTGTTTTTCCCACTATTTCTCTTCATCATCGCTACAATGATTTTCATCTTTCTTAAAGTACCATCTAAGTTTCTAGCCAAATTTCAAAAACAAACACAAGTTTTTAAAAACTATTTTTTTTAGTTTTCAAAACCTAGCTTGGTTTTTGAAAATATAGGTACAAAGTAGATAAGAAACATAGAACCTTATTGATAAAAGTAGTATTTTTAGACACCCCTTTCTTAAAAAAATCAATACACCAAGCACTACGCTTAGATTTATTGGATTTGTTGCTTAATTTCTAAAAATTAGAATAAAAATCAAATGGTTATCAGATGAGGCTTTAGTTTTTAGTTTTTAGTTTTTGAGATGTATGCTCGTTTTCCTACCATTTCTTTATTATGTTTTTCACCTCAAAAAAATTGAATTATTAGTCAAACTCCAAAAATAAAAGCAAGTTTTAAAATACTTTTTTTTTTTTAATTTTTAAAACTTAACTTGATTTTTGAAAACATGATAGACAGTAGATGATGAAACAAAGAATAAAAGTATCATCTATAAGTTTAATTTTTAAAGATTAAATAGTTATTCAATGAGGTCAAATAATTATTAAATGGTCCTTGCCCATTTTTTTCATTTTTCAAAAAGTAACAAGGCAACCACCTCTGCATGTATCCATTTCTTGAAATGAGCATTTCTTATTTTGGGCCTAGTGGGCTTTTGGTGTTGGTCCTCCACATTGGAGCAAGGATGGACCCAACAAATATGACTTGGGCCTCTTAATTACGAATCGATAACTTATTGAGAAATTGTGATAAATAAACCCTTTTTAAATGTTGGTTACAGATTTGTCTAAATCTTTTAAATTTTGCATATATGGATTTTCTATTAAATTTTAATAAGTATTTACAGGTTTGATGGACTAAAATACCCATATTGACTATGGTATACGATTATTTAATGTATATTTAGATTTCATCTCTCATATTTATTTGTTTCCATTTTTTAAACGTTCAAATTTATTTTATTCCATGTTTACTTTATTCCATCTTTATTTTTTGCACAACAGAACAATACTTCCCCAATTTTCGGCTTCTTCCTTTTTTCATAGTTCATACACTTTTCAATCCATACTTTCTGCACATCGTTAGTTTTCTCGCAACCACCCATTTCAGTTCAATACATCATCCTGTTGAATATGAGTAAGTGAATATCAAGTGTTTTTCTTTTTAATCCGTCATCCTGTTGGTTCTTTATTTTTTCCCTAATTTTTCAATATGTTCCATCAATAGAAATTGTTGTTTTTAATTGTATACAGAAGGTAATATTATAGAAAATCACATATCATTTTATATCTTACAATATTAACATATCTCTTATATTTTCATTTCATACACAACTTCAAACTCCTTTCCAGTACGCATTCTTCACAATGGATTTTGGAATGAAAATGACAATTATGTTGACTACAAAGTTTTTGAAATAACTATGGTATATGGGATGACATTTCATGTGTTATTGGATACTATAATGACATATTTAAACATGGTAGGTAATTTTGATTACCGTGATATATTTGTTAGCCTTGGATCACAATCGTTTATAAAGAAGGGTATGAAAATGGTTGACGACAGAGATGTAAGTTGGTTTTTTGATGTTATTTCTAATGGTACAATGTGTGGTTGTTCACTAATAGTCAATTATAGGAATAGTCTATCGTTGATTTTGGATAATATGACTATAGAATCTTCCAACAATAGCTTTGTTATTCCAGAGGGTCGTTTTCATGATACCATTGATGTTGGAAAAATACCAGTAGATTTCCATATACTAGCAAATGATATTTTTAGAGATAAGAAGAAATCTAACAAGAAGTTATTGATTGTTAGATGTATTGATGAAAATTGTCAATGGTTAGTACGTAATGGAGTTGATACATGCGATACTTGGATAATTATGAAGATCATCAATGATCACACACGTTCTCTTGATGTTGTTATGAACTCTCACAAACAAGCATCTGCATCTTTAATTAAGGACTGCATCAAGAGTAAGATGATCATTGATGGTAATGAATTTGATACTCCTAAAGAAATTATATCTTACATTCGTTCTCACCATAGTGTTAATGTAAGTTATCACAAAGCGTGGCGTGCTCGAGCTTCGGCTATACAAGAAATTATGGGATCTCCTAAAGAATCATTTTCTATTCTTCCATCATATGCTCATATGTTGAATAAAAAAAAATCCAGGTAGTATTATTATTAAATACTCTATTATTTAGATTTTTATCTCTATATCTATCCATCTAATACCTTGTATTTTTTACTTATTACAGGATCTTTTACATCATTTAAAGTTGGTAACAATGGTAGATTTTTATACTATTTCCAATCTTTATCTGCCTCAATTGTTGGTTGGAAGCATTGTTGTCTAGTGTTCTCTGTTGATGGTATATATTATCTATACCATATTATATATTGTAAGGTATTGGTATATATTGGTATATATGATCTTTTGTGCATTCTAAATTATTTGAACATACAAGATTTATAAATAAAACATATATCACTTTCATTTCTACCTTAAAACAGATATCACTTGTCTTATAACTACAACATATTTCAAAGTTAAAACCGAAATTCAAACATTAAAATCATCCAAAGTCATTCAACATATTTCATTTCTACCTTAAAACAGTTATCCTCATTTGACTTACAAACCTCTTTCTCAATTCTCTCTTCATCATGATCATCCTCCTGTCGTGTTTCTTCATGTAACTTAGGAACATATGATTCATAACATGACCTCAATACTAAACAAACTTATATTATATATACATAATATATATTAAATATACTTAGTCTTTATTATTATACATTACAATTTGATTATTAGTTTCAGAGGACATCTCATCCTATGAGTAGAAAAAAAACATTTAAAAACGTTCTATTTTTTTAGAAAATTAAAGATATAGCTTTCAATTATCACCTACCAGGTATTCTCTTGCATCCTCCATTTCTTTGTACTACAATCAGGTTCTTTTCCTGGTTTCATTGAATTAAGCATTTGACCCATATTCCCAATGATTTTGTTGATGATATTGGTGTGGGGTGGAGTACTAATCTCATTATCGCTTTCGTTCTGAAATTACAAACATCCGCATAATTACTAAATCAAAAAATTGACCAATTTTAAAAATAATAATATGAACTACCACATCTATTAATTATATATTAAGTATACCTCAGAATCGATGACTACTACTTCTGATTTCCTTGATTCAACGTTACGCCTTCTACTGGTCGGACCTAAGATTCTTTGACTCCTACGTACATTACTCTCTACAATCTCCTCAATTTTCACCATTGCACTCTGAATTGAGTAATACATCGTTATCAACATCGTTTAACACTTACTAGCAAGTTTTGATATACAAAGCAATAGTTACATATCTTTCCTCCCATTTAATTGTTTATCCAATAATACTACATATATGAAAAGTAAAGAACATGCGTATATCGGTATATGAACACCATTTCATTGTTAAAATTCGTTTACAAAAAATGATATTTTAAATAGACAGTTTGAAACATTCATACATCATATTTAAATATCAACACAAGTTGCATATATCTTTTCCATAACAAACACTTATAGAACTTGTTGACAACAAAAAATAATAAAAATAAATTACATGCATATATTATTATATGAACTCCATTTATTAAACTAATATATGTTCTGATAAACAGTTATAAATAAAATTTTGAAATATTCATACATCATTTTCGACATTGCAAAATAAATGTCACATTACGTAACTCCCTTATAGGTTACTACCTTCGAGATATAAACAAGTATATTCAGTTCATACAGAATGAATACATATACAATTTGTTTATTTCGAAAACTGCATCAAAAAGAAAATGCCCATATCACTGTTTGAATCATTCATACACTATGGTTGAAACATTGTTTGAAACATGTTTGAAATATTCATACACCATAGTTGCAATTGCAACATAATCTCCATTATTTAGTGTTTTCCAAAATTTGTTGTGTTTGAAAAACGAAAGTAAAATACAGTGTTTGAAACATTCATACACAATGGTTGCAATTGCAACATAATATCCATATACCATTGTTTCCCTAAATTTTAGGGTTTGGAAAACACTTATAGAACTCGTTAACAATGAAAACATAATAAAAAAAGTGCATGCATATATCAGTATATGCACTCCATTTCATATACTAACACAAGTTTAAAGATGAAATAGTGCATTTCATAAAACATCGGAATATATCATACACCATTGTAGAAATTTCAAAATAAGGTTCATTTAGTTCCCACATAATGAATAAAACATGCATATCTAGTATATTGAAAAACGAAGGTTGAAGAGAGTATGTTACTTACAGTATAACGATTTTGATATTACAGAAGTTGTAGTCCAAGAAACCTCGATGGAAAAGACAGAATCGCAAAATAAATGTCTTCGTGTCTATGAATGCAAAACCAGAAATGCTACGGATTTCTGGAACTTCGGAAAGAAAAAAAGAGAGAGAGAGAAGAAGAAGAATCCGTAGATTTTGAAGAACTAATTTCGTGGTTTGAGGAGAAATTTGGGGGAATCGAACGGTTATTTCCATTTATGTAGTTATGCATTTTTTTTATAAAAAACCTACAACTGGCTACATATAAGGGTAGATTTGTAAATGATTCTCCTCTTCATTTCATACGATGAACAAGCTTGAAAAATGTAGGAAAAGTTATCCATTTTTGCTAAATGAGCCTAAAAATTGACCCATTTATGTAGTTATTGTAACGCCCCAGAACTATAAACACCTTTTAAATTTGTGTTTTGGTCTAATTTAGTGGAATTTGAATTAATTGGACTTTGAAGTTACAAATTCAAGGCAATATTGTGTTATTTGAGAATTTGGATTAACTTATTGGAGAGTATTTTTATATTGAGTTTAGAATTTCTTGTTTATCCTAATTTAATTAGTGTAATTAAGAAAAAGTGGGCTTTTGTGGGTGTTTAATAAAGTTCAAGGGCATTCTTGTGGTTTTGGAGAAAAGGAAGGGCATTTTAGTAAAAGAGTAAGGAATTAGGGTTGATGGAGACAAGTTTGTCTTATTTGGGCACAAAACCCTAGGGGACTATTCATCATCTTCTTCCTCTCAACCACTTTCACGACAACCACCATGGGAAGGGGAACTCCCATCCGCCGGACCTCGCGTCTCCGACCAACAGCCGCCAGCCGCCATCGGGCCGATCTCCGACCAACAGCCGTCGAGTCGCCGCCTTGTGTCGAGCTCGAGCTGCTGCAGCTCAACCGTGCGGCCGCCAGACGCGAACTCCGCCGCCGTCGATTAATGCCATAAGCGGCCGCCGCCGCCGTCGAGCTTCGAGCGCCGCGCGATCCTCACACAAAGCCGCCGGTGGTTGATCTGCTGCACGCGCCTGCTGCAGACTACTCGCCGGAATTGCAAGCCACCAGACCGGTTCGTCACTTGGTTCGGTCGGTTCATCACTCTTCCGATCGGTTTTCAGAGAGAAGAGGTCGGTTTTGGATAGATCGGCTCACGACGTCTCAGATTCGATGTTCACGCCGCGCAGACGCGCGCGTTTTCGACACCTCACGCCGCCCACCGCGTCGCCGCCTCGAGCGGGCCGCTCGGCCCAATTGTTTGATCCCCGAGTTCGTTTTTTCACCTCGGTTGGGTAATTTCGCTTGATTATTACTCGATATTCCAACTAATTGCGATGTAGACTCTAAGTTATGCTTATGTTAACTAATTAAGGAATTGATGAAATGGAATTAGGAATCCGGCGTACTAATCACGATTGTGATGAACACTGAATTAGGAACGGAGCATGAGGAGTTTTAAGCGAAGGCTATGGTAAGAGATTTTCTACCAAAGATCTTAAAAAGGGAAGTGAATACGATTTCTTGAAATATGTATTTGTTTTAAAAGATGAAAATTGAGGATTTATTTCAAAAGGTGAATTTCCAAAACTCATGCTTAGGGCTTGAATTTAGAAAACGAATATTTTAAAGGGTTTTTCGAGGATCTCGAGTGAATGATTTCAAAAGGTTTAGAAAGGAACTTGATGATTCAAGGGTTTGAGAGACCAGAAATGAAATGATTTCAAAGAATTTAAAAGCGAGTCTTGACAAACTATGTATATTTTTGTATATTGAGATTTTCGGTTATGTTATTGTGCTAGTTATGCACCTTAAATAATAAACGTACTTATTTATCGATGATTGATTGACTCTAGTTAAAATTATGAAAGTTATGTCATGATCTTGAGTTTAAGTGATTGTTGCATCATTCCTGAATGTATATGTATATGAATTCAAAGGATGGGACCTCATGCATATTGTATGTATATGAACATGTCAAGTAGGCTGTGGCAATTGGTCTCCTGAGGACTTATGCATGGTAAAACATGCATTAGAGACTCTATGGGTCATTATTACAGGAGTGCGTGAGGGGCTCAATATTACAGTGAGAGTGTGTGAGGACTCAAACCTACGAGAGTGCAGTGAGAGGACTCAATATTACAGAGTGCGTGAGGGACTCAAACCTACGAGAGGGTCTGTGAGGGACTCAAAATGAAAAGACTCGGGTAGACTCAATTGACCACGCATAGCCAAAGAGAAAAAGTCATGATTTTATGAGAAAGTTTTAGGTCCCATTACGAGAAAGTTTTATGATTTTGAAAGTCATGAATAATGATTATGTTTAAAAGTCGATTTGAAGGAAAATCATATGCATGTGTTTGCATTTCCCGACCCCCACTTCATTGGGTATTTTATAATACTCATCCTCTACCTTTGTTGTGTTTTCTCTGCTTTTAAAATGTTTTCAGTAGAGTCGAGAGCATACCAAAGCGAGTGGCATGGATGCGCTCTGAAGCCATGGGAACCAATTCATGAATTCGCATCAATGATTTAAAAGAATTTTTAAATGGTTATTGTCTTCGATTATGTAACGTTTAGTTTTGAAATTAGAGGTCGAACTTGGTTATGTTTATTGTAAACGTTTTGTATTTCTATGGGATCCCAAATTAAATTGATTTTTATTTATCAACTTTTGCTTATTTAAACTTCAACTAGGGCCTCGAATGCATGCATGAGTAGTAATGTCCCTAGGAATTTATGCTATAAAAGTAGGGCGTTATGGTTGGTATCGAGCCCAAGGTTATAGGTCTTGTAGACTCGCCACACAGTAAGCAACCAGTATCCCATGGCTAAGTAGCAACTCCAAGTCACCGCTGGTATGCCTCCGAACTAAAAGTTTTATTTGTTCATTAAAAGAAAATTTAGTATTCTATGAGAAGATATTTTCATATAAAAATCGAGTTTGATGGATTTCCAAACTAAGAAAGAATGAGAATGTATGAGCTAAACTATATGTCTATGAAAAGGAAATGCATAAAGGGAATGTTGATATGTGAATCTATACGCCTATATGTCGTAAAGTTGCGTGCGTGATTTTACGTAGAAAGGAAAGAGAATACATGTGATCCCTGCGTTTGACGATAGAAAGGAAAATGTTTTATTTAAGGATGTTCACACTAAAAATGAAGTTTTATAGCCATAAAACACACATTGTGGGTTGTTAAAAGGTCCGCTTTGACAAAGGGAGCGAAGAGTAAGACTTAAGAGGTTAGGGTGTTAAAGGTTGCTAAGCAACTAGATTACTTAAGTATAGCTTTTCAAAATAAAAGTTAAGACTACTCATGAGAAGTACAAAGTTAGAATGTGTTCGCAAGAGGTTAGTAGTCTCATTCATTCATCTTTGGATCAATTGGATGAAGGGTATGAGATTTAGTAAACGTACCACTTTGGAGTTCTCGCCTTTGTTGGTTCCTAAATAGGGTCCCTTCATCTTCAAGTGAATGCATAACCTTAGTATTTAAGGAGTTGAAAAGTAAAGAGAGCACGGGTGTTTTTTTGAAAATGGGCTCGAGATGTAAAGGGAAAAATAGATTGTTAATGTTGAGATGAAAATTAGTTTTTTTTTTAAAATACTTGAAACACTTGGGTTTAGTTATACCATTTGCTTCGAGAGGAAGCAATGGGGATATACACAATTAATGTGTTACTGCAGATAGACATGATACGAAGTTTCAAAAGCGATACCATAAACTAATAAACTTAATAAAGACAAGTATAAAGAAGAAAAGTAAGGAGTTAGAGTTTTAGTTTGAAGACACAAGAGAATTGAGTGTGGGACTCAGAAACTTGTGCACGAATTGACTTTCGTGATGATCACTTGTGTATTCGAGCTTCATGGAATGTGTATAAGAACCTTGCCACTAATTTCTACCTGTTGGACTAAACGTATGTGTACAACTTGAAAGAGATAACATGTGATGTTACCCTTGAACTCTTTTGTAGTAAAGTTTCCTTTTTCCCAATCAGAGGGTTAAGGAGAGAGGATTCAGTTAATAGAGGAAAGTGCTTTGAATCTCTTCTTCGCTATATGGCAGATCATCAGTGAGGAACTTCTTTCAATTAATAAAGTGTATAGTGATAGTGGTCGAGCGACCATTAGAAACATGAAACTATAAGGTTCCTTTAGTAAAGGCTAGGTTGATAGTTTCTTAAGAGAGGTTTTAGTGAATTTGACTTTATAACCAAACAAGTACAAATAGTTGAGAAAGTCCTTAATCTTACTAAAAGAAGAAGGCCAAGTTTAAGGAGAGTAAGCACGAGGATCAATGCGTTAGTATTAGATAAGGAAGGTTTTATCTTTAAAGTTACCCCTAACACAAGAGACAGACTTAAGTATGGAATTAAAAGTAGAGAGTAATGATAATTTCTAATACTCCTTACAGAATGCTCCAGTAAAGTAAAAGAACTCAAGTCACAGGTACATAACCTTCCAGGTAAGAGTTAGTAGTAGTTTATCGCCATAAGGAGTATTAGGGGGGTGCGTAAAGGAGAAAGGTGTATCCTTACGCTCGTGCATAAGAGATGAGAATTTGAAGACAGTTGTTGCTAAGAATAAACCTCTTCGTTTTTGGATGAACGGCCTATTCCACCAATACGAGTAGTACAGTGTCACTTAAGGTGATTTTGGAGTCAAGTTAGCGCCTGTCATGAACCAGGGATTAGATATTTCGAAACGACTTTCAAATCACTTTACGAACATCACGAAGATTGTAGAGATTTTACTTAAATACCCCTAATGTTTATAGGTTTGATGGGCTTAGTGCTCAAGAAAAAGGTAAATCATTGTTGGGATAAAGTTGTCGGAGACGTTCTAGTTAAACCAAGCCTAAGAAGGGGCATAAATGACAATTCGGAAGGATTGCTTTAGGCATAAGGAGGGAAGAGTAAGTCCTGAGATATGGAAGTAGTCGAAAGGTCACTAAGGAGTTAAGTGCTCAAGTAAACTTCAAAAGATGAGCATAAGGAAATTTGTTAAGCTAAGAAAAAGGCAGTATGCGACCTCGGTGTGTTTGATGTTAGAAAAGAAATGTACGAGTTCAGGATGCAAGGCTTAAAGGAAACTTGGGCAAGATAAGACTCACATACGCGTTACCAAAAAGGGATAGTTTGGACAAAAGAAGGAAAGAGTAGACATTAGGTGGTGAGAGTCTTTCAAGAAAACCTTGAACAACTAGGTTCGCGAGTAGAACCTTAACAGAGGAATATTGTAATTTCTCGAAAAGTTCAAAGTCTAGAGGGTTGAATAAAGTATGTGTGTCCAAGGTTTGAGCGTTAGGGCTTCATGACAAAAGAGTCGGAAAAGTTAGAAATTGTAGTGGATGCCATTAAAAAGCATCCAACCCTATAAGTGTTAAGAAAGTTTCACTACATCCAAAATGATTACTTGAACAGGATATTTAAGGGAGTGAAGGATAAAGGGAGAATGAGTTTTAAAAGACTAAATTCCTTTTCGCGAGACCGCCTAATACCGAGGTTGTTATCGGTTGAGTTATATTTAGGGAGTGATATGAATGATGTTGTATTGTACCATAGGCTAAGGAAAGGTTAAAAGTGTTAAGTGCAGTGGTAACATGGATGACTTGCTCTAAAAGGTTCATCCTAATTCCTAGAACTTGCAATGAAAATTTTGTCACTTAATGCGATGACCTATAATTGTTTAAGCTCTAAAGCGGGGGTAGGTCAAGAGGATTTCATTGCACTCTTTTAAAGTTTGTTTTAAAGTTGATGTCATAATCTGATTGTTAGATTATTGTGTCTTTGAAGAATCATCGTTTTACGATCAAAGAAATTTAGTGTCACTTATAATTGGTTGTTTAACATTTATTGTGTATTGTGTGTTTCGAACTCGAGTAATCCACGAAATGAAGTTGGAAGTATGATTGGTTTCTTTATCGATTTTAGAAGTGCATTTTCTATCAAAGCAGTGTTAGAGAAAATTTTGGCATTGTTGTAGTTATGCCGTTATGCTGCCGAAATTTTTGGAGCATTTTCGTAATTAGAGACTGCTGAGGGTGTATGGATCATTTCATATAACACATCAATCAAAGGTCCTTAGGGCATGGTGACCCTAAAGTGTTCTAAATTGAGGAGTGAGTTTGTCACAACGATTTTCTTTGCTACAATGCTACCAAGGTCCGTGAAAGGATGCATAAGAATTTAGAAATCTCGAGCGAACCAACAAAATTACTAAGCTGTCTTTAATGGAATCACGGATCTCGCGGAAAGAGGAGAAGTTTCACTTGAAACAATTATGCTTCACATTGTATCTACATCAAACATGTAAGAAAGAGACTCGCGATATGTTTGACAGAATCTCAAAAGACAACTAAGTGGTTGGGCTTTTACACAACAATATACCAACGAACCTATGGTCAGACAAAATGATCAAGTTAGAGCTAGGGAGAAAGTTACAACTTGCAAGAAAGAGATTATTCAGAAGGTCTGAGCAAGAATGCAACTTGCTTTGGGTGGGCAGAAAGACTATGCTAGATTAGGGCGAAGTGCTTAGAGTTTAAACTTGATGATCATATAACCTTTAAAGTGGTTGAGGAGAGGAGTTGCGAGTTTTAACAAGAGAGAAAGTTAAGTCCACAATCTAAGGGTCATCTGGAACCCTAGAGCGAAATAGTCGTAAGGATGAGGGAATTGTGTCGTCACCATCTCTCAACAGTACATGAAGTGTTGTTTTCAGGGTGAGTAAACTTGTATGAGATCCATTGCAGGTGATAATTTCGGAGTTCTTGCAGTTGAAGGAGGATTCGAGTTGTGGGAAATGGATTGGTGGAATCCTCACAAAAGATTAGAAGACCCCTTAGTAATCAAATAATTAGTTTAGTCAAGGTATATTAATAAAGTCACAAGATGGAGGAGGATTCTTGGGTGCGAGGAGGTGAACTGTAGGTTAAACATCCCAAACTACTTCAGGATTAGGAAACTTTCGAGGACGAAAGTTCTTAAGGAGGGAAGATTGTAACGCCCCAGAACTATAAACACCTTTTAAATTTGTGTTTTGGTCTAATTTAGTGGAATTTGAATTAATTGGACTTTGAAGTTACAAATTCAAGGCAATATTGTGTTATTTGAGAATTTGGATTAACTTATTGGAGAGTATTTTTATATTGAGTTTAGAATTTCTTGTTTATCCTAATTTAATTAGTGTAATTAAGAAAAAGTGGGCTTTTGTGGGTGTTTAATAAAGTTCAAGGGCATTCTTGTGGTTTTGGAGAAAAGGAAGGGCATTTTAGTAAAAGAGTAAGGAATTAGGGTTGATGGAGACAAGTTTGTCTTATTTGGGCACAAAACCCTGGGGACTATTCATCATCTTCTTCCTCTCAACCACTTTCACGACAACCACCATGGGAAGGGAACTCCCATCCGCCGGACCTCGCGTCTCCGACCAGCACCGCCACCGCCATCGGGCGATCTCGACCAACGTACGTCGAGTCGCGCCTTGTGTCGAGCTCGAGCTGCTGCAGCTCAACCGGCGCCGCGCAGAGCGCGAACTCCCGCCGTCGGTTACAGCAATGGCCGGCGAGCGTCGCCGCCTCCGTCGAGCTTGAGCCACCGCGCATCCTCACACAAAGCCGCCGGTGGTTGATCTCGCTGACGCCGCGCTGCTGCGAACTACTCGCCGGAATTGCAAGCCACCGGACCGGTTCGTCACTTGTTTGGTCGGTTCATCACTCTTCCGTCCGGTTTGAGAGAGAAGAGGTCGGTTTTGGATAGATCGGCACGACGCGTCTCAGATTCGATGTTCACGCGCGCCGACGCGCGGTTTTCGACACTCACACCACACGCCGCCACGCGCCGCCGCCGCGCCGCCTTTCACGAGCTCGCCGGCAGGTCCTGTTTTGATCCCCGAGTTCGTTTTGACCCTCGGTTGGGTAATTCCGCTTGATTATTACTCGATATTCCAACTAATTGCGATGTAGACTCTAAGTTATGCTTATGTTAACTAATTAAGGAATTGATGAAATGGAATTAGGAATCCGGCGTACTAATCACGATTGTGATGAACACTGAATTAGGAACGGAGCATGAGGAGTTTTAAGCGAAGGCTATGGTAAGGGATTTTCTACCAAAGATCTTAAAAAGGGAAGTGAATACGATTTCTTGAAATATGTATTTGTTTTAAAAGATGAAAATTGAGGATTTATTTCAAAAGGTGAATTTCCAAAACTCATGCTTAGGGCTTGAATTTAGAAAACGAATATTTTAAAGGGTTTTTCGAGGATCTCGAGTGAATGATTTCCAAAAGGTTTAGAAAGGAACTTGATGATTCAAGGGTTTGAGAGGACCCGAGCTGAAATGATTTCAAAGAATTTAAAAACGAGTCTTGACACAGCTATGTATATTTTTGTATATTGAGATTTTCAGTTATGTTATTGTGCTAGTTATGCACCTTAAATAATAAACGTACTTATTTATCGATGATTGATTGACTCTAGTTAAAATTATGAAAGTTATGTCATGATCTTGAGTTTAAGTGATTGTTGCATCATTCCCGAATGTATATGTATATGAATTCAAAGGATGGGACCTCATGCATATTGTATGTATATGAACATGTCAAGTAAGTGTGGCAATTGGTCTCTCGAGGACTTATGCATGGTAAAACATGCATTAGAGACTCTATGGGTCATTATTACAGAGAGTGCGTGAGGGCTCAATATTACGTGAGTGCCGTGAGGACTCAATATTACAGGAGTGCTGTGAGGGACTCAAACCTACGTGGTGCTGTGAGGACTCAATATTACGAGAGTCCTGTGAGGACTCAAACTCACTGAGTGGGCTGTGAGGACTCAAAATGAAAAGACTGGTGTAGACTCAATTGACCACGCATAGCCAAAGAGAAAAAGTCATGATTTTATGAGAAAGTTTTAGGTCCCATTCTGAGAAAGTTTTATGATTTTGAAAGTCATGAATAATGATTATGTTTAAAAGTCGATTTGAAGGAAAATCATATGCATGTGTTTGCATTTTCCGACCCCCACTTACTGGGTATTTTATAATACTCATCCTCTACCTTTGTTGTGTTTTCTCTGTTTTTAAAATGTTTTGGGTAGAGTCGAGAGAGCATATCAGTGAGTGGCATGGATGCGCTATCTGAAAGCCATGGGAACCAATTCATGAATTCCGCATCAATGATTTAAAAAGAATTTTTAAATGATTACTGTCTCCAGTTATGTAACGTTTAGTTTTGAAATTAGAGGCCGAACTTGGTTATGTTTATTGTAAACGTTTTGTATTTCTATGGGATCCCAAATTAAATTGATTTTTATTTATCAACTTTTGCTTATTTAAACTTCAACTAGGGCCTCGAATGCATGCATGAGTAGTAATGTCCCTAGGAATTTATGTTGTAAAAGTAGGGGCGTTACAGTTATCCCTAACTTATTTTACATATATAACAATTTTACTTTTGGAGATTTTTTTTTTAATGATACGTGAGATTGGGATTAGAACTTTGCATCTCTTAGTCAATAGTATATACTTTATGTCTATTGAGTCATACTTATCTTAACTTTTACGGTAGAGATTTTAAGTGATGTCCACATTTTTTGAATACATTATCATCGTTATTATATTAAAAGGTGACAAGTTAAAAAATCAATTGGCATACTCTTGCCTCACTTCAATCATTAAAAAATCAATTGCCATACTTTTGCCTCACTCCACAATTGATGATTGAATAGTGTTATTTAATATATTTTTTTTATTTGATTGATCAATTATATAATTATATTATTTTGAGACAAATCTTTATATTTCTACTTCTACTAGTAACCTAAATACTAATTTCAATACCATGTTTTTGGTTAGTTTTCTATAGTTTTTAGTTTTAATTCATGCCTTTCTTTTACTTTTTGTAAGCAAGCAAAAATTTCATTTTGAAAGTCAATGTTCAAGAATTTTCAAATTGAAAGCTATTAAAAAAAAAATTACGGCGCCTAGACGCTACGAACTTTGAAACATGAACCTGGAACGCATGCTTAGGATTTTTTTGGCGTATAAATACCTCTTTTTGTGAAATTTGAAGAAGATTGAAGGGGGAGAACGAGATGAAGACAGTTGGGCACTTTTAGTTAGGAATTTTGTTGAGATTTTTAATATGAACTAATTTACTTTTCTAGAACTTTGATGTAATCGCTATTTGAATCTTATTCTTCCCTCGTTAATAGTTGATATTTCAATTTCATATTTAGTTGTGGAAACTTTTCTGAGTTTAATGCATGTTTAGATTTGGTCATTATTTGCATCGATTTCATGTCATAATTCGAGGTTCAAAAACACGAATTGTTGATAGATCTGACTAATTTTTCCTAATTTACACTTGAGATAGGGATACTCTCTTGTGGATTTTGTGGTAATTTAGATGTACGTTCGTCGTAATTGAATTGTTGGAATTGTCATAGAGATATAGGCAATTTACTTTTTAATGATTATCGCTATTTCTTGAGAGAGAATATCGAATCTATAGGTTAGAACTTGCCAACAATCTAGAAATAGAATTTACTTCAATTATTAATGAATAGAGAATAAGAGGAGATAACAGTGAAGTCATAACTCTAGAAACTTTTGCAATTAAATTTAATCATTTGTTCCATGTTGAAGAAAATATTTAAAGTTGTATAAACCAGAACTTAAATGTGGGACTTAATGGGAGATTGATGACATATTAACCATTATGCCAAAAGGCATTTTTGTTATTCGATCTGAGTTTTTCTATACATATTATTAAAATAAAAAATTTGAGAAGAGCACATGATAAATCTGCCCCTGTTTATCGAGCAGAATTACTAATTTAAAGTGTGTCTTGTATTTAGTTTTCTAAATATTTTTGAACTATTAAAACTTCTTTTAAAAAATCTACATTGTTTAATAATAAATACAAAAACATTTTTTAAAAATTAGATTGATTTTAAAACATCTTTTTTTAAAATACGCTTGAAGCATGATTATCTAAAAAGTGACTTTATAACCAATTGAAAATTACCTCAAAGTATATGCAATAAGAAAATAAACCATATTTATGATTATAGTAGATCACTCTTGAATAATATAGCGCAACCAAAGATATTTGTTATTAAAACACAACTAAAAAAGAAAAAAAATATATAGTTTATTATAATGTGCAATACATGTGTTTTTTTAACTCTATTTTATATTATAAACGAAATTGTGTTTTTTTTTTACTTTATTTTATAGGAACAATGGCATGAATAGCAAAAAAAATATATAAATATTGCACCCATGTCATTGCTTAATTCAATTTACAAAAATAGCAACAAAAAAAAGCTCAACCCAAACAGATGGCGTGCAAAGTCAAAAATACCCTTATATTTTTCGCGCGCGTTTTTCAATCTGAAGTATATTAATAGCCTATCAATAGTCTATCAAAAACATACTGATGATGTACTTATGATATAGTATTGATATACTAATGATATACCTAAAATGAAATATACTATTGATATACTACTTATACACCAAATATAAATTATATCAGATATACCGTTGATATACTACTATATCTAAAAAAACTATTGCTAGATTTACAAATACCTTCTCCGTGTTGTTCAATATCGAGAAAATCAGTAATCTATCAACAATAGATCTAATATAGCAACGATATATCTAACCAAAACATAACTGCATAAGTGATATACTACTGATTCGGTTGATTTTACTAATATTAAGTATATATCAAATGTGATATACTATTAATATACTAAATCATTATATCACAAATAGGGATTTAGATTTACAAATGTCCTCTTTGTATTTTTCAATATCGAGAAAATAAGTAGTTGATCAATAATAGATCTGATATACCAATGATATATCCAACCAAAAAGTAACTACATGAATGATATGATATCTGTTGATTTCACTAATATTAAGTATATATCAGTGTGATATACTAACGGTATACTTTATTTAATATATCAACGGTATATCACAAATGGTGATTTATGCTTGATGATGATTTATCTTTGATATATTTTATTGATAATATTAAGTATATCAGCGGGATCTAAAAACTATTGCTAGATTTGGAAATGCCCTCCCGTGTTTTTTAATATCGAAAAAATCAGTAGTTTATTAACAATAGATCGGATATACCAATGATATATCTAACCAAAAAATAACTAATAACCGTTGATTTTACTAATATTAAGTATATATCGTTGTGATATACTACCAAAATACTTTATTCAGTATATCAACGATATATCACAAATAGTGATTTATGCTTGATAGTGATTTATGATGATATACTTTATTCAGTAATATTAAGTATATAACGGGATCTCAAAAGCTATTTAAAATGTCCGACATTTCAGGTAGAGTAAATTTCAGGTTATGCTTTTAAATTTCAAGTAGAATTCATAATTTAAAACCAAATTGGATTGTTTTTCCTTGTGTTATTGTATAGAGTATATCACTAATATACTATTGATATATGTATATGAAGTTAATTAAGAGTATACCAGTAACTCGCATATGATATATGTTCATTTCACTGATACTAATGATATACTAAATGTTAGGTATATTAGTGAAATAAACATATCTAAAATGGAGTACATTAGTGATATACTAATATGCAAAATATCTCTAATTTGCTACGACGGATATATAGGAAGTATATCATTCTAAATGATATATCTACAAGAAGGGTATCTGTAGTATATCAATAATATACTATTAATATACTTCGTTTTAGATATATATTGGTATATAAAAATAAAGTATATCTGATATACTTCTGATATACCAATATAAAGTATATCAGATATATTACTGATATACCAAATGTAAAGTATATCAGATATACTACTCGTGTTGCTATACCATGAGGATAAATATGGAATAATAAAAAAACGAAAATCGGATTAAAAAAAATTGCTAGATTTGCAAATCTAAAAAATCATAGCTAAGTTTGCAAATATGTTAATATTTTGTGCTACCCATTACAATTTCCCTAATTTCTAAGTTATTTTGAGACTGTTTAATAAATTATTTTCATCATAACAACCACATTTAAAGGAATAATTGCTTAGAAAAAGGATTAAATATTCCACTCTCAAATTTAAATTAAATTAATATATCAATATAAACCTTTCAAATCTTTGCATGAAAAGTGGTAAGTTTGAACCTTCCAAATATAACGTATAATGTAATATTGTCAAAATGTTTTCCATTAATTTAACAAAATAACAAATACAAAATATAAATATTGTCAAAAATATAAATATTGTCAAAATATTGTCCATTAATTTAACAAAATAAAAAAAATATTGTCAAAATATTTTCCATTAATGTAATATTGTCAAAATATTTTTCATTGATTTAGATGATTTATCAATAATTGAACCAAGATTGAACAAATTTTAGAAAAATTGAAAAAAAATTATAACCTGATTTGATAGTTAGTTATGATTTAGATAATATATATTTTTTAATTTTTAAGGATGTGACATATTTTAATGAGATTTTATTGAAGTTTAAAAATATTAATAGAATGTGGACATAAAATGCATCTCTTGAAGAGACGCATTCATGTATCCCTGCGTCACATGCCCATCAACTTCCGCCTTGGTTCAGGACTTCTCCACAAACTAAGACAGATTGTTTCAATATGTTTTGTCCAAAGCACGCTTAATCCTATGATTAATTGTTTCTCATTTAAAAAAAATGATGGTAATAAATAACCAGAACTTTTTGTCACTAACAATTTTGCATTTATCCTCCATTGACAAGTAATTTCAAAAAAATGATTGTAATAAATAACCAGAACTTTTTGTCACTAACAATTTTGCATTCATCCTCCATTGACAAGTAATATATATTCAAATAAGTACGTGGAAGATGATAGATTTTTGGAACTTGAATGATAATGTATCTTATAAATTATGAGATCACTCTACATTTTTTCTCTTCAATATGCTCTTTCAAGATGGTGCCTCAATTGTGAGGTCGCTCTATATTTTTTCAATGTGGATCAAATACGTGTTTGGGTTCCATCTATATCTTATAAATTGTTAAGTCTCTCTTCACCTTTCCAATGTGAGATCCTCAACACGCTTCTTGGTGATTTGGTATATTAGATCTCATTAAACGCAAACGAGTATTTGGTCCAAAAAATGAAATTGGGATCCGAGATCCAAGAATGGTGAACTAAAAAAGGCACCATCTTGAAGGGCATGTCGAAGATCCTACATTGAAAAAATGTAGTGTGACCTTACAATTTATAAGATAGATAGTCTTTTATTGCTAATTAGTTTTGAGATGGAACTTATGTACTCTAACATGGAGAGGTCGTTATTCGTGATAATTCCACTTGATTATATACCCAAATTATCATATAAATTATTGGCTTACTTTGTCCTCAACCACTTGTCTTTTATATTTCATAAATTGGTCACTTTCTTTTGGGTGATTTCTCAATAATTTATCCTTTGATGTTTCTTTTTCCTAATTTCCACAAAATTTGAGATTTGGTTTATTATCTTAATAATGCATCATCATATTCAGTTCACAATAATATGATTCCCAACAATCAACTCCACTCCTTTCCTCTAAAGGAAAGATCCTAAATTCTTTTTTTAGTTGAATGATAGGTGAGGTAGAGGATTTGAACAACAAACCTTTGGTCGAAGATATATATTTTAAACTAATTGACCTAAATGCACATGTTGGCTTCTATCTTAAATTCAATACTCATAAATTATCTTTTCTGATGGTAATAATTATATGATATTGAGCAACAACTAGAAATTAAAAAAGGAAAGTGCTTTATTTAATTGTGGTAATTAAGTTAAACATGATATGACGTGGAAGTAGATAATGAGTTAATTATGATAAAATAATCAGAGTGAGCATAGCTCAGTGACAATTGGTATCGAATCCTCCACCCCCGAATGTTGTTGAACTAAAAAAAATCATGATAAAATATTTTATCATCGTTCATGACATTATCATGAAGATGAATTGTGTCAAATGCTCAAACATTATTCATCTATCTGTTGCCAATATGAACATACAACTCAATTGACATAAAATATATACTCTCGAGTAAAAGATTAAGGGTTTGAATGCTCTACCTCACATATGGTTAAACTAAAAGAAATAAAATGGTTAATCTATTTGTTAATCATATCACAGAATATTGAGTGCATGATAAAAGTCAAATTATCTCACTACAAGTCTATATTGTAATTAACTTTTTGAATGATGTAAATAATTGAGTTGTAAGGTCTAGTAAGAAATTTGAGGAGTCTCATATAAAAAAGAGCGGATATGGCATATATATGACAATCTGGCCTAATCTAAAAGTATTTATAAATATGGCAAAATTTTAAGTTCTATCAATATCTATCAGTAACTATGGTCTATTAGTGACTTATCAATAACAGTAACTATGGTCTATTAGTGACTTATCAATAACAATGATAGACTTATCTAATAGGTTTATCAATGATTGAAATCTATAGTGATACATCTTTCAATAACTGAGGTTTTCATTAGTTATTGAGATCTATCAATGATAGGTGAGTATCATTTATCATTGATTGACCTCAGCCAATGATAGGTATCTATCATTGATTGTTTGCATGTTTTTTTGCTATTAAGTTTATTATTGATATATCATATCAATAGAATATAAAATAGTATATTAGTGATAGCTTACTTAATTTACTATTAGATGATTGTTTGCATGTTTATTTTCATTTAGGTTTATTACCGATATACATTATTCATAAAATAAAAATATTATATGAAAGATATTTAACTTTTTATTTTCTATCTATGATTATTTATAATTTTATGTGCTCATTTGTTATTAGGTCTATCACTTTAATAGAATTAAAAATAGAATATCAGTGATACTTGAAATTATTTTCTATCCATGATTGTGTCATGCTCAATTGCGGTCTATCATTGATTTTTATCATATCTTTAAATCAAAAAAAGATAAATTTGTGTTACGTATCCTTTATTTTCTATCGGTGATTATCTACATATTCATTTATTATTAGGTCTATCTTTTTGTAAACCCGAGATTTTTCTTTGGAACTTCCTTATTAACAAACAACAAAAAGAAAGAAGAAATGAATCTTTAAAACTTGGCTTCCCATGTTTTAAAAAGAAAAGAAATGAAGTGAAAGACAAAAGGAAAACAAGGAAAGAAAGTTTAAACCATTTTGGTTTGGTTTGCTTTTAAAGACAAGAAGAAAAGGAAATAAAACAAATGTTTTATATATTAAGTTATTTTGTTTTGTTTTGAAAAGAAAAGAAAAGAAAGGGAAGAAAGGGATAAAGGAAAGAAAAAGAAAAGGAAAAAGAAAAAGAAAAGGAAAAAGGACAAAAGAACCCTCTTCCACCGATTTTTTTTTTTTAAAAAGCCTTATCTCTCCATTTTCTTCTCTTTCATCTCAAACTAAGGCTGAAGCTTCGTGGTTGAAGGAGAAAGGAAGAAGAAGGAGGCCATTTTTGGTGATTTTGAGCTGGAGTTGCAGAAGAAAAGAGGAAAACTCAAGGGAATTCTTTATTACAGCAAGGAAATCAACTCAGACAAGCTCTGATTTTCTGTTCATCTCGAGCTCCACAAGAAGAGGTAAGAGTTGAGCTTTTGTTTCATGAAAGTTAACTCATATTGGAACAAAATTCGTGAAGGAAGCTCGAGCCAATTCTGATTTTAAGTTTCTGTTTTGTTAAGAGGAAGGCAGAAGACAGAATTTTGCTGTCAAATCCGAGAAGTCTCTGATGTTTTGGTTGTTCTGATCTGTATACTTGGAGTTAGAAGCTCTAATTGGTATGGTTCGAAAGCTTATTCAATTTCCTACCAGTTTCATGAAGGAATCGTGAGAACAAAATGATTGGAAGATGTTGTAATCATCAGGTTAAGTTTCGGGTTGCAGCAGGAAGTGAAATCTGGAACAGCAGCAGGATCATTTTAGGGGTTAAGCTACTGAGGTCTTTTCTAACCCATACGTTAGGAATTTCATTTTCATGTCTTCATAAGTGTTTTAGAGGGTTCAAAAAGGAAGAGTTTGGTATAAAGTACATTCTTTTTGGATAAGTAATGAAGAAGTTATGGTTGTCTGAAAACAGGGCAGAAAATCTGAAAATGCTGGAATTTTTGAAAGTGTGTTTTCTTGTAGTTTTAAGGTTAAAAACCATGAGCTCGAGGTTCTAATACATGAATTTGGTTTGTTTGACAGGCCAAGAGCAAATAGGTCGAGTGTACGGGCTAAGATTCTAGTTCAAACACTGTGAGTGATAAAACGAACATCAAAAGTGTATATATGCTTGAAATATGTTCAAGAAATGCAAGTTTTGCTAGAATAAAAGTTCCCAATGCATTATGCTTTCTTTTGAACACATGTTTATGAGTATTCATGTTTTCCTAGAAATGTTTCAAGTGTTCATTGTGACCCTAAAAGTCTTTATAAAGTTTATACATGAGCATATGTCCAGTGGTTGCCAAAATTTATGGAAATGTTATGATTTCAAGCAAGCATGTACTAGCAAGTATGTTTTAAAGATTTCGAGTTTATGAAAACAATTTGAGTAAGCTTGAGTTTTATGAAAAAAAGATAAGCGGGCATGTTCAAATGTTTTCATGTGATTTTACGAGATATTGAGCCCGAGGCTTTATGGTACCGTGTGCACACAGTCTTATTACATTGTCGACGTTGAGTGTACTCGTGTGACAACGGTATTGCGTCGTGAGTCTTTGGCGGGCCCCACTCATTGACAAAGACGATGGGAGTCTTTGGGCGGGCCCCACTACATCGTAGAGTAAACGTTGGTTGTCTCGGGCGCGCTACCTACACAACGTGGATTGTGACATGTTTTTAAAAGAGTTTATCTCATTTACATGTCTTACGAGATTTTGATGATATACTTGTTGGTTTTCTGAAAGTCTATTATGATTCTACGTTTACTTTCAATGCTTGAATACAAATGCATATGCTCATAGTTTTCAGATCACATGTTTTACAAGTTATAGATGTTTAACACAGTCACTCACTGAGCTTCATAGCTCATTCTTTCTATGTTTCCAAACTTTTCAGGTAGAGATCGTGCTCCTGGCACCTGAGTTACTGTCATAGTCTGCTGAAGCTTCATAAGTTAAATACTTTGTACGTGGCTGGTTTTGTCTAGCAAGTCTTTATGTTTGTAAATTATTTTGAGAGGACTTTGGTGTTATAGTTGTTTGTACATTAGAGGTTGTATAAACAATGGTTTGTCTTGTGTTGTTTCTGATGCTCTAGACTTTTAGTTTCCAAGAGAGACTTGTGAAGGGTTTCTCCTTGTATATGTTTAATAGTTGTCCAGTTTCCGCTATGTCATGTTAAAGTGTTCCATTTTCGAACATAGTATGTTTATCAGGTGTATCAGGGTCAACAGGTATTGTTAAGAGATAAACAATTTCTGTTGGCTTCACGCCGCCTTTCGAGCTGAGTTAGCAGGTAGTTCGGAAGGGGGTGTGAAAATTCCAGCATTTTCAGATTTTCTGCCCTATTTTCAGACAGCCATAACTTCTTCATTACTTATCCAAAAAGAATGTACTTTATACCAAACTCTTCCTTTTTGAACCCTCTAAAACTCTTATGAAGACATGAAAATGCAATTCCTAACGTATGAGTTAGAAAATACCTCAGTAGCTTAACCCCTAAAATGATCCTGCTGTTGTTCCAGATTTCACTTCCTGCTGCAACCCGAAACTTAACCTGATGATTACAACATCTTCCAATCATTTTCTTCTCATGATTCCTTCACAAAACGGGTAGGAAATTCAATAAGCTTTCGAACCATACCAATTAGAGCTTCTAACTCCAAGTATACAGATCAGAACAACCAAAACATCAGAGACTTCTCGGATTTGACAGCAAAATTCTGTCTTCTGCCTTCCTCTTAACAAAACAGCAACTTAAAATCAGAATTGGCTCGAGCTTCCTTCACGAATTTTGTTCCAATATGAGTTAAATTTCATGAAACAAAAGCTCAACTCTTACCTCTTCTTGTGGAGCTTGAGATGAACAGAAAATCAGAGCTTGTCTGAGTTGATTTCCTTCTTTGTAAGAAAGAATTCCCTTGAGTTTTCCTCTTTTTCTCGCAACTCCAGCTCAAAATCACCAAAAATGGCCTCCTTCTTCTTCCTTTCTCCTTCAACCACGAAGCTTCAGCCTTAGTTTGTGATGAAAGAGAAGAAAATGGAGAGATAAGACTTTTAAAAAAAAAAAAAACAATCGGTGGAAGAGGTTTCTTTTGTCCTTTTTGCTTTTTCTTTTTCTTTTTCCTTTTCTTTTTCTTTCCTTTATCCCTTTCTTCCATTTCTTTTCTTTTCTTTTCAAAACAAAACAAAATAACTTAATATATAAAACATTTGTTTTATTTCCTTTTCTTCTTGTCTTTAAAAGCAAACCAAACCAAAATGGTTTAAACTTTCTTTCCTTGTTTTCCTTTTGTCTTTCACTTCATTTCTTTTCTTTTTAAAACATGGGAAACCAAGTTTTAAACATTCATTTCTTCTTTCTTTTTGTTGTTTGTTAATAAGGAAGTTCCAAAGAGATCGGGTTTACAACTTACCTCCCCCTTAAGAAATTTCGTCCTCGAAATTTAGTAGTCCTTAGGTGAATATCGTCGGGTACTTGCTTCTTATTAGGTCCTCTAACTCCCAGGTTGCCTCCTCCACTCCGTGATGTCTCCAACGAACCTTCACGAGTGAGATCGTCTTGTTTCTTAAAACTTGTTCTTTCCTGTCGAGGATTTGAACTGCATCCTCTACGTAACTCATGTCTTCTTTCAGCTCAACTGGTTGTGCTTGCAACACATGTGTCGGATCTAGAATATACTTCCTCAACATGGACACATGAAAAACATCATGTACTCGAGATAATTCTGCTGGTAACTCCAGTCTGTAGGCTGCTGACCCAACTCGACCCGTTATTTGATAAGGACCAATATATCTAGGACTTAGCTTACCCTTCTTACCAAAACGAAGGACACCTCTCCATGGAGATAACTTCAAGAAAACTTGATCTCCAACCTGGAATTCTAAGTCCTTTCGTCGCTTATCAGCATAATTCTTCTAACGGTCTTGTGCTACCTTCAAATTCTCTTTGATTACCTTAATATTGTCTGTAGTAACTTGTACCAACTCAGGGCCGATTAGCTTCCGCTCTCCAACTTCATTCCAACATACGGGCGTTCTACATGGTCTTCCATACAGAGCCTCAAATGGTGCCATACCAATACTCGACTGGTAGCTGTTATTGTAAGCAAATTTCATAAGCGATAGGTGAGTATCCCAACTCCCTTTAAATTGAAGGACACATGCTCTCAACATGTCCTCTAAGGTCTGGATGGTCCTCTCGATCGCCCCCATCTGCATCGAGGATGGAGCGTTGTACTAAAATTCAACTTTGTTCCCCATAGCCTTACGTAAGCTAGGCCAAAACTTAGAAGTAAATCTTGGATCTCTATCTCAAACGATAGACACTACTGGTACTCCGTCATCGACTCTGGTCTGTCGACGATAGCTTAGCTAATGGTGATCAAGCGTGGCGTCGCTTTAATGTCGGTACAAACCGTCTTTGTTTTTTAGTGAGTCTATCCACTATTACCCAAATACCATCATGCCCACTTGAAGAAGTGCGTGGTAATCCAAACAGAAAATCCATAGTGATATGCTCCCATTTCCACTCAAGACCTTTGGCGATGGGTTAAGGAGTCCTCTTGGCCTCTGTCTAACTGGTTTAACCTGTTCATGGACTTCATGAACAGGATATTCCACCAGTATTTGGATCAGTTCGTGATCAATTGACATATTAATGATCAATTGACAATATACATAAAAAATTATTTATAAGCATTAAACATAAAAGCGGTTGTTTAATGATAAACCTCTATCAATGGTAGATGTAAAATATGGTCTATCATTGATAGATTATAAAAATGATATTTCAGTTATCAAAATGTGTATCAAAGTAGTATATATTTGTGGTAGACCTAAAAATTTCCAATTTTGTTATATTTGCAATTTTTTTATTTGTGTGACATGTTTATAAATATTGCAATCAATTTTGTCACCCATTACCATTATCCAAAAAAAAAAAAAAGAATATAATGAGTGGTAAGGAAAAGGGAACAAAAACCTAATTTAGTGAGATTTGCATACAAAATGGGACCCCAAATATAAAAGAGATATGGATCATGTTCCACAAGTATGATATTTAGATGCAAAGTGAAGATTCTCAAAAGCTAATAAATGAAAGTGCAAGTATTTTCATCCTTTCTCATAGGTATGAGATTCCTAAAGTAAAAGCCCATATGAGAAAGGCCAAATATGTTTGGATGATATATAATATGTTCCAAACATTATCTGCTATATTTAAATGAATAGAAAATTTATATCAAAACATATCATTTGGTCCATAATATATACCAATTTTTCTTTTTTCTTTTTTCTTTTTTTTCAATTTCATCTTTTTTAATCTTTTTAAAGGTTTCAATTTTATCTTTTTAAGTTCTTGTTGCTGAAATTAAACAACAATATGATGATGAATGTGTCATATAAATCTAGTATTTTTGACAAATGGTTTTACCCAACCGATTAAATATATTCACATCACCTGCTTAATTAAGAAAGAAACTAAATTGGTTTGGAAAAAAATTATTTTTTTTAAAATGACAGATGTTAACCATATAATTGTTGAGTGGTTATTATTTTCTGTTATTATTTGTTGTACAGTTAGCTTTCCCTCTTTTATAAATACTCTTTTGTAAATATTCTTTGTAATGAGAAGACTCTCACATGAGTAGACACAATATTAACCGTATGAAAATTTATTATATATTAGACATAAAAATGAAAAATTCAATAACTTTTTTTAAAAGTGTAAAAACCTATATATTAAACATACGCTTTTCTTTCAATCAAATTATTTTCATCTACATTTTAAAATGAATTTAAATTATTGAATTAACTTATGTGCAAATAATAATTATTTATTTATTTCGTTTCTTTTCAAGCTCGAAACCCCAATCTTTCAAATAATTATGTTTTTTGTATTTATTTAAAATACTTAATATATCATGTGTAGAAGGGTTTTTTTTTTTTTTCCTTCTCTTTTCTTTTGGAGTTCATCAAGAATAGAAAGAGTTAAAATCCTGTTACTACTAACACTTAATAATAATTTCATGAGAAAAACTTTTCAATACAAGTATTTTCTTTAGAATATTTCATCATATGTATGTATGTAAGGGTGAGAAAAGATATCTTAATAAAATTAGATTCATGTTAATCTTTTCCCACATAAATTTTGAATTGAATAATGGTTAGAGATATTAAAATGTTTGACTAGAATTATCTCAATGCATATAATATACTCTCTTTTTTAATAGATAAGCATATGAATATGATATTTAAAATTCGTTAAAGTAGTACGTGAAAAAACTCTTGTTAAACTTTCAATATGAAATAATTAATTGTGAAGAGAAACCGAAACTGTAGAATTGGAAGTGAAAGAACTTTTTGTCCAATTAAAGGGGTCGGGTCATATAAATTGTGTTTTTGCAATTACGTGCATTGATTTCCAAATAATCCGAATCGACGGCTCAGAATCAATTCCTTAACGCAAAAGCAAAGCCTACGCTCTTTTCCTGCACGTGTCATTCACGCCGCATAATTTGTCAACTGAATTGACGATCTTTCAAATCCGTGTCAAACACGCGATTTAAACACAACGCGATTCAAACACAATGCCCTGCCCTCACTTTCTCTTCTTCTGCCCGCGCTAAAAAAAAAATAAAAACAAAAAGCAGAGTTATTGCAGAGCTCACGGCCATTTGATTTTCCCATTCGTTCTTCTTATAAACCTCTGCAAGTGAAATCCATTTGCGAGCTGTAAGTTTCGAAATAGGTTTCCTTCTTTCTTTTTTGAATTTGAATTTCAGTTTGTTCGACGATTACCAAGTGTTTTCTTGTTGTTTTCGTTCTTGGGTTTCTCGTTGTAATTACTGGAATTTGGTCTGTTTGTAAGGTTTCTTTAGGTTGTTGGATCGTTGAGACATGGGTATGCTCGTTTTGGTTGCGGTGTTTATCTTTGATCTGGTTGCTTTTGCGCTTGCTGTTGCTGCAGAGCAGAGAAGAACCACTGTAAGTTTTTATGTATTTGTTGGAACTCTCTATTAATCGTTTTTTGTTCTTTGATGAATTTTATTTTTATGAGAAATATGATCGGAATATTTTGAAACGCTTTGTGATTTTCGTACTGGATTATTCTCAATTGAAATTCTTTATTGATTGGCTTAGGTATTGAGTTTTTGATTAGCAAGAAATTTTGAACGTTATCAACCCTTACAATGCAATCTAATGGAGAGACGATTTTTAGCTAATAATTCTGCTTAGTATGAGATGAAATGGCTTATTACTTATCAAAGTGCAAAACAAATTTGGTCATTAAGATTTTCTGCACCCTGTGGCCTGCAATTAAACTCCTAGGAATCTTTTGTTTGTGTCATTTTTGTGTGTTAATAGTTTAAACCATTCATGAACAGTTTGATATGTTAAGTCTCTGATTGCGAGAGGAATCAAATATTATGATATTAGGTTAGGACTCATGATTTGATCATAATATTATTTGGAAGTGAAGATAAGAGTGGAGTATGATGTGTGTATCTTATAAGTGAAACCAATCCTTTGGCAGGCCATGGTCGTTCAATCAGGCAATTCTAAATTCTGTGCCTATAATTCTGATATTGCAACTGGCTTAGGTGTGGGTTCACTTCTGGTCCTATTTGCTAGCCAAGTGATCATAATGGTGGCAAGTCGATGCTTATGCTGTGGGAAAGCTTTGCGACCGAGTCGTTCGAGGGCTTGGGCAATTACCCTTTTCATCACTTGCTGGTACATTCCATTGCTCAACCTTCACAATTTACTAGCTTTGTTGTGCTTGGCTTTGCAAAATCTTAATACTGTCAACAGTAACTATGAGTTTACTCACTTGTAGGAGGATTTTAAACTGCAATCTTCCCTCTTAAGATCCCCATTTGTCAAGACCTCTTACGAGGCATTGGGATTTCTAATGGCCTTCAATGTGTTACATAAATGGTCAAATTATCATTATACTCTGATTTGAAATGCTTACTTTATATGACACTCAAGATCATTTTAACATGTTATAATGTATATAGTTGAGCTAGAGTTTGTTTCAACTGACATTAGTTACGATATGAGACAAGACATTTGTATGTTTTTCAATTTCTGAGGATCAAAATCAAACTCCAAACATTGTGTTTAGTTGGTTGCATTGCGTGGATATTTCAGGGTATGTTTTCTCATTGCTGAGATCTGTCTGCTGGCTGCTTCGGTGCGAAATGCGTATCATACCAAGTACATTAGTTCTCTGATGAACGAGCAAATTTCGTGCAAGATGCTGAGAAGAGGAGTGTTCGGGGCCGGGGCTGCTTTTATCGTCTTCACATGTGTAGCATCAGAGCTGTTCTATGTTAGCTTTTCCAAGGCTCATGACCAGACTTCCTCCTTTGCCAAAGACACTGGCATTCGAATGGCAAACCTATAGAAGGTGTGAGGAGCTTCTTTATCAGAGTTGGGTTTTATAGGATTTTGTCAAACATGTGTGACTTGTTGATGTGAAAAATGAACAACTGAGAGTAACAGATTACTTATTGAATACAGATGTACAAATATGATTTGATAGTTGAGTGAAGATTTCATGTTGTGGTTTGTGTCTTATGCTGTGTCAATGACTATGTTTTTCTTTAGTATTTGAGCTAATCCTTGTCCGTCTTTGTTACTATCGTTGCGATCGTGGTGGTCACCTGTCTCACTACCTGATGTTGCATACTAGATTGAACCTTCAATTATATTTATCGATGAAAAACGTTTACAGATCATGGAAGCTTGCATCTGAAGTGAGGCCTTCTATTGGGCTTCATTCTTGGGCTCCACCCCAAATATATCATAAAAACACACAGAGAGATGTCAATGAGTGAATGTACAAAGCCCAAGAATAGACACTGATAAACCAATGGCCTACTAGCCCAATGTTAATGTAATCTGATCAACTGCTTAATGCTAACAGTGGTGATCAAACTGAAGTAATTAATTTTTCCACGAAGATTATTCAAAAGACATGGGAGTGGCCAGAAACTTTCTTTCGACAATTTTATGGGATATTAATATTAATAGGAAAGCGCACAAATTAACGCAAAGAGCTCTTCAATTACGACCGAATGAGAGTTGATTCTCGACGGGGCACCTTAATTTCCTGATTTAAATCATTTCTTTCATGTATTCCATTTTTCTAGAAAAAAAATATATATATATGTAACTTAGAAAAGTCAAAACAACTATAATGGGTAAGTAGCTATATGTGAGACTGCTGGTAAGAGGTAAGTTGGGAATATTAGTATATTATTAGTAAAGATATAGTAGTAATTAGTTAGTCTAAGTGAGTTAGGGTTCTTGCAAGTGGGAATGATTTTGGTATTGTCTTAGTGTCGGGATTTGAGAGAGACGTAACCTTCTTTGATATTGCAATATAGTTCTATTTTGTGTTTTCTTGTTAGTTAGTTGTATTATAACACTAGTTTTGATAGATTTGTTAATTTCATGGACTACATAAATATATGTAATATAAACCTTTAAATCAACTTTTTATACTACATACTATTCTTTAATTTTCTAAATCATAAATCCATAAATCAAACATAAATTATCTAAACTATAAGGAATTGCATGGCTCACCGCCCTGGTATTCTGGAACCTTGGAAACTCGACTCTATATTTGGGGTGCAGGGTTGTGTTGTGGTGGTTTGAATTTTGAACCTAAACCCGACTCAACCCTAAACGGTCACCCAAATGGACTCTAAGTTTCTAAAATATATTTCTTTGTAATCTAAATGCTTTTTAATTTAGAAACGTCTTTTAATAATCTGTTCATAAACTTCAAAAATCATAGCAATTTATTGTATTTTTACTGCATGGACCATGGTATTAAATAAGGTTTATATAATGCATATGTTGCCTGGTTTATAGGTAACCCATGTAGAAAATGCAGCTTTTAAGACAATCAACACCAAAATGATGTCTTATCTAATTAAATTAACCCATTAAACCAGCTGCCTTTAAAGTTGATACTTCACTGACCAATTCTTTAACTTAATCCAAACTCGTGAACCTATATCATTTTTATTAGTATTTGTTTAAATCATTTTTGGATAGAACTTTTGTCTTTTCTACTTTTCCCTTTTGAATGTAATTGCCCTTTCATTCTCGAATTTGTCAAAAAGCAAATAGTCCTTGAGAAATATTTTGTACAATTATTGGCACAAAATGTGAGATACTTTTGTTCAATTATGAATATTTATCTTTTTTCTAAGAGGTAATTGATCATAAGATACATGGTCATAAAAAAAAAAAAGGGGTTAAATTTCAAAAGTTTACTGGCTCAACTTTGATGGTTGTACTTCATAGGTCTATAAAATTTAAGAAGTATCCCATAGGTTCTTCAATTTTTAACATGTCAAATAGGTTCTTAAGGTTTGGTTTTTTGTTTTTAAAAATTAAGTCTATAAGTATTATTCTCACCTATGAATTCCTTTATTTTGTTATTTCCTTTGTTACATATATTTTCAAAAATCAAACTAAGTAATAGTTTTCAAAAACTTATTTTTGTTTTTGAAATTTAGATAAGAATTCAAATATTTTTCTTAAAAAGATGAAGTTCATTCTAGAGAAATGATAACAAGGACAATTTTTAAAAACTCAAATAGTTATCAAACGAGACTTAAACTTTCAATTTTGTGTCGGTCTTTGATATTTTAAACTTTTTTTAAATTAATAAATATGCATGTTAAACATCAATTGAATTTTATGTCTAATAGGAAATTAAACTTTCAATTTTGTGTCGAATAGATTCGTAAATTTTAAAAAGTGTCGAACACATCAATGACCTTTTAGACACAAAATTGAAATCAAATTACTTTTTAGATACAAAATCAAAAGTTTAGGGGTTTATTAAACACTCCTCAGATTTCAAAGGCTTATTAGACAACAAATTTAACAATTCAATGATTTATTAAACATTTTTTTAAATTTCCTACCAAACACTTTTTAAAGTTTAAGAACCTAATTCACACAAAAATTCAAAATTTAATAACTAAACTTGTAAATTAACTAACTTTTTTCTATTATCCCTCAACTATTCCCCTAGATGGCCATAATATATAATTGCTATATTGTTTTTTTTTTTCCTCCTCTAGAATCAGATTGTTTTAATTTAGTCTACGCTTCAATTTAAATGAAATAAATCAAAACCCACATGAAAACTCCTAAAATTGACACTCATCTTAAAATCTAGAATTTGTACACAGCCTTATAAGCTCTAAAAAAAAAAAAGATCTTTTCCAATAAAATGGTCGCGGCTTGTAAAGCAATATGGTTGTTTCAAAATAAAGTTGAAGATAATAATGTAATTAATAAGACACCCACAAAAGTAGGTGAGAAAATTCGCTTTCAATTTTAATTCCTTCGGACATACACAACCACATTGATTTTTACAAAAAAGGGAAATTCCTCAAACAACACCAATCTTTTCGACAGTAAATCTGATCTCTAAATTTCATACATTTTCTTTGCATTATTACATTTTACATCTTCCAAAAACATTTCCCAGAAAATTAAAACCCGTTTGAATTCTGTAACTTTAAAGAACAAATAATCTATGATTCTCATTGTAATCTAGAGGCAGAGTAATTGCAAAAAATGCAAGAATTCCATCTTATAACATCGACAATACTCCCTTTTTCAACTTCAAGCTTTCGGCTATGCCTGTTCCACAAATGCAGAGCCAAACTCTTGGATCGAATCTGCCTCAGTTTCGCAATTAGCCATTTCAAATGAACTGCATCTTTTGGACCTTGAAACAGAGTTCTGATTCTGCTCCAAACAACAGGGTAAAACGCCGATGGAGGAAGAACAGTGAAATTAAACCCAGGATTTTTATTCAATCTCGATATAACTCTCGATACTAAATACGGCCCATTGTGACCCCATTTGTTTCCGTCGAAAGTTGAAGCGAATTCTTCGATGAATTGGAGGAGAAGTGGATGATTCTTGTCGAAAATCATCACTGCGTTGTTCAATCTGCTCCAGTTTCTTGTTTTCAAATCGATGGTCTGAGCTCCGATTACGTTCCGGAGATTTTTGAAGCTCTTTAGAATTATCACGTCGGTGTCGATGTAAATGCCGCCGAATTTGTATAATAGAGCTAATCTGAGCAAGTTCGAGAGGTTTTGGCCTAAAGAAATCTCGCCGGGTTTTATAATTCCTTGCCGGAGTTGATTGAACCAGGGCTCTGCTTCGGTGTTTCTGAAAATCGAATCGAAATCCGGCGAAATTGGGAATATGGGGAATCCATTTCTGGAAATTGGGGTGAGAATTTGTTTCCCTTTTGCGGAATCGAGTGAATTCGAGACGATAACCAAACAGGGATTTCCATTTCCAGTTCCAGTTCCAGTTCCGTTTTGGTGGGCTTTGAATATGCTCTGTATTGCCCATAATTCTCTGTCGGTAAACGAATTCAACGGCGAAATCCAAGTCATGAAGAATCTGAGATTACACGAATTCGCAGCGAAGAACTCGTCAATTCTTGCCGAGAATTCGTTTTCTCTTGGTTCGGGCCGGAGGCTTCTCAAGCGGCGTTTATGCTTCCCGACCCTCTTCGCCGGCCGGCCGACGGAACTACCAGCTCGACGGAGTTTGAAGTGGGGATTGTGGAAAACAGAGGAATTTGATTTCAAAATCGGCGGTGGGTTTTTTTCTTCGATGGAAAACAAAACATGGGTTGAAGTGGAAAGTGAAGAAGAAAGATTGGGCAATCGTTTCTCCGGCAAGAAACCTGCGGCATGTGGCACGGTCTTCTCCGGCGACGGTGAGAAAAAACAGAAAACATAAAGGGCATTGTAAGCCAAAAGGAAGAGAAGGAGAAGAGAAAGAAGAGAAATGGGAAGGGATGAGAGAAAATCGAAAGTGGAATCCTTGAGAGTTTGTAAACGGTGAAGGTTGAAATTAGCAATCATTGGAAATGGAGAAGTGAAGATAGTGAAAGGTAACTGACAAATGGAGGAGAAAAGAAGAAATGGGAGTGAGACTCAAGAAAGAAAGTTGCAGTTGAAGTTGCAGAGCATTTTAATGGTGGAAAATAAATAAATAAATAAATAAATAAAAATGAAAAAGAAAGGTTTTGAAAAGAGAATTTGCATGTGCTTGTGAGGAAATCAAAAAAGTTGTGAAAAGGAAGGGATGGGATTGTCATTTGTCAATAGACAGTGCAGTGGCCACCTTTAATTTTGGTTTCTTATTTTTACTCTTGGAATATTTGGTGTTGCTATTTGAATTGAATTTGTGGATGTTAAATAACTTTAGTATTGGTTGGTTTTTTTAAAAAATAGAATACTAGATTATACAAATTAATGTATTTAGTCTGGTACTTTTAAAGCTCTAAATTTAGTTGATGTACTTTCAATAAATTTTAAAATTAGTTCTTTGAGGTTAACTTTTATTGAAATTGATTAAACGATTTTCATGCAATAAAAATAAAAAATACAACGTGGATAAGTTTTCAACATTTATGAAGAAAATACTAATAGAACTCTTTCTCTATAATGCAATGAAATTCAAAGTAGAAGGATCAAAATGTTATTTTAACCCTAGAAATATGTTGATAATTGATGATATAAACTCTTAAATTGGTTAATCAATAATATATACACCATTAACCCATCAATAATGTATTTGTTTAAAAGAGTAATCAATATGTATTATTACCAAAAAAAATATATTTTATGACGCTATTATAATTGAACATTTATCAAGATGCAATCTATGAAGTTGTCTTGGTCATATTAAAAGTACTTTATGACGCCTTTTTCTCTTTTCCATTTCTGTAGTTCCAACAAAAAGAAAGAAATTGCTTCTTTGTTGCGAAAAACATCAAATTGTCACACAACTGGAAAAACAAAACCCAAGGCACATCGATTCATGAATACTTTCGAAAAGAGGAAATTTGATGGAGCAAATTTCAAAGTTGCAAACATCTGTTGAAGAAAAGGTCACTCTGAAAAATTAGACATTGAAAAACAAAAATCAATACACAGAGATCGAAGAAGGAAGAAATGGGTTATAAATTACAAACTCGAAAATGAATAATGATTTCATTCCACTATAGTTTTCCGTATACAAGCTGAAAGAAAAAAAGAAGGAAGAAGAAAGGCTACAAAAAAAAAAAAGAAATAAAGAAAATCAGAACTCAAAAAGGTAGAGAGAGAGAGAGAGAGAGAGAGAGAGAGAGAGAGAGAGAGCTCTGAAAATTAAAAAAAAAACCCTCACCAAGTGGTGGGAAGAAAAAGGTACAGATAACAATGGTCAATCAGACAACAACATTAGCGATAAGCCCTCTGGCTTCTTCGGTATGTTGCAGCTTTTGCTTCTTCTCTATTTCTATGGTATCAATATCAATTAAGGATAAGCAATCCCACTAAGGAAGGTTAAGAATTTACAGGATCTCCCCATGATTTCATTCTCAGCAGTTTCTACATGATTCGATCACTTCGGTTACGGCTTTGTGTGTCTCCGGGGAAATCATGTTCAATGTCAAATGAAATGCCTGAATAAACAAGATTATCAGCACAAGAATTTTCAGTCATTTTACACAGTTTATGCATTCGGTCGAACCGCTATTAGATCGAACAGATGAACACGCAATCAAATAATCATCCCAAGAAAAATCCATCATCCATTTTGGGAGTATTTTCATGTTTTCGTATGCCTGTTCCATGCCGTGTTCATTAAGAATGGCAAGTCAAAATGAATATATACATACCACAAATCGCTCCAAAACTGGCACAAGAATTGATAGGTTGTGTTCTGGAAGACAATCAACAATTGCATCGCGTATGCCCTGGCTGTGAAAACAGAGAAAGGAAAATCCCTTGATCCTCGAGAAAACTTTATTCAGTTATACTATTAAGAGGAAGGCACTAACCTTTCAGTTGAAAGAAATGCTAGAAGTAGCGCTGAATAAGCCTCAACAATCATTTTTTCTGCTTCCTTCTCACCTTCAAGAAGAGCTACCTCCTCATTCTGCTCAATATCACAAATGTAGTTTGGTATGATATCATATGTAAAATCCAAAACTATTACCATTGGTGCATATCCTTTTATGTTTAGGTCACTTGCAGTACTTGCACTCAATGGGTCCACCAAAATATGCAGGTCAGCAATGGCTGATTGGCACCATAGGACCAAGAGCTTTACAATATTCATTTTATATTTTTTAGCAAAGAGGTCATTCACGAATTGGAGTCTTCCTCGATTGGTTTGGGTTGAGTTTGAGTTGAATTTTAGACCGTTTTCAGATGGTAAGTTTGTTGTTAACGAACCTTGTAATAATTAGGTTGGATAAGACAACTAGTTCAACTGGTTAATACATATAGCTCTGACAGAGGGGTCAGAAGTTCAGAAGTTCAGGTCGACAAAATTTGGCACACCTTCATTAACAAACAAAAAGAGGAGTAATCAAATAGTACTAACCCATGGCAAAGACTGCCCGTCTCCAACTCCGTCGCTTGCTCCTTGGTTGGCCAGAAAGATGGAACATATTAGTGGAATTACGTTGCTATGACCTTTTTCTAGTCCATGCACGCTAGGTATCAAAACAGTAGCCGAAGCAAGCCGAGACCTGCGATGGTTATAGCAATTAGCAGAATATGGTTCAATCAGAACTGCCATTTCAGTTTTCTACACCAACAATGTCATTTATTGGATTATTCAATAATTCTATGATATTTCAAGTAACTGTCCCTCGGGAAATAATTTCGAAGGATTTCAGCTATAATTTGTTGATAAAATACTTACCAGAAGTATTTCCATTCTACATGCCATTCTATTTCTGATAGAAACAACATTTTACATGGCATTCGAGTGCACATAAAGATGTGTAAGCCACTATACAAGCTCCAAAGATATGTATAGGAAGGACTACCAAACGCATTAACAAGCAATCAAGTTTTTTTACAATTGCCCTGATGCTTAATGCAGTAGCATTCAAGTGATGCAATACAAGTGCTTATAATGGGAGGAGTTGTCCTATTAAATAATAATGTACAATAATTTTAAACGACATACAAATAGAGCAAGAGGAAAATAGATGGAGAACCCAATAAATCCATGTGAAAGCCTTGTGTATAAAAACAGAAAGCTTCTGTATTAAAAAATGAAGTAACACAGACCTGTTATGACCATCCTTCTCCACCAAGTTCACAAGCAGACCCAAAATTGCAACAAGAAAATCAAGCTCTTGATCAGTTAGTTGCTTGTCGTTCTGAGGCTCAAATTCGAGGCCTGATGCATGCACTTTTAAGTCATTTAAGGTGGATGAAGTGGAGCAGAAGGAAGGAAAATGGTTGGCAATCAGTGAACACATAGTTTCCAATCCTCCACAGGAAGCAATTTGATGACAGCCAACATGATTATCATTGGTCAAGTTCATCAAAACCTGAAAAGGAGAAGACAGAAAATGACAGGTGTATATTTAGAATATGTACAAAGTAACAAGAAATATGTTATCCAAATCCATAGGAGTAGAAAATCTTTCATAAATTTAAACTAAGGCGATCCATACACCTAGAAGGACAAATCATAGCCACTACGAATTGTAAATTTAAATTGGCTTAGCAGGAAGTAATCAATAAAATCAAAGAAATTAGATTATTAGGTATCCAGATAGAAGGTATTCATCTCAATAATTGCCCTGAACTTTATCATTCAAAAACTCAATGAGAATGAATGCAAAAAATGCTATAGGAAAGTTCAAAAAATATTAGTAAACCTTGATAGAAGTAAGAAGGCAGTCAGATACTAGACTGAACCCCTCCTCATTAAAGGGTGTTGAGCATGAAATTTCATTGAAGTGATGACTTTCTCCACCAATTGATTCTTTCTCACTCATCATCACCTGAGATTTACATCCATTCTCGAGATCTCTAAATTTGACCACCCCTTTTTTAGCCCGAGATTTATTCTCTTTCTTTGAAAGTAACTCCCATTTAGAGGGTTCAAAATCACCCTCGTCAAAAGCAAAAGGATCCTGGTCCTCTGAAAGGGCAAGCTCACAACCTTCTGTGAAATCAGCATGATTCATTTTCTCCACAGGTTGATTATTCAACGTAGTTGCTCCAGAATCAGTACATCTTGATGTTACACTGGATGAACCAGATGTGGAAGATCTTTGTCTCATCTTGAAGATACCGGTATTCGCCAACGAAGTGCTAGTAGTTCCAGACGTCGTTAGAGAATTGTCTAACCGAGCCGTGGCACTTCTCATGCTCTGGGATATAATGGAGCTCTTGTCGGACGTAGTACTCTTTGTGTTGCACCACGTCTTTGAATTACTGCTTGATAGAGTTATCTTTCTGTTTGCTGCAAATGTAAGAGAACTTGCATGTAAAAGACAGCGATGGAATGTGTGATGCAGCATCTAGAAAGAAATACTGGGCTATGAGATATAAAAACAGCAAGTACAAATTGGAAAACCATTACATTCACCATCTGCCTCTGCAAAAACTTTGGAGATATTACAAGACCCATCAAGGAGATGAGCTGACTTCTGATTATTTAAACCAGCTGGAGAACTTTTGCGTAAATACAGACCTACAATTAAATGCCATTAATCAAATACATGACCATGAAAAAACATATTGGATGAGATTAAAAAGAAAACGGTTCTGTAATTAGTTACCTGAAAGAATCTTGATGACATTTAACATGATTTCCGTGAAAGATTGTGGTGTTCCTCGACCCTCGAAGTTTCTTTTAATTCCAAGCAAATGACTCTGTCATTAATGTAGATTAGAAAAAGAATCAAAACGAAGTCCCTAAGAACTGTGAATTTGGTTAATTTTATGGAGAGAAAGACCACTTTTCTGCATACCTGGTTATCTTTACTAAGGAATGTTGCATTTTCCATTATCTTTAAGCTCTTCAAAAGTAGCATCAGGCTCTGCAGAAAGTTTTCATATCTTGCATCCTGTGTAGAGAGTGAAATACGTTTTACATGATCCTGAAATAAAATCCGTACAAAAGACGATCTTTCTCATACACCACAATTATTTGATTTAAAATGAATATTCTAACATATGAAAAAGAGTATAAAATTCATTGTATACCAAGAAATGCAGCCATTATTCATATGCTTGGCATAACAAAACGATTGAATGCTTTTCATTGAAATAAAATAAACACAGTTTTATATCATTTGGTAGCACATCTGTTTAAACCATGCAATCAATGGTATGACCACAAACATTTAAACGGTTAGGTCATAATACATTAAGATACCGGTGACTACCATAGTTCAGCATTTCTTAACAATGACAAATGATAAACAAAAAGAAAATATAAAAAAGTTGATATATATATTATATATATAACTTAAAGGCAAAAAGAATACCACTGAAGCAGAATTAATAAAATTACAATCTTTTTCATTTCGTGTATGTGTTAAGGGTTATTAAGGATTGCCAGCACAATTTAGTAGCACTTCTCGATTCATTCTCCCAAGCAAATGAACTGGTGTATTCTTGGCAAGAAAGCAGAGGAAAGTCAAAGGCATCTGTTTTATGTTCACAAGTCTAAATTCGGAGTATTATTACGCAATCAGCTATCTAAATATTCCTTGGTATTCACAAAAACAGCTAAGATTCAGAAAGGAGGAAATATTTATAAATGCAATTTTTTTTGAGAGAGAGAAACATATCAATTTTATTGATAAATGAAATATGAATCTAACCCAAGAAAGAAGACCAATTATTGAAAAGAGCAGAAAGACTATAATCTTTAAAGGGGTGTGAACATTTACACCAATATAATGCATTAAACAAAATAAGATCAAAAAAATCCATCAAAAGAACCACATTCTTCATGGAAGATCCGCGTGTTCCTTTCATACCAAAGAGTCCAGAAGCATGATCGATTAAAAGCCATCTAAAGTGAATATTTATGAATGCAATTAAAGCTATCATTTGGAGTTTATGGTCATAAAGGAATACCTATACTGTATAAACCACCATGGATTCGCCTAGTGGTCAAATAAAGGCCTTGGAAAAAATAAATGACTTAGAGAGAATAAGTTCAATCCATGGTGGCCGACCTAGGATTTAATATCCTATGAGCTTTCCAACACCAAATGTAGTAGGGTTAGGCGACTGTCCCATGAGATTAGTCGAGATGCGCGCAAGCTGACCCATATTAAATCACTGATCAACCCAAAAGCCTAAACTGATAGGTTATGGTAAATTTAATTATAACAACACTCCTCTCACTTGTGGACTTGGAAATTTGAACCATGGCCCAACAAGTGGAAATCAAACACTACTCCTCACTTATGGGCTTGGAAATTTGAACAAATGTCCAACAAGTAGAAATCAATATTAATTGGAAGAAAACGACTTTACAAGAATTCGAACACAAAACCTTCTACTCTGATACAATGTTAAATCACCAATCAACCCAAAAACTTTTGGTGGTGATTTAACAGCTCGAACACAGACGAATATCCAAAAAAAAAAAAAAGAAGAAGGAATACCTGTATATTTAATGATATGAAAAGGAATGGGATGAATATTCATTGATTTGTCTAAATATGATTGTTATGCTCGCATTCACTTTCAATTTCTTTTTGTAATTATTCTCCCATTGTAATTAATTCAGATTTGGTTATCTTTTTTGTAAAACTCCGTGAGGGAGATTATTTTTCTATTTACATAATTGTTTTTCATATAATAATATGAGTTTTCATTAAGAAAAATGAGAGAATATACAAGGGCATACAAAAAAGAGTCTAATAAAAGGAGTCCAACAAACTACAAATAGGGATTTCAATCCAAAAGAATGAAGTCTAACTGATAATTACAAAACCCCTTAGAAAGAAAGTTGGCACTAAGGTATTAAATGTCATGATCTCTCAAGTCTCCTCCCAGGACCTCTATCCCCCCTAAAAATTATCTTGTTCCTCTCTAACCAAATACCCTATACGACAGTGAAGAAACAAGCCAATGCTAATGATTTCCTGTTTACAAAATTGTTAAGTTCTTTAATATTTTTCCCTTTTAAGGGGAAAACAAAATAAATAAATACGGACCTTCACAGACCACACCCTTCATCTTATCACAAAGAACTGCAACTTAGAAGTTTCACCCCTCACCCTCCCAAACAAAAAATTAGCATGAATTTCTCTCCCCACATTGTAGCTACTGCAGATCTGTATTATGAAACAGTAATGAGATCCCAAAAAACATACAGGTTCACACCTCCATATTGGAATGGCAATCCTTGGCAACCTCAAAGACAGCGTCAAGTCCCCCTAGCTCTCGCAATTTTTCCTTGAAGTCCCCTCCAGTTTTTCTTATAGCACCAGATGTTTCTGAGAGGATGATGGGAGATTCACAAGAATTAGCGATATAGGACACTGAATTGGCATAGTTCAGACATGTGAAACATACGGCTAACATGTGAAGTAAAAAAACAAAAAGAAAGATTGTAGTGTTGTGAAGTTGGCTGAGAGGCCAAGAATGTAAGTGAACTATCTAAACCATCTGCAGTAACTCCACATAGAAAAGACAACATAACATTCAAGTTGTAGAATCAAATCCATAAATCTTTTAAAGAAAAGAGACTTAAGCTATCCTCAAAGAAAGTGAGTTGATCAAATAAAATTAGTAATTAGATCATATCCTGAAACTATGTAGAAATTCTTTAATAAGACAATCCCCGTGTATCTTCAAAAAAAGGCATGGTGTTGCTTGAAAAAAAAAATTAGGGGATAGAAAGAACTTTTAACAAACAGAACGCACATAGTCAAACATCTAAAAAGAAACTCTTTAAATGTTGGCAGGATAGAAATCCAAAAATGGTATCTAAACAATGGTTAAGCATCTATCTATTCAAGCTTGTCGGTCAGGAGACTTCACATGCCAAGATCAGGAGGCTTCATTCCTTGTGGTTAATGACTTCTTCACTTAATATATAAATCAAGGCTTGAAATTCCTCGGAAATGTAATCATTATATTAAACGTAATGAAAAATGAATTAATTTCTAACATGAGATGAGACAGACAAGGGAAGTAACATCAGAATTACCTTCAAGGGAAATGGTAGTCAAGCAAGCTTTCTCTATAGTCAGTAATGCAATCCATTTTGGACACAATTCCGGCCTATCAGTTGTGCTGGTGTCCAGGCAGCTTGATTTTATTTCCTTGCAACTTACAAGAATTTCTTCAACTTTTGAAAAAATTGCAGAAGAACTGGAGTCCAATCTTTTTGTTGTACTTTGTAGGGTGTCAAAGTCCGTTCGAAGTACTAAAAGCTTATGGCCAATTTTTGGTGCTTTCACTTCAGCAGTCATAGAGAGAATTGGTTTCAACAATTTAATTAAAAAACTGACACAATTTGGTGATTCCAGAAGGTGATCATCTTGACCCTGAGATTGTGAAATGAAATACTTTTCAGAGCCTTATCATCATCATAAACCACGTCTGTGCTTGAGAGAGTTTAACACAAAAGAAGTGAACATTATTGGATACAATTCAGCATAAAGAATAATAATCTTAAAAGACCAAGATAGTTGAACTCAATTACTAATAAGAACATACTATGTTAAAAAGCAATATCACTTACATCACCCGTCAAAATGTACAAAAGAGTTGCAGCAGCTAGATTGCTGGCTGAGTCGTCAAAGCTAAGACCTAAAACAGCATCAACTATTGTCTTTGCCATCCTAAAAGAATATATTTGGGTTCAGATATAAATTGGCAACATCAAGCACTAAAAAAATGCAGGAACATAAAATATAAGATAAAGAAACTAGAAGTACATTCTATGTGACCATCAGAAAGGGCACATGGAATGTAAAGTACTCAAGGTGCCTGCAAGCCTCTCAAATGGAGGGGTCAGAGTCTTAACTGTCAACAAAAATTAAAATATCCAGAAATAAAATAACTTTAAGTTCATTTTTCATGTATATCACATTCAAAATAACCAACATGAGCATAGCTTAATAGTAAAGACATTCCTAATTTCTCTAAGAGATTGTAGGTTCAAACTCCCACCTCCACATGTTGTAATATTCTCAAAAGAATCCCCCCCCCCCCCAAAAAAAGGCATTCACACATGAAAGCAAATAGCTAAACTTACTAAGCTTGTGTTTCAACCAAAATAAAAGATGTTGGAGACTTGAAGTACAAAGACGTGGTTTTTTTAAGTTTTTTTTCCTTGTAAGAAATCAACGAGGCTACTAATTGCAATACATTTTTTTCCTACTAATTGTAATACCTAAGTCCTTTAGTGTTCCTTCTTTTATACACTTTTCCATTGAAATTTACAATGAAAGGTTTGTTCCCTTTCTCAATAATCAATATATATATATACATCAGATAAATACGAAGAAAGGCCTCTAAGAATTTTCGTTTATAAATCCAACATTTTGAGTTGGGGGAATAACCATATGCGAAATTTTGATAGATCTCAAGCAGATGCCATGCCCAGCATAGTCAATAAAGGTCAAAGTGGACTACAACGGTCCTAAACAGATACATTACCAGTAAAACTCAAATTTAAGGACACGCTAACCCGTTCAATTATCACTGATAAGATCACAAATTTTTTACTACAAACCCCTGAAATTCTCATTAAATCAAAGGAATTCAAGTATTATAAAAGATTTCTAAATTCTTTCCTTTTTTTAGGGGGAAACAAGAAGAGTTTCCATTATAATAATGCGGAAGGAACACCTTGAATTACTCAGACACTAGTAAACAAATTAAGAAATTGAAGAATTTTCTGCCTTCCAGTCTTCTCACCTCACCTATAACTATGAGTAACAAAAAGTCCATAAAAATTTTACATACCCATGAGTCCGTAGAAGCCGCCGCTGCTGCGCAGTACTGCAAATAGATAACAAGGATATCAAACTTGCCCTTCTGATCCGAACTTGCTGGCCCTTCCTAAGCCCGTCCAAAGCGAAATTCACCTCATCCACGTGCTCCATCATCTCCCCAAACTCCTGGGCTTCCATCAAAGTCGAAGTAGAAGGGATCGCCGGCTGAGAACACTTAATAACCTCAAGTTCCCTTTTCTCAATCTTGACTTTCTTGGACTTCTTGTTGCCTCCGTTAAGCGAATCGTCAAAAGAGGGCCTTATAGGATTTGCTGAAAACGAACCCTGGGAGGAATTTGTACCGTAGGGCTCAGAATCGTAAGTGGACCATCTAGTGGAGGAGTCCTGTGACGAGAAAGCGATGCCAAATAGCGGGTCCTGAGAACTTTCCTGAGATAGAGAGTCACCAAAAGAATCGTGAATGGCGTCGCTAGAGGAGTCGGAGAAAGTCCTGGGAAGACCACGATTCCGGCGGCCGTACGTTCTGACGATCATCGCTGGATCCCAGGCGACAATTAGCTAGATGCTCAGCTTATCTTCCAGCTCTGGAGCGTAACATTGAAGAAAATCGATGGGCTTTGAGAGAAATAGGAATTTCGAAATCGGAGGGATTGTCGGAGCAATAAAAATCCGACGGCGATGGTGAAAGAAAGTGAGAAAAATCGAAGACCTGGTCTCAATAATCTTTCAGTCTGATTAAAGAATTTTGTTCGGTTCAGGGTTTTGATTTTGGATGTAAAAAAAAAAAAAGTGTCTTCATCTACGGATTCAATTGGCGTGAGCTAAGGCTAATGTGGTAATTTCATTTTCTAAACTAGACATGTTTTTTTTTTCTTGCTTCGAATTATTTTCATTATGTTCAATGTTGTGTTTAAAATGACCCGAATGTTTGATTATACTAACTTAAATTCTTCACATTAAGTATAATTACAAGGTTTTAAAAGTATCATTACAAGCTATCTATTTCAAACATATTAAGATAAAATAAAAAGTTTGATGGCTACTCTACACTTCTTGAACTCAAAAGATTATTACAACATTCATTTAAATTTGATTTATTTTAAATGAATTTAAACCTTACCTAGTTTAGCTAATTTTATTCTTAAAAAAAAAATTGGGTTAAATTATATGATTTTTTTCAAAAATAATACTTTATATAAAATTAAATAAATTTAAAATAATTGTCTACCTCAACCAAAAGATTAGAAGTTAAAACAAATTATGATTATAATTTTTTTAAAATTAATATCCTATTTGTAATATAATTACTTTAACTATAAATTTCATTTACTCGACAACTTTTTTGGATTTTTTGTTCTATGAAAACTTTAAAAAAATATATAATTTAAGTGACTTTTTTTTCCTTTTTTTTTTTTTGACAAATTGATTTAAGTGACGGTAGTCTTATCTTTAATTTAAGTTTAAATCATTCAAAATATTTTTAACTTTAGAATTGGTACACATAAATTTTGAAAAGTTTCATATAACTTAAAGAACACCCTAAACTTTGTAATTTGTCTAAGCAATATCTTTTCAGTTAAAATAGAATATGAAAATTGATGTAGGTAAAAATTAAAAAGCATATGTAATATAGTCGATGTTACCATTTATTCCATCTCAAAAGATTTCGTTAAAATCATTTACATAATTAATTTTTTTACGTGAATAATGTTGTAATGATTTCCGGCATGCTTTCTAATTTTTATGAATTCTCTTTTAACCTAGACAAAAAAAAAATAAAAAAGAAAAACCTCTCCAAAATATTTTAGAAACAAATTCCAAAATTTTAGGGGTTGTTTGGGGTGGTAGGTGAGTTATAATAACCAGGGGTTATAATAGTCTGTGGGTTATATAGTCTGTGAAACACATAATATTATTTAAAATGCAGAGTAATATAGTCTGAGGTTATAATAATCTGTGTTTGGGGTGCAGAGTATTTCAGAGGTATTATAACACGGGTTAGTTTTAGATATGGCATCCAGAAAAATTAGTGAATAAGTCCTAAAAAGAAACACACACAAGCAGCTCGAACCAATTAAAAGTACCACACAGACACACTTGAGTTAGGTCGAATTTTTCTCCTAACTAGAATTATTTAAGTTAAATAAATTTACCATCCAAATAATTATATTGGATTTAAAATATCTCATAGCCCAACTCGATTCAACCATGAATGCCTCACCACTTCATGAAAATAGTCAATTTTAAAAACATATATAACTCTAGTTATTTTAAAATAAGTTTTCTGGATCAAAATGATTTCTTCCAATTCCAAGCAGCCCACTGTTTTTGAGGCTTTTTTCTGAGAGCAGGATCTAAGGATAATGGGAAAGAAATAAGAGGCCATTGCAATGCAAAGCAACATTCATTTCAATGGTGAACAATGTGAATGGTATTAACATCATGCCATTGCCAGTTGATAAAAGATCTTAGTCGAAATTGGTGTCCCAACCAACAAAATAAAGCTAATTTTTACTCAATAATTTTAACAATGAGATGCTTCAACAAAAGCAAACTAACTAATACCCATAACTCAAACTTTTTTTAATCTGCACAAGTCGTGATATCTTCATCATCTGGGGGTGATTTGAGTTATAGAGACGACTGCGGAGCATACCTCGTTGCTAGTGGAAGTGCTGGAGGTTTTCTTGCTTGCAGGATTGTCACTCGAGCCTCCGTAGAACCCTGGGGCGGTAAGTAGCTTCTCGTTAAGCTTTATTTTTTTTGTAAGCATGTTAACGACTTGACTCATCACTGGCCGTCGATTTGCAGCTGCTTGTGTGCAGAAAAGAGCCACTTTCATGTACCTAAGCACTTCTTCTTGAGGATAATCTCCTAGTCTAGAATCCACTATATCTAAAAGTTTTCCTCCTTCATATAACTCCCACACCTGTTTCATGGCAGTTACTGATGGTAATAAGCAACAAGGTAGTTGGTAAAGAAATACACGAGATTCCATACAAGGAAAACAAGTTTTTGTGTTGAACTTGAAATGGCATCATGTCAAGCGCATGATCCTAGCCAGATGAAAAATTGCTATCTAGATAGATCTATTTGGCATGTTTTTCAACAGATTTAAGGCATGGCACAATCACTCGACCTCAAGAACTCCAAACCCAAAACGAGAATCTACAAATTCATAAATTTCAAGTCTTAGACAATCATCAGGTATATAGCGTACCCCCACAATCCAGACCAACAGCAATGTTAAGGCAGTAAAGTACCAATAATGCAAATGGCCAGTACATAAGAACCGAAGGAAGCTGTAAATTTGGATATGAACAAGCATACCCGTTCCAGCAAGAGCATTGGTATTTCTCCCGCAAAAACTGTACTGCTACGTCTACCACTAACTATTTCAAGGATGAGGATTCCAAAGCTATATACATCTGCCTTCAGAGTTAGCTGACCTCCCAGTGCATACTCTGGAGCCAAATAACCACTGCAGACAACAATATTCCAAGACAATAAGAAACGTTGTTCATCCAATTCTTGTCTAACATTATACTTTAAGAACATCGATACAACAAAACATGTTGAATGATAAACTTTCTATTCATCTGCTGAGATCTCCCAGCATAACAAAGATATATGAGTCAAAAACGTGAGATTGAATTAAACCTGGTTGACACAGCAAACTATTCAATAGTTCTTAGTGATGACTCCCAAGGGGAGAACATAAAAATCAGTCATATTGATCACTGGTCGAAACCAGTGGTCCTTGTATATTGTATTAGTCTATGGAACATCCTGTAGGTAATTTCACTCATCTAACAATGTTTCTTTATTTTCTTCAAGGACCATCTCCCTCTCATGAAAGCACCTTCCAGTTTAAAAGCATGTCCACCAATCCTGTGTGAAGTTTTAATTATGAGAAAAAGATACAGAAACTAATTTTATGGTATCAGATCTCCTCCAATCCTGTGTTTCTTCCCTACCCAATGGCAACAGCTTTCTCTTTCACCCTTATTGCCAAAACTTGTAGTCTCCATCCTAGGAAATTCATTACACTACATTTCTTCGCTATATCTGAATTAGTGAAGGGGAATCCTAAAAAAGACTGTCAACCAAGTTCAAGATGCTAAAAAATTCTGAAATAATCAGAACCACTTAACCAATACCAATAACTTACCACTCCAAATAGCTTCAACAAGTTCCATGGCTTGAATAGAGTGTAATAGATGCAATATATCAAGATGATCATCTGTTGGAAAGAAAAACTTAGTAACTTGATTGGTACTAAAAAATTTCAATGCATAGCAGAGGAGAGATTCTATACAGGTAATGTGAAGCAGAAACTTTATGATTATGTGTAAGGTTATCAACTCCATGGACCATGACCCAGGTCAAATGTATCTCCTCCTTTGAACTGCTGAAGATATTTGGCATGCTGTAGGCCTGTGGCTGAGACTGTTCGTATTCTCACTAATTCTCACTAATTCTTTCTTAATATATGAGATCAGGTCTAGGATCCAAGATGCCAAACAAGGCTCCAAGAATGAATGGCATTCTTAATGAATGCTATAAGTAAACAGGGGCTATGTACCTGGTACCTAATAAGATAGAAACTACAAGGAAAAAGACAGCCTTGCTCCCTAGTACTCATGGTCACCGCCAAGACTCCTAAGATCTTGATCCTCAAGCCATGGACATACCATTGTCTCCAAATTTTCGCTCTACTGATTTGGGAATTCCTATATAACGTCTTACAAAAGTTTATTTCTCCTATCAAGCACCTTTATTGCTAACCTAGCCAAAATTGAGGTCTCCTAAATTATGTGTAAGATGTTCCCATTATGTCCAAATGAAAGAAGGCTGCTTTTGAGAAAATAAGAGTCTTAAAAGGTCAACAGCTGTCAAGAACTGGTAAGTTTACCTCAAACAACGCCAGAACTTGGTGTAACTGTTTTTTAAATAAAAAATTGATACATCACTAGAGAAAATAAAATATACAAAAAAAACTCCAAGGAGCTACAAGAAGCACTTCAATTTGGAAAATCAAGGAAGGAGGCAATTACAAAATTCTTTTGAGAAAATTAGTAGGACAGTAGTAAGGCATATTGGTAACTGGCCAGGGGTGATTTGGTTATAAAAAGGGGGAGTTAGAGATCTTAGAGGGGAGGATTATCTTGGGGATTGTTCATGTGGGACTTTGAAAGAGAGACAACCCTCTCGAAAGGCTATTGATATTGTAATTTCTCTTTGATATTGCAATATAGTTCTAGGCTATTGATATTGTAATTTCTCTTTGATATTACAATATGGTTCTGTTTCATGTTTTCTTGTTATTGAGATCCTAACAAAGAATCCATAGACAAGCTCCCCACACAACAGTTTCCCCAAAACTCTGCCCTCCCTTCAAACATTTCGGAAAGTTCTATTTTTTCCAACCAAATAGCTGATAGCCCTAAGATTAAGCCAAATGATTTTAGATTATAGATCTGTAAGCTTGATTTTTCAGGAAATATTTTTACATTCGTTTCTTCTTTTTTAAAATTAAGCCAAATGATTTTATCTTTCTTCTTTAAGACACCACAAAAGAGAGAGCATCAAATCTTGCATCAATTAAGACACCACAAAAGAGAGCGCAGTTAGGGAGTAAAAGCTAAACCTAAAACTAAAAAGGTTCCACGAAATAGAGTCACGTGCAATTTATCAAAGAAGGGGTGGCTTGCTGCTTCAGAAGACCTCTTGTAAAGAACACACCAATTACGTTGGAGGAGCTAGAACAGTTAAAAGTGTTTAATGTTGATACAAAGCTCATGGCAGCTTAGATGATATAAATCTAGCATCATGACTGAATGTTATGCTCTAAAGTCTAACCTATGGCAATGACAATCGAGACACATTTTCTCCAATAGAAAAATGAAACTAATCAAGTTCTCAGATCTTTAGGTTGTAAATCTAGATTGATTTATTCAAGATCTCATCTAATTTGGTTGCAATACCCAATTTTTTGTCACAGCAAGAACATTTCCTTTTCTCTGTGGTGATTATTTGAATTTTCCATTTCCTAATTCATGCTATATCTTCACACAAATTGTCAGCAGCTAGAGTGAATCTATCAGATTTGGTCCCTTCAACTTTAATTGCCTTTTTATTCAAATTTCCTGTATTTGTTTTCTACTTTGCTTCTATACATGTTACTTTATTGTGTCAGTTCCTATAGGTATTTTTGCTTTCCTTTCTTACTATAATTTGTGTAAGCATTGCAAGTTTGCAACCATACCAAGTGTAGATTTTTAATCAAGAGAAACAATATAGAAAATATCCAAAACCAAATTGAGCAATTTTATCCACAACAGACTATGATTTTACAAACATTAATAAAATTCAATATGAAAGTAGGGTGTAACATAAGCATTAAGAAAACGATGTAATAGAAGTATGGATAGTTGACTTGAAAAACACAGAACAACAAGATAAAAAGCTTGTAATATGACATACGTTGTTCCTGCAATTCTTGTGCTAATGTGAGTAATATCATCTGGGAAAAGTTTAGCTAATCCAAAGTCGCCAATTTTCGGATTGAAGTCCTTATCAAGGAGTATATTACTAGCCTTGATATCTCTATGCACAATATGTGGAATAACTTCCTCGTGAAGAAATTGAAGGCCCCTAGCAGTACCAATGCAAATAGAGGACCTCTTCCCCCAATCCAGTTCGACACTTGTATTCTTATAATCTACACAAAAAGAAAAGAAGAAAATATTATTATTGCTGCAATGCTTCTTAACATATTAGGAGATTATAAGAGTGTCGCATTTACTACAAAGCTGCAAGTTCATAGAAACCTTTAAGTGGGGAAGGATAGGAAGAGGAAGCATCCACCCAAACCACATGGAAAGTGCTCAAAGGGCATACAACAGACCCATGCTGTCCTCCCTCCCCCAACCCTGCCCCAAAGAGCCTACTCATCTCCAAAAGGAAAATAAAATACAAAGAAGAGCAAAGATATGTATTGTTTGATTAGAACAGTCTTCTTAAATACCTAACAAGGCATGGTCGAGACTATTATTTTCCAGATATTCATAGACCAAGATCCGGTTAGCTTTTTGAGAACAGCATCCAATCAACTCAACAAGGTTTGGATGCCTGACATTTGAAATGGTTTTGATCTCTGTCAAAAATTCCTGAGCCCCTTGCTTAGACTCTATAGAAAGTTTCTTTACCGCAACTTGTACTCCACTCCTTAATGTGCCCTGACAACAAATTTCAGTAAAGTAAGATTCAATATACATGCAGGAAGAAGGGAAAGAAATAACTTCTGAGTACCGTGTAATATCATATTGATATTTTTCCTCATCAAAGCAAAGTGCTGTTAAACATATCAAGCATCAAACAGCTACCTCCTATGTAAATATTGGAACAAATGTCAACCATTCGACAGCATGTGATATGGTTTAGTTCTAAGGTGGTCATTATTACAGTAATCTGGGCCCTTTGATAATAATTTTGTTTTAAACTTAAAATTGTTTCTTAATAATTTTTTAAGTAGAGTTTAATTCTTTTTTAAAAAATGGCCAAATGTAAAAAATCCAAATAAGATTTTTCAAAGTTTCTTTTCTAGTTAAAATTTTGACTAGGATTTTAAAGACATTTTCAAAAGTAGATTGCAAACAAATAAAAAATTGTTAGTAGACAAGCGTAATTTTTAAAGCAAATGCACTATCAAATGAACTCTTAAATGATTAATTTGAAGCTAAACCTCTAGGTGTTGATTCCAGAAGTCTAATAACTCGTTCAAAATCAAACTAACTTCAATTACACATCATTACGTTGGTCAGATAACTGATATCAGCTCAATTCTTAAATGCCTTCATTATAACGTCTGAAGATCACAAAATAGGACTGACGGAAGGAAAGAATCTTCAAAAAGATGCAAAAACCATAGGAAAGTGCCTTCAGACAATCTCTCATCATATGATCAAATTACCAAACGATTGAACACTCACTTGACATCATCAACAAATTCTTTTTACCTTGTAAACAGTTCCAAACCCTCCACGCCCAATTCTATTGTTCGAATGGAAATCCTCTGTAGCAGATCTTAATTCATTGAAGGAGAATTGTTTAACATTCTCAAGCAAGTCAACTAGGCAACAGAAAAAACAAAGCAAAAAGAAAATCACATAAAACATACAAAGTAAGCCCGATAAACATGCAACAAAGTTCTTTACAAAATATGACGCTGACGGGAAATTGAAACCCATATACGTGCATAAATTTGCTGATGTACTTTAAAAGTAATGGATTTTCCTGATCATAACCATGTTTGCATTTCAGTAAACTAAAAAAAAAAAACATGCGTATTCAAGTCCTTACTGTCCAAATCCTTATCAGCACGAGTAGAGATCCGTTTCTTCTCCAAAGTAGAGGACCCGAAGCAGAAGCAATTCATACTTGGCCGTATTTCTGTAAACTTTTGCAGAAAGAAAACATGATCTCGATTAGATAGCTTTACCATAACACACAGATTGAGAAGATTGCAACTATGGTATGCCTATGGCCAACTTAAATTTGAAAACCCTTTAACCAAAATCTTTAAACTAGTGAGTGAAGGAGATTTTCTTAACCAAATAACCCCACTAATACTCTAGTCCACCTACGAATAAGGGGAACAATCATCGACTCTTGAACATTAAATCAAATAGAAAAAATAATAATAATAATAAAAACCATAAAACTGGACTAAGATAGCAATCGACCTTGAACCCATCATGCATATTATATAAAAACCCCAAAACCCCAGCAATGCAGTCAGCTTGGCAGATAAACTACAGCTTGATTAAGAAGAATTACCTCCTGGAGAACGAAAATCAATACCCCATCAAAGGCTTAAAGCCTCTTCTCGCTCCAATTCACCGAGCCACAGCTGAAAGGGATCGCTCCTTCTAACTAACCGACGATCATTTGTCGAAGAGAAGTGAACCATAGAAATTAGAGGGATCAGCCGGCCCAGCCAATCGTCCCCATTTCACGGAAGAAGAAACAGTCAAGTAATGTTTTATTCTTTATAATTTCTTTTCCCCCTTTCGGTTTGACAAAGATTGGCGGGCGGTGTGGTGTTCGTTGATTCGAAGCTCGACCAACCCCATTCGGGAAGTAAGTAAAAATCTGCCTCGAGGTCGTCTTGTTGCTCCTTGCGTGTTCTCACCTGCTCAGTTGGCCACAGCCCCTTTCCCTCTCGCAGCGAAAGTGACGGCTTCTAAACTTTACTGTAACTGTAACCAAAACATTTTGCCCCTCAACGACCTTGGAGAAATTATTTAAAGACGTGGCTATAATAATCGTCGAGTCACGTTCAATAATTTAATGTTCGCATTCCTTAATAATGGCTACATATAAATTTGAATTTGAGTAGTGTTCTGGTCTCTCCAACGTTAAAAGGTTGTTTTTTTTAGTACAATAGGATTTGGAAAATTTAAACTATCGGATATATCAGTTAAGTTATGCTTTATTTGACTCCAACGGTAAAAAACTATTAGTTACTATATAGTAGCCTCATCGAATAAGTTTTTCCATGACAGGAGATGTTACTTTTTAACTCTAATCACATTGTATCAATTTTTACCTTAAATTGACAATTTCTACCTATTCAAGTTCTACTAATTCATCCACTAACTTCAATTATAAAAAAAAAAAAAAATTGTGTAAAATTCAACTTGGTAACACCGAGTTTTACACCAATCTAAGTTTGATGAGTAACTTTGACAAAACTTATAAATTTTAAGAGAAATGTAGCTTTAATGTTGTCTTTCTTTAAGTTTTTTTCAATTTTTACCATGTGTATGTTTTATAATTCATTAAAAATATATGTGAATATTTTTTAATTAATTTTCAAGCAAAAACTCAACGAGAGTAAAAATTGCAACATATTTTCAACTTTGTAGTTAAGATTGTAACATTTATGTAAATTCAACCAGAGTATAACTCAACTGTCATACAGTATGTGCTTATAACCAAGAGTTTATGAGTTCGAATCTCTTACCCTTATATCGTTAAACTAAAAAAAATATGTAATTTGATAAAATTGAAAATTTATGATAAAAGTTGATACATTTTCACAAGATTAAGAATAAAATTTTATGCGAAAAATAGCATAACTCAACTGACATAACAAATATGTTTACAACTATGAGATATATAGTTTTAATCTCAATCCTAATTGTACTAAAAAAAATAATAAGATTTTATTTTTATTTTTATTTTTTTAAGTTATGATCTCTAGGTTTAAGATCCAACCTTCAAAAAAAAAAAAAAAAAGGTGGTATTTACTTTAGGTAGTCTTTGAACTTAAAAAAAAAAATACAATAAAGTCATGGTATGAAGATTAAGCATGTTCATTTTATTTCGTTGTCTTTTTTTTCAGTTGACGAGTAGTTTATCACTTTGTCGTATCTCTCTTGTTTCTTGCGTATTGAGAGGGTTTGCATCGAAAAGGTCATGCAATGCAATTATAAACATCTATAATATTCTATTGTAATTTGTATTTAATATATTATATTTATATAGCTGATTCAAATTTCCATTTTTTTTTTTTAAGTTCAAGGTTGATTCAAATTTCGAAGTATTAAAAAAACTATCCAATATATTCCATTTATACTTATATCTTAAAGATTTTTCAAATAATTTCAATCTCATAAACATGTGAATCTACAGCATTGGTATTGTACATCCAACAATACTATAAATTTTGATGTTTACTCTATTTCATTTCATAAAGCTTCAGACATTATATTTTAAACGAACTAGTCAAAATATTTGGCACATTTGATATCTAATTTATTTTTTGTTTTTTTTTCTAATTTTTATGTAAAAGTTAAATTTATAAACCTTACTTCCGTTTATTTACTTTATTACCTATTTTCAAAATTTGTGCCAGAACTTAAAAACCAGAGAGTGTTTAAAAACTTTGATTATGTTTGTTAATTAATTTTCTTAAAATTCAAATATGTTTTTAAGAAAGGTGAACAGCTTAATAAAGAATTGTGAGTTACGAGCATAATTTTAAAAACACATAGGACATGAGGGCATAATGATTTATTTTTAATTCTAAATGTTATGCCAATGAAAATATAGTTTAACTAACATAAAATATGAATAAAGTGCATGATTGAGTTATGACCAATAGGTCATAGATAGTGACGGATCTAAAATTTGTATCGAGGGGACTTAAATATGACATTGAAAAAAGATTTAAAGTTATACAAACCAAAACTTGAACCTGATACTTGAGAAAAGACTGATGGCATGCTAACAACTATACCAAAAGGTATTTTTGATGATTTAATTTGATTTTTCCTATACATATTATAAAAAGTAAAAAATTTGAGGGGGCTCGAGCCCTAGGTCCACGGTAAATCTGCTCTTGATTATGGTTCGAATATTTCGCCCTCTCAAATGTTGTTGTACTACCAAATGAGAAACAAAATTTATAAAATTTTTGGGTTGTATAGATGTGTATACTTTTCTCAGTCTCGTCTAGATTCCAGCCTGATTTTCTTAAATCCATACCGACTTCCTCTAATTTGGCTGCTTGGAAATTGGTATTCGTCTTCGTTTTCAAACATTTACACGACATTTTCAAACAATCCTCCAGTCCAATCCTTTTCTTCATTTTTATTTATTTTATATTGTTAAAAAAATTCTATGACAGTTTTTCATTTTATTTATCTTTTTCTTTGAAAAAAATGGAGGTAGTTACATCACCATCCAATGATGGTTAAATTATAAAAAATACTTGTGAACTATAGGTTTAGTTTCAATTATACCCTTGAACTTTAAAAAGTTTTATTTTAAGCTTTGAACTTTGAAGTTTGTTTCAAAATAATCCTTGAAAGCTTTTTTTTCGTAAAATTTATGGACAGAAAACGTCGTTTATGTGAACATATTTAAACATATTGTCATTTATGTGAACATATTTAAACATATACGTTGAAAAAAAATCAAAACATATGCAAATACGTCATTTTTCATCCATAAATTTAACAAAAAAAAAAGTCTTCCAGAGTTATTTTGAAACAAACTTAAAAAATTATAGGTATGATTAAAACTAACTCCAGTTCATGGGTATTTTTTATAATTTAACCTCTAATGAATAATGACTTTTTTTTAAGAAAAAAAAATAATAATGATGTTCTTCCCGTTCAAAAAATACATCATTCAAATAATCTTATTGTAGAAGAGGCCAACTTTAATTCTCTATCTTGTTTTAATTTAGCGTACAATAGTGGAAGAAAATGATTTTATTTCCTTATTTTACCTTTTACAAGTTAAAATAATTTTACTGCAAATCAAGCATGGTTTAAATGGTTAGAAAATTTTATACAAATAAGTAGTATATACTTATTCTATTTAGCATTTGACTCGTTATTAAATGATATATTATTTTATTTTATGGGCTTCACACCACTTTTTTTTTTCACAATATGTAGGGTGGGAGATTTAAATCTCTGACCTTTGATAAATGATAAATACTTATGCTTATGTTGTCTCATACCATTCTTATTTTAGTTCACTCTCAAATACTTATTTTGTGGCAAACAATGAAGGAGGTAATTTCATACATACTATCATGCAAATTTAAATCTCTAACATTCATTTATAATATTTTTGGAGGTAAAATCAACCGAACCAAAAATCCATCAACACTAAAGTTCAAAGGATGATCCCAAGGCGGGCAAGGCATGGAGGGGTCGCCCAAGGACCTCGAAGGTCATCTCCCAAGCCGATCGGGCCTCAGAGCCGACATGTGGCCGACCTAGGTTGGTCAGGGCTCCGAGGTCGGCCCTTGGGTCGACCAATTCCCTCGGTGGCCAACCCCTAGGTCGCCCAAAGGCTTGGAGGTCGACCCCAGGTCGACAAAGCCCCACGAGAGACCAATTCCATCAGTCAAAAACAACATGACCAACTCGGATAGGTAACAATCAGACCAAAGATTCGTTTCTCTTATTTCATGCGGTGTGAGAATCACAACACGATTACATCGCCAATTTATGACAACAATTTCATAACCATTCTATGAATACTACAATTCAATAGTTAAAGAGGTACACCACAATACCACCCTTTATTCTTTACGCACTCTCGAAACCTAATATTGACTTGAGCATAAGAGTTGAGGTAGCTTAGAACCACCATTTGAGCTCAACTCTTTTACATGCACATTTCGTTTCTATCCATCCAAAATTTTCTATTGATACCTTTACCAAATTCTGGTATCAACAAATATAATATTAAAAAATTTTAGCTCAATGAGGTAAGGAGAGTCAAATTTAACCGTGACAATTTTCTTTAATTCAACAACATTTGAGGGTGGAGAGATTCAATGCTTTTGTTGGCATTCAAACTTAACCTCTTCGTCAGTTGTGTCGTTGAGCTATAATTAGTTTAACTTAAAAAATAACTTATCTCAACTATAAAACAATAGTTTTTATAAAAAAATTGTTAAAGTGAACCTAATTCAATAGTAATTAACATTTATTATAATTAAAATGTTAGAGGTTCAAATCTTCACTCTTCAACTAAAAAAATTTATGGAAAAATTTATCCAAACAAAAAAAACTATATGGTGCATCATGATTTCGAACTTTGGGAGTCCATATTATATAAAAGCCAAACACGTGGGGAAGAAAAGTCAAGAAGTAGAGGATATTGGTGTCTTTATTCGTTATTATTGGGGTATTCGTACGGATAACCCATTTTCCAATGCATTAATGGCATTTGACCTGACATTTCAAAATAATGAAATATGACCTATTTTGACGTGGCAATGCGCGCAAAATGACTCATAAGGGTAATATGGGGCGATCTTTCTTGTTCACGCCCAAGACACGTTGTTCACGCTCTCGCGCTCCGTTGTCTCGCTCTCGTTGTCTCGCTCTCGCTCAAATGAATGGAAAAAATATAAAGAAAAATGACAAAAAAAAAGACAGAAGAAGCTTTGGAGTAGAGAGAGAGCGAGAGAGCGAGAGAGAAGCAATGAGAGCGAGCCAGAGCAGAGCGAAGCGAGAGAGCGAGAAGCGAGAGCGAGCGAATGAGAGAGCGAGCCAACGAGAGCGAGTAAAGCGAGAGCGTGAGCGAAGTCAACTATAGTCACGATTTTTATTTTTTTTTCTTTTCTCCGCAATTTGACAACTTAATTATATCATAAGCGAGAGCGAGAGGAGAGCGAGACTTGAACGAGAGGCGAGCGTGACTTGAGCGAGAGACTGAGAGCTAGAGTCGTATGATGCCCCTACGGTAATTTGGACGAAATGTACGATGTACAAAAAGGGTCAAATGTCATTAATTTCAGAACATGGGTCAAATCACATTAATGCATCTGAAAAGGAGTTTTCCATGCAAATTTCTCGTTATTATTATTATTATTTTAAAAACAATTTTGAATTTTAAGCATTGACTTTTTTTTTTTTATCTCACCATCATTATTGCGATAATTACTCTTTCATTTTTAATTTATGATAGTTAATCTTTAAAACAAGGTAAAAAATAAATTATTGGTAAAAAATAACAAAGCATTTGGATTTGAATCTTGTATGTAAAGTAGGTTTCCATGGTAAATGGTTTAATGACAACAAATATAAACACCTTTATTATTTGTACGAGTAAAATTTTACTATTTTTCAAGTTAAAGTTGTATTTAAAATTATGATCGATAAAAAAGACTAATATAAATTGCAATAATACTCTCGATGTCAGAAATTCGAATCTTCCATTTTACATGTTATAAAAAAAAAGGAATGAATCACAAATAACCTTTTAGATAAAGAGGGTGGATAATTTTGAAGGTAAGTTGTCGAATAGTTTAATAAACTTTGATTAATAATCAACTTCATAAGTTTTTATTTTAATTTAAAAATATATATAAACTTCATTGTAATTTTTATCGCGTGTTTTTTTTTTTTTTTGTGCTTTACTCTTTCCCAACTTGGTTATTGCTACTTATTTTAATTTTTTGTTTATCTCTCTTATTCTATTTTAATTTTGAGGGCAGATATATGTTGAAAAGCTTAGATAGAACCTTATCTATTATCGATAATCAATAACTTATAATATACTAAAAAGTTAGAATTTTTTAAAGATATTTTTAGACCAAAATACTCCTTAACTTTTAGTTAATTATATTAATCAAATCACCATAATCTTATTTGAGAATTTGACTCAAAATTAGTATCTATTTTAATTTAAATGGATGAATTTGAATTAACAATCCTAATTTGACAAGTAATTTGATTCAAAATCAAATCAAATTCTTCTGATATTATTATTTTTATTAATTTCAAATCTATATTGTATTAAAAAGCTACTGAAATATATAATTTGATTCAAATTTATATTCAGACATTCTTTATTTTAAATTGAAGATATTAATTAATCTATATCTATATCTATACTATATTAAAAGCAGATTCGATTTTATAATTTGACTCAAAATAATAAATTCTAATTTGATTCAAAATAAAATTATAATTTGAATCAAATAGCTTCTATAAACTATACATCCCCTCTCATCAAATTGCTTCTATAAATTATATATCCCCCTCTTTTTTTTTTCACATCTAAAATTCATATTCTTCCTCAGGCATTTTTTATACTCAATTATTTTTTTCTTAACATTTTTTAGGCCTTTCCTTATACGCAGTTTTTTACTTTTTTTTTTTTTTTTAGGTCTTATACACAACTTTTTTTTATGTGTATAGGCAATTCAAATTAAAAGAAAACACATGGATAAGTAAATATGTTAGTTATATGTGGGTATAGTTTCGCTTGAATTTTGTTTTTAGGTAATAATGCTTATATAGTTCTGAGTGCTTTTTTTATTTAATTTATATGGAGTAGATCTTAGGCGCAATTACTCAATTTTTTTTAGCTCTTATCATGAATTCTGTTGTTGCCAAATTTTGGACAGGAGAACACACCTGACCTCCACGTGACAACGACGGTAAATTTATATCTATAGGAAGAATAACGTGGCCTGCAAGACAAGGAAAAACATGGGCACCGGTATGGTGCTTGCCACATCGGCTCCGATGCTTAAGTCAGAGAAGGAAGAAAAATGTTGTCAACCATAATCTAGGAAGAAAAATGTAACAAACTATAATTTAGAGAATGAGGGTTAAGTTGAGCTCCTCTGTCTTGGAGTCAGAATGATCTATTTATAGGATTTTTGACTTTGCTATTCCTTTTCAGATAAGGATTTAAATAGATTTCTCTTTCTATTTAGGAATAAGATTTAAAAAGGTTAATCTTACCTGATTCCTCTTGTAATTCGGATTTATCTTCTTGGTTCAATTTCACCCACAACAAATTCTTTAGGAACTTTCTTTTATTTAATTCATATGAAACAAATGGTTAGTATTCAAATTATTATTTATCCTTTTAGTTTTATGTACGCCCAATGATTTTGTTTTGTAGGCTGTATGATTTTTTTTTCATATGAGCTTTTAGTTTTAGTTAACTGGTTTTTAGTTATGCAACCATCTATCTTCAATTTTTCATCAAGTATTTCTCCTATGGGTGTTCAAAAAACCCGATAACCCGACCAACCCGATCAACTCGACGGATTGAGTTGGGTTATAAATTTATTTGGGATGGGTTGGGTTCAAATAAATTAAAATGTATGGGTTAGGTTGGTTCGCGGGTTCACCTAAAATTAATTTGGGTTGGCCCGACCAACCCGAACTTATTATTAATTTTAAAAATTATTTTTTTACCTACCATACAACTATATATATACATGTATGTAATTTATTTTTATTTAATTTCGTAATTATTTATTATTTAATAACTCTTAAAATATATTTTTTAAGTCGTTAGGTGTAATTTTTCATAATATAAATTAAAACTAAGTGGCTAATTTTAATTCAATATTTGAAAAACAAAGAATTTTTCTTTTAAATGAGGACGATTCATTTAAAAGTTTCTTGGGATAATTGTAAATTTGTAATAGAATATTTAAGTTTTATGATTTTTATTTAGTATAAAGATATTTGGAGTTTTTTAATTTTTTAATTTTTTTATATTTATATTAATTTTGATTTTTTTTAAATTTTAAATTAAAAAAAAAAAAGAAAAAAATACTAACCCGATGACCCAACCCAACCCAACCCGAAAATGTTGGGTTGGGTTACCCTCATGAATAGGGTAATTTGGGTTGGGATAATGACCAACCCGAAAATTCGGGTTGGTCCAAAAAATTAGCATAACCTGGCCCAACCCGGCTTATGTACACCCCTAATTTCTCTTTTTTTTTTCATTTTTTTACTAATCTTTTCATTTTATTTTTTTGTTTGGAATTTTCAAGAGCAATATTCTATCTCTTCCTCAAATTAAGTTTCTATAACTTTTGCACATCATATTGTTATTTTTTTTCAATATTTTCTATTTTTTTCCAGAAATTTCTTATTTTCAAATTAAGTTTAAAATGAAATTCAGATAAAAAGAGTTTCAAATGAATTTAAATCAAAATTCTTAATTTGTAATAATTCAAATGAAAATATTTTGATTCAAAATTAAGTAAAATTAGGATTTGAATCTTAATTCCCACTGAAAATTGGGCGTCTCCTCAGATTTTTTTACTAAAAAAGAAGTAAAATGTAAAAAAAATGTAAAAAAAAAAAAAGCATTAAAAAAAGTAATAGAAAATTATATTATAGTGTAACTATGCTATATTATATAGAAAAATTATATTATATTTAAAAAATTATTATAGTAAAATCTGTAAGATTAAGAAAAACTAAATTCTAATAAAACTATGAAAAAAAAAATCTCAAGCTAATTAATTATAATAGAAATATAAGATGATAATTTTCAACCACTAATAAATATGCAACAAATAATTAATTTTAAAATAATTTAAAAAACTAATCATGTACCAAAAATATATAAAACTATTCTTAATAAACGAGTATGTTAGAAAAGTTGAGATAGAACCTTATTTTTTTTTAATACAATTGAGATGTGGGGATTCAAACTATATACCTCGTAGTCGTTAACACATTCATCATCTTAGTTGAGCTATGCTCGTTTTGGCTAATATTAATAATATTCACATCAACATAATTATGTTAATAGTAACATTAAATTTTATGTCTTAAAAGACAATCTAAACATTGTCCAATAAATTATACCTCAATTATTATCTTAAAAATTGATGACTTGATCTTCACCTCATAAGTCGAACTAAAAAAAATACTTCTTAAAAATGAAGTAAATATTCCATTCTTTCAACATTTGACATTATAATATAATAGTCTATTAATAATATATTATTATAAAATGTATCATGATCCATCATTTTAAAATATATTTTAAGTATAACCTCTCCACTAACAACATTTTTTTATTCTAAGAGTAAACTTAGTTCAACAATTTTTTGACATGTATGATTGATTAAGAGATCAAAACTTTAAATCTCCTTTAAACTAGAGAAACATTTTATATATATATATATATAAATACAGGTGGGATAAAATACTATAATTCTTATATTTTAAATATTTATTTACTTTTTTTATTGCGATAGTTATTTACTTATTAAATATTCTATTTGGTACTGCATTTTTTTAAATGTGTTTTGGTTGTGCTCAAATCTACTCTATTTGCATATATTTAGGCAAGAAGACAATGAGCCTTTGAATTTTATGTGAAGATGCCAACCTTTTTTTTTTCTTTTTCTTTTTTTTTTTTTTTGTTGAGTTTAAGAATTGTGCCAAGTGCTAACATGTTAATGACGAGTTATCGATATAGATTATTAGATAAAGGTTAGAATCATAATTTTAAATTTTTATTCACATGTTAATATTTCTATCGATATTTTTACGTGTTTTTGAGTTTGAGATCAATTAGAGGATAAATTGACGTATCCATTATATCATAAAAAAATTGATAAAATATAACTAAAATATCAATAAAATACCACTATTATAAACTTAATATTAATAATAAGCCATTTAAAATTATTTAAAAGGATTAAAGTGTTTATTTGTTAATTTAAATATTTTTTATGAATTTTTTATATTTATAATTTTTCTATAAATATCTATTGACATTTTACTAATATTTTCATTGACGCTCCCCAATTAAGAGATCTCAACATTTACGTAGAGATTGACATTTTAAAACCTTGACTAGATACTTAAAACTAAAAATATCCAATAAATTCTTCTCAAAACTATATATGTGTATGTGTATTACATACATATATATATCGAATAGATTTTTTAAAAAGTTGTGAACGTGTCTAATTAATAATACAAGAGATTGAGAAAGAATCTAAATAGTTACTAATACCGTCTAAATAATAACAATTGAATTCGTTCGAAAAATAATAATAATAGCAATTGAATTCCCTTTCTCAAAAAAAAAAAAAAAAAGAAAAAGAAAAAAAAACTGTATAAATAATGATAATTGTTTGAAAATATAACTTATGCTCCATGTAATTTCCCATTTTAGATGTTTAATCTTTTGTGTTTATATTTGCCTAATTTTTTTCTTTTTAATTCAACAATATGTGGAAGAAGAGATTTGAACTTTTGATATCTTAATTGATAGTATATGTTTTAGATCAGTTAAGCTATATTCATGTTGACATATTTTGTATTTTATAACATTCATCTTTACATCCTAATGTAAGCATATACTATCGAATTATGGCACTGATACTGAGAAAATGCATAATAATATTGTGAGATTAAATTGTACTGAAAAAATGCATAATAATATTGTGAGATTAAATTTTTACATATTATTATTTATTATATAAAATTGTGTTAACAATATTTAAAAATAGCATAAAATATGTAAAATGAAATAATATATATCAACTAAAATATATTAATGGGGTCGAATTTAAAGGCACTGATTTTTTTTTCTTTGTGTATGTATATATATATTAATTTACATTTTATTTGGATTGAAATGTCTAGATGTTTGACAATGTGGTGAAATTTTAGAGGGCCATTTTTCTGATTTTTGAACAAACAATTGGCCAATAGGTTCGAAATATACTTGAAGGTACTTTTCAGATAAAGGGGTTGAAAATTTACATTTTTTTATGTTCGAAAATTGATTTGAATTATACGTAAATAAAATCGACCAATTGGACTAAACTTAACTAGACCGAACTGTACTAAAGACCTTATGGACCAAAGACCATTCAAAACAATTAGACTATGATATTGTCATTCAAATTGGTGGAAAGAAATTATTCAATTTGATTACCTTGACTGATTTTTTTTTTTTTTTTTTTCGATTTCAACTTGCATATTAGGATTATTTAAAAGTAGAAAGGGCAGCTAATTAAGATTTTTTTCATAGAAATGTGGGGAATGAATTTAATAAATCAAACAAGTGGTTCAATATAATTCTTTGTTAAATGAAAAACGGATATTCTCAATTCGAGTATAATTCACTGAGCATCATTTCAAAAATTAATGGTTTGATTCCACTTTGGATTAAACTTCCAACCTTCTAGACTAATATTATTTTTCCTGCCAAAATTGGGTTTTGAAAAAAAAAAGTCTGGAGATTTAATCTATCTAATAAATTCAATATTCAAAGAATTTCTGAATTGATAAAGCACTAATTATTAGAATAACTTTAATATAAAATAACCAAGTAAAAATAATCGTAAATGTATAATCATTCCATTATTTTAAAAAGTCAAAGTAGGCATAGTTTAATGATAATTATCATATACACTTTCTTTAAGGTTATAAGTTTAAATTTTCATACTCCACATTTGTTATACTAATTAAAACAAAAATATAAATAAAGAGTACATTAATAATTAGTCCTTGGAATGATATTTCGATTACTCTTTTTGGGAGGAAATGTTAAAATATGATACAAATTTCTCTCTTTATTTTTACCATAATTTTGGCGGGTTTCACCATTTTTGTCCTAATTTTTTATTTATCTATATTTAATTAACAATAGTATATAATTTTAAGATAAGTAAAGTATATTTTAGACAATTTGCTCTAAATATTTTTAAAATAAAATTTAATTTTAAGTTAACGTATTAAATTTTTTTAAAAAAATATATATTTTTTAATTAACAACATTAAAGTAACAAAAATAAATGGTATGTTATTTTTTAATTTATTAAAATAAACATAATAATATTTAATTTTATGAGTTATAGTAAAGAAAATATTTAATTTCCAAATTACCTACACCCAAAAGATATGTTTGGGTATGATATTCATTTTTAACTTTTTTTTATATGAAAATAACATAAATATATGTTATTATATTTTTAATTTAGTCATGTTAAAACAACCTATAAAATGTACTTTATCTTTAATTTAATCAAATTAAAATTATAAAAATTATGCAAATTTTGCTCTCTGTGTAATTTTATGTTCCAGGGTTTCCTTTTTTCATGAACTATATGTATATATATTTCTCATTAATTATTTAACTTCTAACATCAGGAAAAATGTCATTATTGTGAATAATTATTTTGAATTTAAAATTTGCATGTTGATTCATGGAAAGAATAAAAAATTTAGAGTTGCAAAAATGATATAAATAATGAAATATCAATTTCAAAATTGTTTCCTAGACAAGTTCAGTAAGATTATATCTAGAATTAAACAGTTCACATAAAAAAAATTAACTAAAAAAAATTTGTGCTTAGACTATGGATTTTATTTCTCAATATGTTTCTTATTTTGAAGTTATTCATCCCATACTTTAGCTAATGTTATTAAAATTGGTGTCGCCATGAACGGGGTAAATTAGGGTTACAAGGAATGCACCTATATTAATTCCAATTTGAACATGGTTGAGAGAATCACCCCACACAAAATACAACAAAATATTGATATACAGTTAAAAAATAATTAATTAGTTAAAAACAAAGATTAAAAAACAACCTAAAAGACTAACCAAACTAACCCTATACTCTAAACCTAGGCTTTAGAAAGGGACAACTAAAAGAAGGGACTAAAATCTAATAGTACATGTTGAAAAATATTGTCTAAACTTAATTTTTAATTATTTTGTTAGTTATTGATGGACGTAAATGTATTTATCTATATTTTCTCAACCAAATGAAATTCTAAAAAAATAACAAATCTACATTTTTCTCAATGAAATATAAACAAATAAATTAATCTGTGTTTCTTTTTTATAAGAATCAAATAAAATCCTAAAAATCAAGCAAAACATGAGGAAAAGAGATGATTTTTTTTTTTTGTTAAGACGCATTACACTAGAATACGCCATAAAACAAGTAAAATACACAAATTAGAAATGTCTGAATCGAAAATGAAAACGATTACCTTAATTATATATCTAAGCATAGATGATCATAAATGTATTTATATTCTTGTATCTACCTCCTACGAATTCCAAAAAATGTTTATATCTACGAGCCTCCATTAAGCTCATTTATGTATTTTATCTTATTTACTGATTCCTCTTAACGATCTACAATTATATGACTTCTTTTGATGATATTTTCTCGTGCTTACTAGTTCCTTTAGACTTACCTATATATTAGTATTTGCTATACAATATCGACGATAAAACAACAATCCTTGTAGATCCCTTTCGATACCCAATCTACAATAAACATGAGACTTTTTTTTATGGTATTTCCTCTTGCTTACCAGTTTCTTTAGAAATGAGCAATCCTTGCACATCCTTGAAATCCGACCTACTGTATATAAAAACTTCTTTTAATGGTATTTTCTCGTGCTTACTAGTTCTTTTAGACTTACCTTGTTTCTGTTTATATTAGTATCTACAACATAATATCAACGACAAAGCATCAATCCTTGAACATCTCTTTGATACCCAACAAACATTCAGGTGAGGTCTTTATCCTCTGACTAGAAAGAAATGTAAGTATCTAATAAACATGGATAAAAAAAACAAAATTTAGTATCTTTAAATCACAATCATCACCTACCAAATGTTTTATTAGGGGTAAATAGGAATAGTTATTCCATTGCCCTCCATTAATAATGGATTTGAAAATCTTAGGGTCTCTCCAATGAACACTGTTTTGTTTATAAGTTTGAGTCCAAAAAAATATCATGCATTTAAACACTTATTCCATCTTTACGCTTGAAATCGAGGGTTCTTGATTGCCTTGCTAAATGATTTCGGAGTCGATTCCTTAGTCATTAACTAGCCTCAACTAACTTTTCAAGTGCTCGTTTGTCTTAGTCATTTTCTTTCGTGATTGCTCAATTTTTTTTTGCTTGCATGTATTCAACAAAAAAAATATTTTAGGAATTGATATATATATAAGTAGTTCAACAACGTGATTTTTTTTTTCAAAATCGTAATTTTCTTCCAAAATAGGATCTAAAAATTAGTTAAATAATAATGAGATGACTGTATATACAAATGTCCACCAAGGACATTTTAGGAAATTAACATTATATTAATCTCTTCCTAAAATCGGGTAATCAGAAACACAATATTGAAATTATTTCAGTCATATTTCATTAACTTCTTTTATTTATAGACATTTCTTACAATTTCCCCTTTAAAAATACAGTTAACCCAACCTATATCTCAAACACAGACTTTAGAGACCCAAGTTACATAAGTCCAACCCATCAACATCATGGGTTTGAGAACCTATGATTTCTAATTTTGAACCTTCACCTCAAATGGTCCTAAGATTTGGAACCATCAAATATATTTAGTCCAAATAACAAAGTTACAAAAGTTCGGAGACCATATTTATATATTTTAGATAAAAGAAATAAATTAAAACTCACATATATTTACTTTGAGATATTTGCATGGAAGACCTATTTTCGTGCGCCTTAATGTCATTTGACTCATGATGTGAAATTAATGACCAATGACCCTTTCCGTACTTTGCATGGGTTTTTGTACGGACAACCCATTTTCACGTGCTTTAATGACTGATGACCTGGAGTCTGAAAATAATGAAATCTAACCCATTTTGACGTACTAATGCATGCAAAATTACATATGAGGGCAATATGAGGGGTATTGTTTGGTACGAAGAAACGCTCTCATTCTAACTCTCTCGTTCTTGTTCTTGTTCTCGCTCTCGCTCAAATGAGTGGTCAAAAATCTGGAGAAAATTAAACAAGAGACACGAAAAAGATAAGTCAGAGAAGAGCTAGAGTAGCAAAACTAGAACGAGAGCAGAGTAAAGAAACAAGGAAAACATAAGTCAGAGAAGAGTTAGAGTAGTAGAACGAAAGCGAGGGAGCGAGAGCGAGAGTAAAGAAACCAGGAAAACATAAGTTAGAGAAGAGCTAAAGTAGCAGAGCGAGAGCGAGTATGAAAACTATGATGCCTCCATGGTAATTTGAACGGGATGCGAGAAATGTGCACAAAAGACTTAATTTTACGCGTTGTAATGTCATTTGACCCGTGTTTTGAAATTAGTGACATATGACATTTTTCGTATTGTGCATTCCCTCCAAATTATCGTGAGGGCATCGCGCTCTAGCTTTAGCTCTAGCTCTCTAGTTCTCGCTCTCGCTCATGATAATAATGAGTGGTCGAAATTCTGGAGAAAAAAAAAGACAAAGAAAATCTCTCTCTCGCTCTAGTTCCTAGTCTCACTCTAGTTTTGTTGCTTGTCTCATGTTGCTCTAGCTCTTCTCACTCTAATTCTCGCCCTCGCTCTAATTCTAGTTTTACTGCTCTAGCTTGTCTCATGTTACTCTAGTTCTTCTCGCTCTCACTTTAGCTTAACCATTCTTGTCTCTTTTTTCTCCAGATATTCGACCACTCATTTGAGCGAGAGCGATGACGTTTCCACATGCAAGAGCATGAATAATAAAGATCGCCTCATGCCTTCATAGGTAATTTTGCACACATTCCCACGTCAGAATGAGTTATATTTCGTTATTTTCAGAACGCAAGTTACCAGTCATTAAAGTGCTGGAAATAGGTCATCCATATGAAAATCCTCACAACACATCCCTATTAGTTCTAACCTATTGAATAAAAGCTTCCAATGAATGCAATTTTTTATTTTTTTTTTGAAATAATTAGTGTACATGCACCGTATATACAATGTACTTTAAAGTAAATCGAAGTAGAAACAGAATGGTTAAGCTAAAAAAATAGCATATTTATTTGGCTATGAATGTTGTGATATATAAATTGTTGCAACTGTTTGCAACTTCTTGTTAATCTTGCGATTGTTTCATGTGAAGAACTTGTAATCTCTTCCTAAAAGGATGAGCGTTTGGACCATAAGCAAAACTCCAAACACAATGCATTCTGAGACACAGAGTTGAAAGAAAAAGGTTAAAGAATGCATAGACCAATTCATCTTTATAGGTGAAAAGACCCGAAAACTCGCAACCTCATTATCAAACAATTGGTATCCTTATTCCTGACATCAGTTGTCAATTTTTTTTAATGGTATGTTCTTGTGCTTAACTTCATCCAAAAGCAGTTGATATGTAAGGTATCTTGGCTTTATATATATCTTGCCCAATCATCTTTCAATCATTGGAGCAATATGTAAAGATGTTGTTCATGACAGAATTATTGTATGAAGCACACCAGCTGAAGAAAGAATGAAGCACTAATGTAACACAAATAAACTTGGGTTTATTCTTTTGCAACAAATGTAACACAGAAAACTTCACAATGTAAATGTTTTAATTCTTCTTGACTGATTCAAAAGAGAGACTTTGAACTTACAAATTTAGTAAGAATATCACAATTCAAAAGAAAAGCCCTAGAGGTCGAAACATAAAACATAATCCAAATTGCTTACCAAACACGTCTTAAAAGACAAACTTATACTTTAACTATATTTTCTAAATAATAACCCTTCAAAATTATAAACAGAAGGACAGTTTCATTTGGGCTTTCTATTTCAAAATGGTTGTCTATTTACTCTCTCAATAAACAAGATTGGAAAGATCAAGTATGAGTATCACTAACCGCTCATTGGCATAAACCCTTTATTATGCAGGCAGAGGTACACTAATATGGTAAAATGAAACACATTTTCGACTACATTAAAAATAATAATTAGTCATGTCCTGTATCTATCTCATCTAACTATTGTTAGAAAGCTTGTCAATGGTATTTGCCAGGATTTTCTATTGCTTCAGAGGATGAATATCAAGTTTCTTACTCTACAAGATCTTCAGCCTATGCAGTTAGTAGCAGCGTGCAAGCCAAGCAGCACTTGTTTATCTTGCTAGCTCGTAGTATTACCAACAAATGTTTCCCTCCCATCTTTACATTTGATCTCAAAGTCATGAAGTTCAGCTACGGTTAACGTCGGTCTCGCCAAAAGTCCCCACTGTTTGCGAGTGACTATTAGATGATCTCCTCAAGAATTCAGCTACCAACTTTGAAAATGTAGAAGAACTGTTCTCGAGTAATCGAGATGGCGAGTCGTACTCAATTACCTTGCCTATTGAAATGAAACTCTTATGCATTAGAAGGATATTATTTCCTCTTAACTCTATGCAGAGGGTCACTTAGAAGTTAGAACCATTTTTCAGAAGAACATTTTTAGAGCTATGTAAGAAGTTGGCTTACCTTCGTCAAGAACCAAAACCAAATCATTGTCAATAACAGTCGGTATACGATGAGCTACGGTTATAACTGTACATCCATTTGTCTCCTCTCTTATTGTTTCTTGAATTATATTTTCTGTTGCAGTATCAATGGAAGCTGTTGCCTCATCCAACACAAGAATCCTACGCTTCTTGAGGAGCACCCTGGCCAAGCAAACAAGTTGCCTCTGTCCAACACTCCAATTCTCTCCATCTTCAGCAACTGCAACATTTATAGGCCAAGTACAAAACATTAGTTTGAGTAGAAAATAAAATGAACTGGGCAAGAACTTCATACGAGTGGGAGATCCCATGCCCAACCTGATGCTTCAAGAACTGTTTGGTCTGTTCTGATGATCTCGGCAAATCGACACTTGTGAAGGACCTAAAAGATCAAGTTAGTTTTAAGATCATGTCACACACACACAGAGAAAAAAGGCACATGTAATCTCACCTCCCATATTTCTTGATCAGTATGTTGTTGCAAAGGGTCTAGGTTAGTTCTCATGGTTCCTTGGAACAATGTTGGGTCTTGTGGAATAATACCTAACCTAGACCTCAGATCATGTAGACCCATTTTGCAAATGTCAACTCCGTCGATAAGAATCCTTCCTGCAGAGGGCTCTACCACCCTAAAAAGTGCTTGGATTAAGGTGGACTTTCCACTTCCTGTCCTACCAACAACTCCAATTTTCTTCTTTTTTGGGAAGGTACACGTGATTCCTTTGAGAACCACTGGAAGATTAGGACGGTATTGAACATGAAGATTCTCAAGTTCTACATTTCCCTCCTTTGGCCATTCTGGCATTGGCCTACAATCTTCGATCACCGGTGGTGCCTCAGAAGCGATGTTAGTAAACTGGAGAATTCTCTCAACAGATATCATTTTGTTCTCGACGTTGCATAGATTCCATATTACCCAAGCTTGAAGCACATTCATGTTTAAACCATATGTGGCTGCTAATCCTGCTAAGCCTGTAATGAGATAAACCAGATGCTTGGGTGATGATGTTGATGGAAATATTAGAATCTTATGATAATCAATTTATCAAATGAAAGTTTTGAACGACAGTGACATCAATGGAGATAACTAAAGTTTGGAAGCTTACTTGGATCGATAGCTGATCTAGGAAGGGTTACTAAGATGATGAGGGCAAGAAAGAAGACCACGTCAAAAAGAAAATTGATTCGCAGACACAACCATTCCATTGAAGTTGAGTTGTGGAAAACCACACGAGAATAATCATCAACCAGCTTCAGTATATTTGTCAAGAAACGGTCTTCTTGATTGAAACAACGAATAATAGTTGCACCTACAACTGTTTCAGAAAAGTGATGGAGAATTGGAGCTTTTCGGATCCCAACCATTCTAGCTAGTTCTCTAGCAGTACTGATGTAATATCCCTGTAAAGGAAATTGAAAACATTTTAAGACATTAAACTTGATGGTTTAAGGAATAAAATCCTAGAATCACTTGATGCTGGAAATCATATTTGAGAAACTGGAAGTATATGATAAAGTTTACAGGACTTAAAGAACAAAATATTCAGCTTAGAATTCAAAGCACATCACACTGATGTGATGCTGCAGAATATGCAACTTCAAGGAATAATAGCTTTATACTGTTAGTTCAATAATGAAAAGCATATTGCAACTAAAAGAGGGATTTATGTTCTTGCCTGATACCATATAGAGATAGCAAGGACGACAAGGAAGAGGGGGAAAACTTGCCATGCAACCTTGGACATCAGGATAATGATACTCAAAAGCTGAATTAATGCAAAGGCCAATCCTCCTAATCTATAAGGGATATCTATATCCAAAGTGCTTTGATCAGTAGAAGACTGCATCATAGAGAAGATAAACAAAAAGGTTAAAATTATTGACACAATGCAAAAATTTAATAGAGAAGATAACAAACATATTAAGAAGGTATTAACCCTGTTGAGGATTTGACTCGAAGGTTTGGCATCAAAAAATGAAATAGGTGCTGCAAAAATTGATGTCACCATTCCAAGAAACATTCGTTGTGCAGTCTCAATAGCAATAGTTGCCATCAAAACGGCCCGGCCTAATATAAAGATGGAACTCCCGCCCGACATCAAAATGAAGATCCCTATCAACTGCGCTCTGCTGACCTTGCCTTCTTCTTCTGTTGCCCAAGAAATCCAGTAATTGCTGCCCATCTGAAGGATTTGAAAGAAAACTTGACATAGAAGGATGACAGGAACTAGAGCTCCTTTATAAGCAGATGTGATGAAGGTTGAGTAGACACTCCACTTTACACGACCGGTTTGAGTTTCCTCTTCTTGAGTTCTCACTGAAAGGCCTCCATCTCCAAGGGACAGGGAAGATTTTTCATCTAGAACTTCTATCTGATGTGTCTGACATGGTCTTTTATGATGAGGTTTATCTTCTTTGAATGGTTTAACCCCATTCAGTGATTTTCTATGTGCTGCAATGTGCCTAGCAAGTTCACCATTTGAGTCTGATATTAATTCTGCATACTTTCCTAATTGAACGATATGACCATTTTTCATCACCTGCAAGCAGAAGCATTGGAATGCGATACAAGGCAGCAGGGGTTATTGATGTGTGATACCCATGGAAAACGGCAAAAAATTCAGTTACTTACCAAAACAAGGTCAGCAGCTTCTATGAACTCCAAGTGATGAGTAGCATATATGACCGTTTTACCAGACAAAAGTTGCAAAAGACATCTCTGCATTATCATCAAAGTTTCATATGAAAATCTTTTATACAGAGCATGAATATCATTCTCCTACTTCTGTAAAGAAAAGACAAGTAAAAGAACATAAAAAGAAATAGACAATAAGAAAAACAGAAAGATGGTGCTTGCCTTGTACAAATGTGTTCCAGTACATGCGTCCACAGCACTAAAAGGATCGTCAAGGAAGTAAACATCTGCATCACTATAAACTGCCCTTGCCAATTGAATCCTCTGCTTTTGTCCTCCACTTAAGTTCACCCCCCTTTCTCCCAACAAAGTACAATCACCATCCAGCCACAACTTGATATCCTGATTCAAAGCACAGGCTTCTAATACATCCTCATAAAAGTGCTCGTCAATTTCCTTCCCAAACAACACATTCTCTCTAACCGTGCCTGATTGGATCCAAGCACTTTGGGGAACATAAGCTTTAGTTCCATGTACCTTCATTTGTATTCCTGAAATCTGTGGAATCTCACCTAGTATACTACAAAGTAGGCTCGATTTTCCTGAACCGACCGACCCACAAACTGCAACCTTGTAACCCTTTGGTATTTGGATCTTCTCTGCAACTTTTATCGTCGGTTTCTTAATGTTTAGATCACTGGCTTCCCATGAATACTCCCCCACCTCTATTTCAATCATGATGTCAGATGCATTGGAAGGAGGATAATAAATCTGCTTCCTTTGATCTTCTTCTCGAATGAACTCTTGGATTCGGTCAAGGGAAACTTTTGTTTGAGCAATCATGGAAATTAGCTCTGGTAGGTTATAAATTGGTTCTTGTAGGATCCGAAAAGTAGCTATGGCTGATAAAACTATGTCTGCTGTTAGAGGGATTTTCATCATGACACAGGCGCCAAAAGTAACTACTGAAACTAAAGTTGGAGAAACCCAAAAGAGAAATGCTATAACGGAGCATGTATAGAGGTATCTCTTCAACCAGCTTCTTTCAACTTCTCTAAGTTGCAAGACCTTCTTCAAAAATGTCTGTTCCCAAGAGTGCAGTTTCAAGACTCTCATGTTCTTTAGAGTCTCCGATGTCAATTTGATTCGGGAGTCTTTTGCATCCATTATCTTTGAGTGTAGACTTTCTTGAACATTGGCCAAAGGTGTGTTGCTCACCATTATAAATATTGTGGCTAAAAGAGCAGTAATGGAAGGTGCAGCTCCAAGATTCCTATAAAGGATAATAAGGGCTAGAACTATTTGAACAGGAAGCAACCAAATCTTGTGAATATACCAGGAGAAGTCTCCAATTCTTTCAACATCCACATTTATTAGATTTATGATTTTACCATTACTTGGACCAGCAGCATTAATAGATATAGATTTCTTGTAGATCATCACTGTAAGAGCTGCCCTTATCTGTATACCGACGCGGTGAGTGCCAAAATACCACTGCCTTTGAGTAAGAGACTCCAATGTCTTTGCAAAGAAGAAGAAGAATGCAAGAATCAATCCTTCGCGGTTGCTTGAGTCGTCACCCTTTCCCAAAAGATACTTCACAAAGTTGGTGATTAGCAAAGGACCCATAAAGGATGCTAATGTGTTGACTCCTGATAAAAGGTTCGAACAAAGAAATTAGAGAAGAAACAAATTACAGCATATCGAGAAGAATTCAAGTAGTGTAAGGAAGAAGAGGGTACCTGCAAAAATTGCAGTTAAGACCAAGGATTTCCATGTGGCTAGAACTATAGCTTTAGGCAAGGAAGAAGATTCAATTTTCTTTCTTTGAAGCGATTCTTCCAGCAACGACGAAGTATATTCAGCTGTTTCAGATTGAGGTACACAAGGAACATGAGCTAATTCAAGCTTCTGATTCCTCCCCTTTCTGAAGAGAGGATTCAACCATTGGAATGTAATTTGACTCCACAATCCTGGACTGATGAAACCACCATTATCTTCAGAAGAACAAACATTCTCTTTTTGGAGCAATGGCTTCTCAAGATCATTGTGTTTCTTGGAATAGTTAACAGTCAGTGCAGTACAGCAGATTATCAAAGACAAAGTGAATGAAGCAAAATCTACAATAGTGGCTTTAGGAAGAAAATGGGGGAACTCCATAGATTTCAAGTGGGTAAGCAGGTAAATAATCGAAGAACCTAAACCATAGAAACAAGAGAAAATCCACCAAATAATTAGAATCAACGGCCATCGTTTGCCTTGATTATACATTCCATTTCTCCAGTAGAAAGCAATCGCCGCAGCCAAACTCCACGTTAAAGCAGAGATAGCCGATTCCCAACAAACGATTCTGCGATTCCAGTACTCATAAGCAGCAAAACCGCAATACAAAAATGGAATAACAGCATTAGAAAAGAGGGTAATTCTGGTTAGCCATTTAAACTCTCGAAGCACTCTGTTTCTCAATCGAGGGGTTCCACTCTCTGCCTCTCGTGCCCACGAGTGAAGCAAAACCCACATCGACAATGCAAAAATAAACACAGCATTTACGACGACAGAAGGAATATCCATGAAAACTGCGCTCAAAGCTCGCCACACATTGAGAAGAAGACGAATAACTAGGAATGGCAATCTCAGTAAGAAGCAGAAGAGAAGAGCAGAGTAATTTGAGAAAGCAAAATGTGGGTTCAAATAGAAACACAACGATCGATCTTGGAAGAGAATCCACAGGATCCACAGTCAGACAAAGCCGCTCAATCGAGATCCTATTCTCAAGGTAATAAACTAATCAGACTTCAGCAACTCAGACACTGATTCTGTCATGGTGAGAAAGGAATTCAGAATGTGATCAATGAGAATCGAGATTGTGGACAAATAGGCGATTTTGAAGGTCTTCGTACATACCTTAAGAGTGGCAAATCAAGCAGCCAACGCCCTCGCAATCGCAAGCCATGCTCGCTGCAACTGGAGAGAAGAAGAAGAAGGATAAGCCTTAAAAAGAATATTGGAACTTTTTCCTAATCATCTTACTATCATATTTCACATTCCTTATTTATAGATCATCTTTTAGTATGATAATAATGAAAGATTCCAACTCTGAACTCTTAATCGAGATTACACCGATTATGAAAAATAAATATGAATATGAAATATTATTGAATTTAAATAAAATGGGGTCATGATGAGGACATCATTGAAATTGGAAGTTCATCTCAAATGTTCCCGCAATCGAGAACGAAAAAGAACTGTAATAAGTTTTTTAGCGATTTAATTTGTGATTGACTGAAAGGGATAGAGTTGGGGACGAGGACGACAAAGATTAGTCTGAAAAGAAACAGAATTTCGCTATTTTTAAATACGATTCCTTATTTAAAGAAAGAACATGCTCACTCACCACTGCGATCAATCCACCAGGTTTTCATCAAATTCGATTCAGTTTTCACCATTTTCGTTACACCCACGTGCTTCCATTTTCATTGTTTATTTTTTTTATTATTATTGAAATATTATTTCGATTTATGTACTTCGCATTCGTATACTTTTCAAATGTTAAATTGTAGTAGATATACTTTTACTTTTAATAAAGTTTCAAATTAGTTTGGAGTTCGAATTCACACATCCCTAATAGTTGGTGTACTAAAAAAAAAGGTTTGGAGTTAATTGTTATTAAAATTGATTAAAATAATAACAATAATTTTGAGGTAGAAAATACATAATGTAAATATATTTTAAAAATTTATAAAATGAAGATTAATAGACATTAATTTCTTTTTTAGAAAAATTAACAATAGAAATCAATTTTAAGCTTTATTGAGAGTATAAATATTAAAATTAGATATTTAAAAATACAGAGACTAAAATGAAATGAAATTTAAAATACAGGGTCTAAAATGAAACTTAAAATAGAAAGAGTCGGAGAGTAAAATGATATTTTAATATTCTCATTTCTTAATGTTTCTCATCAAACTCTATCTCCATGGACTTTTCTTTCCCGTGTTGTTTTTGTTTGAACTCACGTTGAGCATAATTCAACTGACATAAAGTTACACTTAAGTCTCGACCAAGAGTTTAAAGGTTCAAACCCACCCATTTGGTTGAACTAAAAAATTGGTGATTTTGAACTATAACCATTTGATTTTTTGTTTTTGAAAATTAAAGCTAAAAAATATTTATATGAATGAGTTTCTATGTTTTCTTATCTACTTTGTATTCCTGCTTTAAAAAACCAAGGTAAGTTTTAAAAACTAAAAAAAAAATAATTTAAAAAACTTATGTTTGTTTTTTAAATTTGGTTACAAACTTAAATGTTATATTAAGAAAGATAGAAACCGTTGTGGAGAATATTAAAGAAAGTTGTGGAAAACAAACACAACTTTCAAAAATAAAAAATAAAAAACTAAATAATTATCAATCGGGTCTAAAATTTTGAATTTCATTAAATTAAATCTCAATCTTAAATACTTTCTCAAAATTTCAAAACTAAATAAAAAAAAATCATTAAGAAATCAATGAATGATCTACACAAAATAACAAAAATAAAAGAAAAAAGCTCAAACTAAAATGAAATTCAAAACTAACCAAGAGAATTGTGGGTGAATCAAGGAACGGACCACACAAAACTAAAGCAAGAAAAATAGTGGAACTAAAAAAAGATTCAAAACTGATGAAGAAAATGTTTAAAATTAGGTATAAAGGCAATGATTCCTCATTTACTCAAATTAGTTCAAATTCATAAGTTTCAAATTTCAAAATTAAAGCTTATTTATCGAACTAAACACAAAAGTATTTAAAAGAAAAAAAAAGTTTATTTCTTTGCTCTTTTTTTTTTTCGGGTTTCAGGAACGGAAGGAACTTTATTCGTAAGAGGAATTTGGTCCCCGTCACGCTAATGTTATTGAACCCAGTGTTCCAATAAGATGGTGCCACGTGGATATATGCCCGGAGACAGAGCGAATCGATGATGTAACGCCAAGTCGTGTGCCCGACGGATGGCTCCGACTCGCCAACCTTCCCAAACCGGGTCCGGTGCGTGCCCGAGTACCTGCTGGCGCGTGCTGCAAGCGTGAGCCTCACGTGCCCTCTACCCATTCTATTTTCAACTTTTTTTTTTTTAAAAATATTTACATGTTTTTCGAGACAAAGATGAATAACCATGAGCATAGCACTTTATCAAAAAGGAGAAATATGCTTGAGAATGCATGAACAAAAGGGAAGGAAAAAAAACTTACCACATATTAGTGGTAAACTTTAAGGGCACTTTTGAGACACAAGTTATAATAACCGGTAAAATACTATACACAACAAAACACAGACTTTTATAACTCCAAAATAAACCACTATACATTTTTAATAATATTATATGATTTCATAGACTATAATAATCTACAGATTATTATAATCTATGTTATTATAACTCACTCAACGCTCCAAATAGTTCCTAAATTACATGATTATACAATAAAACTATAACATTGTATAATTCAATAAAAACGCTAAAATATTTGAACTAGATGATTTTCACAATAATATGAATTAGAATAACATACTTTGATCCATAATATTGATCTTGCAGAGAATGACTTTGTTTCTCTTTTTTGGCCTTCATTTAGAACTTGAACTTGATTAGGTTTCTTGATTGAGAGAAATTCCTACTTCATTATACATAGATAACCAATCTCTAGAGTTTTATCTTTATATATACACCTTTCTATCATGATGTTTAGTTAGAGAAATTTCCACTTTATCAATAGGCCTAATAGATAAAGCGTAAATAAATGTTAATGAATCACATTAATGATTATTTTATATTTAAATAATCTAACCTGAGTTACAACTAATTATTTTTAATGGTTCAAAAATATTAATATATAGAATCTCCTACTAAATGATGGGAGGCAAGCATTGTTTTAAAAATATATGTCAAATGAGTATGGAATGAATTTCGACGGTTTATAGGGAAATACTAATAAAGTACTTTGTTTAAAAATACTATTAAAATAATATTAAAACACACAAACAAATAATATAGCTACATATCGCTCTACTTTCTACCCTTCAATTATTGGCTACATATCGCTCTACTTTCCACCCTCCAATTATTGACAACAACAAGAGAGAAAAGTGAAAAATATTTTTTCGTCATTATTATCCACAATTGAATGGTAGAGAAAAAAAAAAGTTACCGACATGGAGTCGATTATTACTTTTTTTTCTTAATCCAAAATCAGTGCATAAACATAAAACATAATTGAAAGGGGAAAAAGTGGGCTGATTTAATGATTGATAATTAAAAAACAGGTCTAACATATTTTTAGTGCACAGTGCCAACTTTCCAATCTGTATATTATATTTTATATAACACTCGCTGCCACAAAACGAATGTTGTTGCTTTTTTTTGTTTTTTTTTTCATGAAAGACCAAAAGCTTATCCTTATTGGCTTCAAGCACATTATCTCTTTTACCTACTCACTAACCCTTTTTTTTTTTTTTTTTTACTATAGTCTACTTTTTAAGCTTTAAATTTATCTTCTATCTGTGGATGTTTTTTAGGTTTATTTTACTTCAGTCCTTACATTTTAAAATATATTCAGTTTTGGTCATTGAATTTTTAATAAATAATTGTTTTGATTTATAAACTTTTGAAATATCTATTTTAGGTTATCAAATTTCAAAAGGAAATATTTTTTTTTAAAAAAATTATTGTTAATTCTTTTGCTCAATACATCCATCTTATAGTTGCGAGAACTTATTTGGATTAAATACACACCTATGCTAGAATATTAATAAATATGTTTGAAGTGGTGCTTTCAATTCATTAAAAGAAACTATTTAGGAAAGTTTGCTTAACAAAAATAACGGTAAAGACAAAGATGCTATTTTTTAAAATAAATATCTTGAAATTCAACTAAAATAAAATAATCTGAACGTTTCCAAGAGTAAAAGATATGAATTTTTCTATTTTATACATACACATAGATATATATATATATTCAAGGGCAAAATACATTTTTGGTTCCTGAGGTTTGAAGTTGATGTCTATTTGGTCCCTAAAGTTTCAAAATGAATTGAGGTTTGAAAAATAGTTCTAAATGGTCCTTGCAGTTAGTTGACCGTTAGTTGACTAACGGAAAAATGATGTGTCAAAATTTATATTTAAGATTATGTAGTTTTTTTTAAGAGAATTTGTAATGGGTAGCAAGGTTGGGTTTAATATTTGCAGATATAACAAGATTTAAAAAGAATTGCAAATATGGCAAATATTTTGAAAATTGTTTTATAATTCCAATTTTACCCTTGTTACCTAATTCACATGTATTTCCTCATTTGATCAGATTTTGAATTCTTGTTACCCAGACTTCCGGCGGCTCACATATTTCTGAAGAAAAGAACGAGGCAGGCGATCCTCCCGACGTTCCATTTAGCACTATGAATTTCTCATATCCAAAAGCAAGCATCCTAACATGGTCTGGTCCATTCATCAAAGTCATCCAAGGACTTGCATAAGGATAAAGATTCTGCTCGTATCTAATACACGAAAATCGTTTTCGATGATCTCGGATGAGCTTCGGATAGCTCTAAGATATCTTCATCCAACATTGCTAAGGTCGGAAATTTCGATTGAATTCTACAGAGAGAGGTAAAGAGTATATCATTTCTCATTTTTAATTTTGATTTTCTATATTTTTGTAAGATCGGATGCTTCTTTGGTTTGTATATTTTTCTTTCTTTTCTTTTACCCCTTCTCATATTCTCTTCACTGTCCTACAAAACTACATTAGCTTATTGAAAATATCAATAAATTTGTCTTTGGACATCCTTCATTGATCCTTTGAATTTCATTTGCTTCATGGGATCAGAGAGCAGAGGCTTCACACTATTTGGTATAAATCCATTCTTTTCCTTTTCCCAAAGTACCCCTCCTCTCCTAAATTATCTATGAATTTGCCCTCAAGTAGCTAACTACTTAATTGTGAAGAGTAAAACAAAACAAAATAAAAATTCAAGTGTACCTATAAGTGACGAGCGTTATAGTCTATCAGTGATAGGAGTCGCAAGCCTCTAAAATATCTTCCAATACGATCTTCTGTTGGAGCTCTTTTCGTGGGTATTTGAGTTTTTCAATCAACCGGAGTTTTTTTCGTGGGTATTTCTTCTGTTCTTCTGCAATGTTTTGGAGTCGCAAGTCCAATTTTGGTGATTATTTTGTTTTCTAGATATGCTAGTGGTCATCAACGATATACACATGACATCAGTGACATCAGTGGTATCTATCATTATTTTCTAGATATCAATGATATCATTGATCAATATATATGATAGTGATATCAGTGATCAGTAGATATCAATGATATCAGTGATATCTATCACTGTTTTCTAGATATCAATGATATCAGTGATCAATAGATATGATATCAGTGATATTAGTGATCAATAGATATCAATACTATCAGTGATATCAGTGATATCATTGATCAATGATATACGAGTAACTATTGTGATGATCGGTTTCTATATATGATATCAGTGATATTAGTGATCAATAGATATCAATACTATCAGTGATATCAGTGATATCATTGATCAATGATATACGAGTGACTATTGTGATGATCAGTTTCTATATATGATAACAGTGATATTAGTGATCAATAGATATCAATACTATCAGTGATATCAGTGATATCATTGATCAATGATATACGAGTGACTATTGTGATGATCGGTTTCTATATTACTTAATGTTGTTAATGTTGTTATTAATTTTTCGCAAGAACTATGATGAAACTTCCAATAGTTATTTTTTATAGTGGACAATGGAATGAGAAAAATTTCTAAGAGAATTACAAGACCATTGGAATTTGGGTTGATGAGATGATGTGTTTTGATGATTTTATTAATCGATTCATGAAAGAAGTTCGAATGGATAGTTCTATTTTTTTCTATAGAATTGTCGATGTTATTAGGTTATGGGATAAATGATGCTCAGGATGTGGTTAGAATTCAAGAAGATAAAGATGTTGCTTGGTTTTTAACTTTAGTGAAAGATCAAAATACAAGATATTCTTTAGTTGCTCATATTACTGATGCTTGTTTCGATGACTCCTCTTGTGCAATTAGTGATGGGAGTGACAACTTATGGATGTGTAATCCGCCCAGTTGGGAATCATTCTAAATGGAGTTCGATAGATGTTGTCATGAATGCATTACCTCCAATTGTTAAACGTCAAGCAGGAAGACCTCGAAAGTAAAGGATTTCGTCGATTGGTGAAGCAAGAAGTCACACAAAATGTAGTCATTGTCATCGTGTCGGTCACAATCGTAGGACATGTAAATTTCCACCATATTTACCATGATGTAATTTTTGACAATTGGTTTTAGATATATTTTTTCAAGATAGAACTCAATATTGTTGTTATCATACTATTCATACTATCAATACAAGGTTTGTGATTGTTTCAAAAGTTTAATATCAATACTATGAACACAAGAACTTTGGCATCTGATGAGAAAATTTGAAAACCACACAATAAGCAAGTAATAGCTAATGATAGACAAGTACCAATCGATAGAAGCTTATCATTTCTATCGCTGATAGACATCTCTCACCGATAAGTCTCATCTTTGGAAAGAAGTTAAGGATTGATAGACAACTATCGGTGATAGACATTTATCACGATCAAAGCGGATAGAAGAAAGAAGTTAATAATCGTAAAAACAAGAAGTCTAATATAAAAGTTATGAATAATAGGTAATAGATAGGTAGAAGTCTATCAGACAACTATCACTTCAATCAGTGATAGTAGTCTACTATCACTTCTATCGATGATAGTAGTCTCATCACTTCTTTTCATTAACTTTTATCAATCATTAACAAATGATAGTAGTCTCATCACTTCATCGATGAAAGATAGTGATGAAGTCGAATAGGAACAAGAAGTTCCAACGGATAATAGAAAAGTTATGAGTAATAGGTAATAAATAGATAACCGTGGTAGAAGTCATCGGACAACTATCATCGATATAAGTCTATCACTACTATCGATGATAGATATCACAATAGTAGTTTATCAAAATAATAAGAAAAAATTAATTATTAAATAAACAGACAAAAAAAATAGTTATTAAATAAACAGACTTCTATCAGTGATATCACTGATAGCATCCTATTAGTGATATCACTGATATCAGTGGCTGGCGTGGGGTGTTTTAGTAATTTCAATTCATCTTTTCAAATTTTTGCTATTTTTGCAAATAGATTGAGTCATTTGCTATATGAGCACAATTATATTGGGCCTTTTTGCTACCACCAATTGCCCCTTTTTTTAATTTATATTTAAGATTATTTCTTTTATTTTTCATTGGGACTTCTCATGTGCATTTTTTCAGATTCCATTTCTTACCTATGCATTTTGTTTTTCTTTTATCAAACCACAACTCTACATAATAAAAAAAATAGAACCACAAAAAAAAAAAAAAGAATCTCATCGCAAAAATCAAATCAATTAAAGAAAAATTAAGACGTGGGTACTTCAAAGTTGTGGACAGAGACCTTTTTTTAGGATTAAGAAGGTGGACTGAGTAAGATGCTGCATCAATGCGATGAAAAAGTCTTTATTGTCATCGTCGTTTTCGATATTGGTGTTGGAGCCAAGGAAATAAAAAGAGAATAAAAATAGACAAGCAAGAAGAAATAGAGATAAATGAAGAAGAGAAAAGAAAAAAAAGACAGAAGATGAAGAAAAAGTAAAAATAATTTTTTTAAAAATAACCACATAATGTTGAAATAATATAAATTTTAACACCTCATTTAAAAATTATCAATTCAATAACATGCCACATCATTTTTCCATTAGTCAACTTAACTCCATGGACTATTTAGAACTATTTTCCAAACCTCAAGGACTAAAGTGTTCATTTTTCATCGGGTGATGCAGTACTTTACTCGATCCACCTTCTTAATCCTAAAAATGTCTCTGTCCACAACTTTGAAGTACTCCAATGCCTTAATTTTTCTTTAATTGATTCGATTTTTTTGCGATGAGATTCTTATTTTTTTTGTGGTTCTATTTTTTTTTATTATTATGTAGAGTTGTGGTTTGATAAAAAGAAAAAACAAAATGCATAGGTTAGAAATGGAATACCGAAAAAATGCACATGAGAAGTCCTAAAAGAAAAGAAATAATCTTAAATATAAATAAAAAAAACTACATAATCTTAAATATAAATTTTGACACATCATTTTTCCGTTAGTCAACTAACTTCAGGGACCATTTAGAACTATTTTTCAAACCTCAGGGGCTAAAGTGTTCATTTTGAAACTTTAAGGACCAAATAGACATCAACTTCAAACCTCAGGGACCAAAAGTGTATTTTACCCTATATTCAATTTTAAGGTATTGAAAACTTTCGTCAAACTATTGCTTAATGATGCTATGAAAATTAAAGAGAGAATTATGTGTGTCTTAAAAATTCAAACTGACAATAACTTGAATTGTCAGTTTGAGCATAAATCAACTAGTTTAAAGCCACTAATCAAAATTTCGAATACTCTACTTCACATATTCTTGAACTAAAAAATAACCATCAATTTAAACGGTATATTAACATGTTGTAAATAGCAATATTTTAGAATAGATTTGACTTTTTTTAGTGAATTGTCCTTTATTAAATTAAAGAAGAAACCTTTTCCTCTTCTACTTTCTTAGGTGATTACATTCAAATAAAAAAGAATTCTCAAAGGTGTTATTTACTTATTTCATAATTAGGGCGTGTTTGTATGTTTCTTTTTTGGGCAAAATACATTTTTGGTCCTATGGTTTGAAGTTGATGTCTATTTGGTCCCTAAAGTTTTAAAATGAACATTTTAGTCCCTGTAGTTTAGAAAATAATTATAAATGGTAGTTGACCGTTAGTTGACTAACAGAAAAATAATGTGTCAAAATTTATATTTAAGATGATGTAGTTTTTTTATTTTATTTATATTTAAGATTATTTCTTTTCTTTTCTTTTGGGACTTCTCATGTGCATTTTTTCCGGTATTCCATTTCTTACCTATAAATTTTGTTTTTTTTTTCTTTTTATCAAACCACAACTCTACATAATAAAGAACCACAAAAAAAAATGAAACTTATCACAAAAATCGAATCAATTAAAGAAAAATTAACACATGAGTACTTCAAAGTTGTGGACAGAGACACATTTTTAAAGATTAAGAAGGGTGGACTGAGTAAGACGCTACATCAAAGCGACGGAAAAGTCTTTCTTGTCATCGTCATTTTCGATATTCATGTTGGAGCCAAGGAAATAAAAATATAATAAAAAGTAAACAAACAAGAAGAAATAGAGATAGAGGAAGAAGAGAAAAGAAAAGAAGATAGAGGAAGTAAAAAAAAATTAAAAATATAACCATAATGTTGAAATAATATTAATTTTAATACCTCATCTAAAAATTGTCAATTCAACATGCCACATTTTTCCGTTAGTCAACTAACAGTCAACTTAACTTCATGGACCTTTTAGAACTATTTTCCAAACCTCAGGGACTAAAGTGTTTATTTTGAAACTTTAGGACCAATTAGATATCAACTTCAAACTTTAGGACCAAAAGTGTATTTTGGCATTTCTTTTTTTTTTGGGAGGGGGGGGGGGGTTCAATTATATTTCGGACATTTTAATCAATATGTGTCATAACCAATTGAACTATATACTTCGATTGATGTGTGTTAAATCACCAATCAAAATACAACTTAGGACATCATACACTAATTTGTAATTACCATCTTGATATATAGTTTGATCTCCCAACTCAAATGATTAAACTACAAAAAAAAACAATACGTTTAAAGAATTTTTAATTAAAAATACGTAATTTAAAATTAGATTACGTTTCCTTGTTCAATTTTGTATCTCATAGCTAAAAAGTTTCATATACTACCAGTCTTTTTTAAAAACATTTATCTTATTGTGAAACTAGATTATCTTTATTTCTCAACTTTTTATGGCAACAATTTCTTTAAACACTCCTTACTAAAGATACAAAATTTATTTCATCATCGCTTCTTATCACTTTTAAGGTGGTTTGATTATTTTTAGAATGACGTAGAGTTTACTTATCATTACAATATTAAAAATGTGAGGGTTGAAAATATTTTTTAGACATACTTTTCCGTCATAATTTTAAAATTTCCAACCAATTATAATAGTGAGTCTAGATTTTATTTATTTCATTACTTTTATTAAAATGAAAATTATACTTTTGTTTAAGGAGTAAAATCAACCATGTTAATTTTTTAAAGAAAATCTTAAAATTTATATATAAAAAAAATAACAATAATAAACTAAAAATATATATTTTCTATATTTTACTAAAATTTGAAAACAATAGATAAAATTGCTATGAAATGAAGTACTTTAAAATATAGTGCTCATGCCTATTGTGCTAATTGATCCATATGAATCTTCTGTTATGTCATTAAATTTTGTATAAATAAGAGAGATAAAAAAAAGAATATATAGATTTTTTATTCTTTAAAAAATAAATAGTTGTGAAATTTAGTAGTGTGAACAAAGTCTCTCGGTGAGGAGGCAAAATTTTGTTGGGTGCAAAGTTGCCAGCCTATTTGAACTTATTCATTTAATTTCCTTCTTTAATTTTTCTTCAATCTGTTGGGTTATTTAAATATTATTGTGTTTCATATAAAAAATTATGATAAGATGAGACAACTTTATCAAAAAGATAATGTTACACGTGTTTCATGGACGTTGGCTTTTATTTATTATTTATTTTTTTTAAAAAAAAGCAATAAAGTAACTAAAAATAATTTGCATTTGAATATTCTAAAAGAAATTTACATGTGAAATGGGATACCTTTTCTTTTTCTTTTGAAATGGATACATTTGATTGGTGTGGATCAACTTAATGAGTAGCGAGCAACTTTTATCTTTTTTTTCTTTTTTAAAGAAAAAACTTTTTAATGATTTTTTAAACTATAAAAATATTTTAAAAATAGTCCATTGAGCATTATGCACATATGTTGGATCAAAAGTTTAAATTTCTTTTATCTCAAATGGTGTTGAACTAAAAAGAATCGAAAATTCATTATTGTTGAGATCTACTAAAATAACTTTTAATATTCGTTAAAAAGTACTAAATAAATTAATTTTATGAATGTTCTATATTTAGGTTTAAAACACATATTTGAAAAAGTTGTCACGGGCATGCATATATACAATTTGACAAGTGATTGTAGTATATCTCTATGTAATTAGTAGTTCAAATTTTAAAAATTCTAATGATAGATAACATGTTATAATATATGGATAGTCTATTATAGTTAGGTGACAAATCTCTCTCTTATAAGAGAAAATTTTATAACTAGTCTAAAGTTCATTTATTTAAATATTATATTATGATTAATTGAGAAAACACACGTTACTCAAATTCATTAATTATTTTTAAAAGTTATTTAGGTGATTCAACTACTTAAACAATTCACGTTTGTTTTAAATAAATTTTCAAATGATAGAATAATCTACCATTGAATGTGGTTGTGGCTAATAAAATAGGGCATTAAAGTTTATACTCGTGGTCTTTAAATAATTTTTAAAATGGTTTTGACAAAAAAAAAAACTTTTAAAATGGAAGAATAATTTTTTTTATAGTACACAAATGGTAGAATAATCTACTTTAATGAATATGGTTGAGACAATAATTCTGATTGGTTAAGATAGAATTAGATAAATCAACATAAGTATATTTTCTATCCAATTCAATTATTTGAATTATTACAATTTTTAACTCAACCATATTAATGTTGGATAAAGTTTATTAATTTGAGTATTAATAGGAATCTCACACTACACTCAAACAAATAATTCTAGAGATGAGAATACGAGAATAAATTAAATTTCCACATCTTGACATTGACCCATTTTAATATTGATAAAATTATTAATATTCTCAAATGAAGCAGATAAGTTGAAATCTTCGTAACTGATGGTTAGAAATCACTAAAGTTTACAAAATTTAGTTTAAGAATAGACATCAATTGGTTCAAACATACAAGTATACAAGTTGAATTTAATTAAAACAATCCAAATTAAAATTTTCAGTCATTCGAGAAATTTAGAACAACCCTAATATTCTCGCATCTCGAAAGGGTAGATAACATAGTAGAAAAATTGGAAACAAATGTGTGAAGTATAGAGATGTCCACGGGATGGGTCAGGGAATGACTTCTCGTCCCCGTCCTCGCCCCTCATTTCATTCTCCCTCTCGGCGAAATTCCTCGTCATTTAATTTCGCATGGAACGGGGCGGGGATTGGATTCTCCGTAGGAAATAATTTTTCGTTTATCATTTATATTTTTCTAAATTTTATTACCTAATTCTTTTTTTAAAAAAAATATTATTTAAATGGTTAATTACTAATTAGAGATTTCTATTTAAGAGACATTTTTTTTTTAATTTTCTTAAAAAATTAAAATGATATTTAATAAAAATTTAGAATTATGGTTTATTATATATATATAATAATAATAATAATAATAATAATAATAATAATAATAAGGCGGGGTCGGAGACAAAGATGTATTTCCCGTCCCCGTCCTCGTGTAGCCAAATGAGAAAAATTCATTCCGCTCCCTCTCCATTCCCCGCCTAAACAGGGATTTTCCGTGGAGCCCGCCCCCGCGAGAAAAACGAACATCCTTAGAAGTAGATGAGTATTAAAAGTTGAAATGTATAATGCAAATGAACGCATAATTTCGACATTGCATACGTTTGATCTGGGTGACGAAAATGGTTTAAGATTATAACGATATCAAAAGGACCACAACAGGAGGGATTATTAAAGCTGAGCCGGCAACCCCACCACAGGCCACGCCTGGCCTTGAATATTTTGGAAGGGAAAAGTCTGAGTCTCTCATATTTTTGTTTTCATTGCTTAACATTATTTGTTTGGTTGGTTTTGGTGATGAAAATAAAAATAGAAATAAAAATGAAAAAAGACAAAAACAAAGACATTGACAATGTTTCAGATTCTTCAATTTCCCACTATTCTTAAAAAGTCATAAGGAATCTGTTCCTTTTTTATTTTTTTTGTTTTTTTGTTTTAAAAAAAATTGCAAGTCCACCTTTTGACCCATGTGCACCTTCCCACCATTATACCGTGTCAAGTCGATTACCAGCCATGTCACCCAGCTGTTTCACACTCACACCCGCCATCTTATTCCACGTCATACTGTTTTTTTATAGTGCTTTGGTTCTATTATGCTTTATTTTTTAAAGTTATTTTTACAAACTTTAGTCCTCATTTTATTTTTCTTTTATTTCAAGTCAAATTGTTTTTTAAATTATAAACTCCCCTTTGAATCATAAGAGTTGTTACAATCATATTTTCATAGATGTCAAAGACAACATAACCTAACTGACATTATGAATATGTTAACGATTATGATGTCTGTGATTCGTATCTTCCAACTCTAATTATACTAAAAAAAATTATATTTTATCGTCTCATGAACTTATGAAACTTTATGCTAATAAAAGCATAGTTCAACTGGTATTAAATATGACTTATGACCAAAAGGTCATGAGTTCGGATCCTCCATTCCCAAATGATGTTGTACTAAAAAAAATAACTCAGGAAACTTTACAATTAATTTTTCTTTATTAGAAAATGTATACAAATCACTCTTGAGTTAGGTTATTATAATCTAATTCTAGGAAAAGATAGAATTGTTACAATTTTTAATTAATTCATTTTTTTAACTCTAAAATTTGATTAAGAAAAAGTTTTGGTTCTTAGATCTCGCTATTATTTAAGGATGAAAATATTCATCGAGTATTTAATCGGAGGTTCAACATGGATATTGAGAATTAATCGAATTCTTCAATATCTTTTATATACCTATAAAGTATAAATTTATTAATCTAATATAAATATTTTTATCGATATCAATATTTTATTGATATATCCGTAAAATTGAGATATTCATCTATTAAATATTTTTTAAAATTTAGAAATTAAGTGGTGACAAATTTAAAAATTCAGAAATTAAACCTTCAATTCAACACTAATCTATATTTTAATATTAGGTGTAATGTAATGCATATCTTCAACTTAAGAAAATATCTCTTTGAAAGTTGAGATGTGAAATTTGGGAAGAATCCAATGAACAACGTGGCAAACATTTGGAAAAGGATAATGTTTTTTTATAATTTATTAATTGGAAATGGAGTCTCTTTACATGGCAACAAGCACGTGACTAAAGAAAATCCCTCCTTTTCTAATGGAGCAAGAACGAAAATTCCACCGTCTGCCGCCGTCGTTGTCGGCCGCTGCTAAATTTTCCTCCGCCGTTGACTGAGGTCGAAGACATCTGAAGATCTTGCATGTCGTCAAATCCTTTTTTTGATACGCAAGTAATATTAATTAATTATTTTAGGTGAGTTCAATTAATTTATTACCCCCTAAATTTAGATTGGTGGGTAAAATTTAATTTACACTAAAGTAAATTAACGTCTATAATTAGTTTCTTTTTAAAAATTTGTGACTAGCTAGGGACATTTTTATAATTAAATGAGAATAATTTTATATCATGAATTCTTCTTATTAAACAGATGCTTTTAATTAGTTGTAGTTAAAACTTCTGAAGTATTTTTGATGTGCATGATTGTGTGTTTAGGTTGAAGTATTTTTATGATGGATTTCTACTTTGATATAATTTTGAGTTTTTTAGTTGAATTTTGAATATGATTGGTTTATAAGTAATTTTCAATTTAGTTTTGATCTAGAATTAACATCGCAACCATTTTATCAAGTTGAAGATTTAATTTGATCAAATCTAAAGCTTAAGGTTAAAATTGACTTATCCACCTAAGTTCAGGGGTTAAAATTTGAATCTTTCTTAATTAACTATGTGATATATATATCATATATAGTAATATTTAACATCAATTTAGTCAATATAATTAAAAGTTTCAAACATACTTTTGATTTGGTTAAACTTCATTGACTCTAAAACTATATTTGCCCATTTAGGTCCTACTTATTTTTCATCTATTTTTCTTACTCAACCCTAAATTCTAATATAGCCATTACTAAACTAAAAATACTAGTTTCATCTCATTTCAATAGATAAACAAAAAATGTATCACATATTTAATATGATATGTAACAACTTATAATGTTTTACCAAATTAAAATCATTAGAATCAAATTGAAACTTTTTAAAAGGATAGGTACTAAAATGAAACTAAACACAAACTATAGAACTTAATAGATAATTTAATCATAAAAAATGAAAATATCTCAACTCTCTGAGAGTATTCTTTGATCAAACCAAGTTAGTTAATTAGGTGCTAAGTTTTATTATTATTATTATTTAAAGAAAAAAACATGGAATAACAAAATTTGGAATTTGCTTTTAAAAACAAACCATGGGCCAATTTCGGCAGCTTCCTGTTGGATCAGAATTCATAGAAAAATAGGATTTTGGTAGAGCAAATTTGACTGTGACGTGGAAAATAAGAACCAAATCCTATCCCCAGACAAGCTCGTGGGAAAGAGACTCGCTGTATGTTCCAAATGGTAGAAGTATTTGTGCCATTAATTTCATTTCATAATAGTTTTTTTTTGTACAAATAGGGTCATTTCATAATGTTTATTATCGATTAATGTTTATTATCGATTTAAAAGTTCTTTAACATTATTCTTGTGGTTGAAAAAGTACATTATCTACTTTAGAAAATATTATTGACTTAAAAGTGAACTTAACTCACCATCAATCAAGAAATTAGAAGTTTAAATTCTCTCCAACTAAAAGAAAGTAAAAAAAGTACTTACCCTTAATAATATCTTTTAGATTAAATTACAAATTTAGTTGATTTTAAGAAAATTTTTCCGATCACAAATTAAATTTGTAATTTAACTTTTTTTCTTTTAATCTAAATGGTGGTTAAGAAAAGTTACTTTAAAATATCATAGCGAATTGATTTGTTTGGCGTACTTTTTATAAAACATTATTTATTTTAAAATTCCATTCACACACGCATAAAATATATCGTAAATATTTTTGATTGGATCAACATCTAATCTACTTTTATTTACAAAAGAAGCACGTGTCACCACTTTTTTTGTATGCATTTAATTATTATTATTTTTGTCTTTATTAAAGAACAAAAGTATTCTAATTTAATTTTTGGGACATTGACTTAACTAATTTAATAAAAAGTAAGCATCAAACATTCATAAATAGTAACTATGTCAAGATAGATGAACGTAGAAAAATACTTAAAAATAAGAGACTTTAGATTGGATATCAATAATGATATTCAGTAAAAATATAAATATAGTCTCACATCATTAAATGATAGAGGTGGGAAAAAATTATAACATGTGAATAATTATTCCATAAAGAATAGTGTAAAATATACATATTTCTGGTCTATCATTATTTGGACGTAATGATTTTTTTTTTTTAATTCTGTTCCATTTTTAGGAAAGAGGAAAAATCAAAAGAGAAATTTTGAGTCACATCCAATAAAGAGTCTTCTACAAAGTAAGGGGTGAGTTGAGAATAAAGAGGGATGCAAATTGTGACCACTAGTTTCTCTTTTACATAGCTATCATTAATTTTTAGTTCTAATTTAATTTTTTTTAATTAAATTATTAAAAATACTCATTAGATGGAATTTCAATTATAACTCTAAAAATTTTATCTTAATTCTTGAAATTTATTTGAAAATAATTTTTGAAGACTTTTTAGTTTTAAATTTATGGATGGAAATATTTTTATTTCTTTAATATTTTTCTACATATATGTTTTTCACACAAGCAATAATACATATGTAAATACATTATTTTGTATCCATTTAATAAAAAAAAATTTAAGTGTCATTTTAAAATAAATTTCAAAGTTGAAAAGCTAGAATAAAACTTTTCAAAATTTAGATATAATTAAAACAAACTTCGAGTATTTTTAATAATTTAACTTAATTTTTAAAATTAAAAAAAATAATATTTATAATTTTTTTGTTTGAAATGATTTTACTATTTGTTTTCCGTTTTAATCATTTATTATTGTTATTTGTCAGTATTATTGTATAACTCTCCATTTCACCATTATTTTAAGTTATTTAAGTTAACTTTTTCAATTTGATATCTATATTTTAGATAATTTGCGCACGTTTATTCAATCTAATATATTACTTGTAATAATTTTAACGTTTGCCTAATTATACCACAAAACAACAAATTTATAATTTAGGCTCCGTTTGATAACCATTTTGTTTTTTATTTTTTGTTTTTGAAATTTAAACCTAAAAATACAATTTCTACCCATGAGTTTATATGTTATCTTATCTACTTTGTATCTATGTATTCAAAAATCAAACTAACTTTTGAAAACTAAAAAAAGTAGCTTTAAAAAATTTGACTTTATTTTTAGAATTTGTTTGAGAGTTCAAATGTTTACTTAAAGGGAGACGATACATATTGTAGAGGAATGATGTGAAAATAAGCTTAACTTTCAAAAACGAAAAACAAAATGGTTATCAAATCGAGCTTTAATTATTATTTTGTCTATCTATTTTAGTAGAATCCATGGTTAAAAATAATAATAATAAAACCACCACTACAAGTTTTTTTTAATATGATACCACATGACAACACACTCATCCAAATGACTTGAATAATTTACACAAATAAGACACCAAGCCACAGGTATAACTTATTTATTCATTTCTCTTCTTCAAATTTAATTCTAAAAAACAACTAATCAGGTTGTTACTTATAAAATCATCAATAATTATATACAAATAGAAAATTTATCCAAAACATGATGGAGAATAAAACATCAAACTTACGCTTTTAAACATGGCTTTCAAACCTACTCTAAAATTAAACTCACAATGATAACACATTATTGTGAATTCCTCTCAAATTTTTACTCAATTTACGTTTTTGTCATGTCTAAATAGGTTCTCAGCATTAAAAAAAAAATAATTTTAAACCTGATTTTCGAAAGTACCCTAAGTTTTAATTTACTTATAGTATAATGGACCATTATTTCCTTTTCCTTTCATGCTTCTAACAACATTTATATGTTTGAAAAATTATTTGAAGAGACCACTAGAATGATAAATTATTTGAGGAGATCATCATGTAGCTAAACTCATGGTGTTATTTTTTTGATAAATTATTTGAAGAGTCCATCATAATGAGACTAACAATTTTACACTATTGAATGTATGAGAAAAAAATTGTAGAAGTACCTCAATTTTGTATCTAAAAAAAGTACCTCAATTTTATATACAACGATTATTAAGAGGTATGTATATTTTTAAATTCACACCTAACTATTATTATGAAGCAACGACTGTCTTATTAAATAAATTTTCTATTTATTGAGCTCATTGGACTCATGTTTTTGGGTCATTTTTTTCCAGGGCTGGGTTAAAGGCACAACATTGTGAGATGATTTCCGAGGCATTTCGGCTTTGGGCAACAGAGATATAAGCCCATTTCTATTCAACATATATTACAATTTTACATCTATGTTTTTTCTCTCCCTGCGTGACCAGAAATATATATACATACACACACATATATATATATATATATACACATGTGTGTGTGTGGCACTTTATGTTTGAAATATGGCACTTATATATATATATATAGTATTATGTTTGAAACATATTATTCACTAATATACCTACATTAAGTATAAGCCTTTTTTTAGTGTCATTAAATGTAAGCCTTTAATCACTAATATACATATCAATTGATTAATAGTTATTACTATAATAAGTGATTACCTAAAATTATTTGATATACTTTGATTTACTGTGATTAATAATATTTTTAGGTCCTAATTTTTTCTATATCTACAAAAAAAAAAAAAAAAAATTGTTTTGTTCTTTTAACATAATATCATTAACTGCTATGTGGCTTGAAACTTTTATTATGAAGTAAGGTTATACTAATACATAAGGGTGAAATGAAGCACCCTTTCAATTACATAAAAACAAAATATATATATATAATAAAGACTGTGGTTAACACTTAAATAATTAGCATTCCTTTGTTTTTATCTCATCAGCTAATTGGTGCTAAGCTTGTCAATAATGTTATTTGCTTGGATATCCTATGCTTCAAAGGATGAGTCTCAAGTTTCTTACTTTTACATAATCTTCACCCTATGCCATTAGTAGCTAGCAGTGTGCAGCCATTTATTAGAGAGGTTAAGTTAGAAGGATTTTATTGCTACTCAAAAACCCGTTCGATAACCCTTTTATTTTAAATTTTTTATTTTTAAAGTATGTTTACTTTTATATATATATATATCTTCCAAAAACACATTTGAATTCTTAGCTCAATTTAATAAAAAAAAAATCAAAAAATTTAGCTAGGCTTTGAAAAACATTTTAGCAAATAGATAATAAAATAAAGAAGTATATGGATAAAAGTAGTATTCATGAGCTTAAGCCTCGTTTGATTACCATTTAATTTTTATTCATAAAAAAAAAACAGTGAGAAAACAAGCATAGTTTTCAAAAATATTGTTAGACTAATTTGATGAAAAACCAATCAAGTGGAATCAATATTAAACGGGGAGAAAACTAACATTGCAGGAGTTTGAACACAACACCTCCTAGACCACCCCGCTCTGATACCATCTTAAATCACCCATCAAACTTAAGCTTTGGTAAATTTAATTATATCAACATAGTCTAACAAACATAAAACTAAAAATCAAATAGTTATCAAACAAAGTCTTAATTTTTAAAATTAAAAACAAATATCAACCGTTTGATAATCATTTGATTTTTTTGTTTTTAGTTTTTAAAAATTAACATTGTTTTTTCTTCATTTCTCTGGAATGGTTTTCATTTATTTTCAGAAAATATTTGAATTCTTAGCCAAATTCTAAAAACAAAAACTATTTTTTTTTCAGTTTTCAAAACATGGTTCTGTTTTTTAAAATATAATTAAAAATAGATAACAAAATAAGTCAATCTTGTCAAAGTTGTATTTATAGGCTTAATTTTCAAAAATAAAAAATCAAATAGTTATAAAAAAAAGGGTAAAATAGTTTCTTATAATAAGAAAGCAATTTAAGAGCCAAAATGAGCATAATGCAATTGGCATTAAACTTGTACTTCGACATTGAGGTTCGGACAAATTATTCAATGAGACTGCTACAATGTGGTTAGCTCATAATAACCGTTGGATGTGCATCTAATAATTTTCATGGCCTCTAATAATCATTGGATATAAAATCGAAATATTTTTCTCTCTCTATCCAACGATGAAAAAAATCTTCAACCACATTGCGGCTGCCTCACTGAATAATTTCTCGGAGGAATTCTAAAAAGAAGGGCAATTTGGGAATATAGCCCCACTTTGTACTGGTAAGACGTTAACAAAAGATAACGGCGCAAATTTTAAAAATTGTTACCGTTGGGTTTTGGATGTATCCAAACAGGGAATTAGCCGTTGCGTCTCCACTTCAAGGTTCTCCTTCTCTACGAGACGAACCCCTTCATCTTTTTGCATAGCTTTTTAGTCGCCTCCTGCAATTCGAAGTTCTCAAATTTTCTCAAATCCACTCGTTTTTCTCCTCCTCAATTCGATTACTTCATTCATCAAGTCCAATTTTACTTCATTCATCGATTAAAATTCCTAGATCCCCTCCTCGTCTTTAGGATCCAAGTAGTTTCGGATCAAATCTTATTGTTTCTTTCAGGTTAAAGAAGAATTGATATGGCTTCAAAAACAGCGTCCAAAGACATCATCACTCTTCGCGGTTCTGCGGCGATTGTCAGCGAGTTCTTCGGTATGTTATTTGACCCTTTGATCTCAATTTTCTGTTTAATTCGGTTGATTATCGATCGCTGATTTATTATTTGTTTGTCGTTTTCTTTAAATGGCTCATTTAGGGTACGCTGCAAATAGGTATGAATATTGGATTCGTTTTCTGTGCTCTTATTGTAAATTTGCATTTTCTCACTTACAAGCGATGTCGATTGTAACTATGTAGCATCCTCTACAATCGTGGACTTTATCCGGAAGAAAGTTTTGCAAGGGTGAAAAAATATGGACTTCCAATGTTGCTTACTCAAGATGAAGGTGTTAAGACCTTCATTTCTAATCTAACTGCTCAGCTTTCTGGTATGTAGCCTTTCTCTAAATTGAAGGATTTGCACTATCCAACAGTTCAGTATTAGACCAGAGTGTAGAATGATTTATACTCTCCTGAGAACTATATTTAGTTTTTGAATCATGAAATTGGTTTTAGAATGGCTGGAAGCTGGGAAGTTACAAAGGGTGGTGCTCGTCATAATGAGCAAAGCCAATAATGAGGTCCTTGAGAGGTGGAACTTTAGAATTGAAACTGACGGAGAGGTTGTTGAGCAAGGGTAATAAGAAACTCAACCTAAATCTCCTATTTCTTCCCTTTCATAAATTTCTGGATTTTGTATTGATTAGGTGACATTCTTGCAGTGTGTCGAGGGAAAAGAGTGATAAAGAAATAATGAGGGAGATTCAAGCAATTATGAGACAAATTGCTTCGAGCATCACATACTTGCCCTGCCTAGATGAACCCTGTAAGTTTTGGCAAAATTTATATTTATGTATCATTTACTTTTTTTTAAGATTGGTGTAACATGATATGATATTGATACTGTGGGTTATGAATCCATAGGAGGTCATCTAGTTTCCTAGATGAACCACAACATTAGCTTGAATAGTTATATCTTTTTGCCCCAAGGGACAGTCTCGTTGGTAAGAACTCAAGATCTCTTAGTCAATACCGGCTTAGACGTCTCAGGTTCGAACTTCGAGTGAGCTTAATAAATAAAAATCTTGATGTCTCCCGGATCCAGACCTTGAGGCCGGTGTGGGTACCCGAGTATAAGGGAGTAAAGCTCTAACACCCTATTATTAAAAAATAGTTATATTTTTAGGCAATAATATATCATTTGTCATTCTTAAGAGGATTGGTGCAACGTGAGGATTTTTTAAGCCGGATTCTGAATCAGTGGAATGTCATATTTTTCCATCATCAAACCATTACTTTATTATAGTAAATCTGAACATAGCTTGAATGAATAGTTAAGCATATATGTCTCTTCTTTTGTGGGTTTTGAGTTCTAATCGTACCCCTTGTTTATATTCTATAAAGAAATCATTATTTTATAAATGATGGTCGTGTCTGTTTTAAAAGAAGATAACCTAGAGACGTGTGAACTCTTTTTGCTTATTGATGAATATGATCCATGATATGCTCAATCAAGTGTTCTATGATGTTTTTGTTGTCGCAGGTGTATTTGATGTGTTAGCATATACTGATAAAGATCTTGCAGTTCCATTTACTTGGATCGAGAGTGACCCCAAACTGATTGCTAATCCACAAATGGTCAAGCTGCATTCTTTTGATACAAAGGTGAGGGAATGGGGGGACTCTCTGCAGGGAATATCAAACTTATTTCTTCAGCTCATTTCGATCCACTGCGCAAGTAACTTAACTTTTAAATGGTGTTAATGCAGATTCACAAAGTGGACACTCTTGTTTCTTACAAGAATGATGATTGCGATGATGAGTGAAAACAAACTCCCTTTTCTTGAATTTGTTGTTGGTTTCTGGGATCCTCCAACCCATCGCTGTCAAGGTGGCATTGTGAATCTTTTATTCACAATTTGTATTGTGAAATGTAGGAACGAAACAAAACAATTCATGTTTGAGCTTTGTTGTATGGGAATGTTGTTGGTTTTCTGAATGATTGGTTTTGTTTGTTTGCTGTTGGGTGAACTTTGAAGAAAATAATGACTTTTTCTTTATAGAGAAAAGATGTTTCTACGAACAAGGTTGTGGACCAAAAAGAACCAAATTATTCGGTCAAACCAATGAATCATTTTTTCTGAATAATGACCAATCCATAATTAGAAACTTTCCACCTAGTAGATTAATCTATGAAAGCCGAGAGAAGCTGCTGAGAAAGAAAAAGGAAAAAGTTACGGGTTTAGAACTTTCAAAGTGGACAAATTCTTGAAAAACAGAGCAACAAACTCAATTGAAGTGCGCTGAATCCACCATCAAACATCTAAATCAATTTCCCGTTTTTATTTGTACTTTCTTCTCCTTAATTCATGCTCCGAAACCCAGAAAACATCAAATGTGGGGGTGAAAATGAAAAAAGTTCACCTTTTCTAAAGATGATAAAATAGTTGTCTTGACTCTTGACAACTCTGAAATATGACCAAAAAAGTAGTTTCTTTTAGACTTCATTCCAAAGACAATGAAGCTCTGTTTCTCTAAACAAGAAAATGAAGCCCTGTTTTTTTTTTTACTTTTCAGCCTTCAAATTATCAACAATGCCTCCAATGGTGAGTCTCGTCCACCCTGGAACACACAACTGCAGAAAAGAAGTAAATTAGAAGCTAATATCCAAAATTGATATATATATATATATATATATATATATATCTTAATGTTTGAGACCTTAGGATGGATTATTGAGAAGAACCTCCTCGTTGAGCATTGCCAGTCAATTTTAAGAGAACGTCGTCTGTAATTTTCACATCCAGCTTTCCACATATCTTAATGTTTCTCCAAAAGAAAGGTCACCTTCTGCAGTTGGCTGCAGGGACTTGCGAACTGACTCAACAACAAGAAGTTCCCGCGTACCCAGATAACCAAGCACAAAATTTAAAACGTGACAATAGTATTCAACTCAAAAAGCTCTACAGAATTGGATTAGTCATTAAAATGTTGAATTGCATTGCACTGTTAAAAGCTGTTTGATCTGAATTCAAAGAAAATTGAGGCTGATGTTGAGCAACAATCATTCAGAATGGTCACTAACACATAACATAAGTTGTTTAAGTACCAGATTCCAAAATTTGAACCAGGATTTCTAAAGTTTAATGCCTAGACTTCTTTTTTGAAGACTTCGATGAAGGCTTGGATTGCTCAGAGCTTGTGCTTTGGTTGGTCCCTTTTGAACTCGTTGCTTGGTTCGATTTTGAATTTGCATTGTTGGAACTGCCTCCAGCAACACCAGTTTCATGTTTTTATCTAACCACTGCACCTTGAGAACCTCTCACCTGGGCACTCTTATCTTTTCGCTTGGGTCTATAGCTTGATCTCTCTCTCCTGGGAAGCCACCTTTCTGGATCAGGGGGCGGACCTGGATTTGCAGGATCAAATCCTTTAGGATATCTTGGCTTTCTCTTTCTCTTTTTCTTTGATTTGGCCTTATTTTTATCCACCATGTATGCATCAGACTCTCCAAGATCAGCAGCACTCTCAACATGTTTTGCTCCGGAAGTCCTCTCAAGATTCTGCCTTCTTAATATCCACATGAGCAACTGTCTTGACCAATCCAGCCAACGCTTCTATACTTCCATGGGTTTTAACTAGCTCTTCATATAATTTGGCAGCGTCTTCTTCACGGCCATGCTTCAGCTTGAAGGAAGCTGCTTCCTGCAATACAACATCGAGCTTGTTGTCTTCAGTCATGGCATTTGACCACCACTTGACTGCAGAGTCAAGCACAGCAATAGCTCCATCAACATCTCCAGCACGTTCTTTGAGAGACACAAGTGTAGGAATGGTGGCAGCCATGTGCTGAATATCTTGTATAGGAAAGGGACTCAAACGCAATATGAGGATGGCCTGCAGCAGCAGCAACTTGCGCCCTAGCTAGGAGAACCAACTTAGACTTGTCTGGGAACTTTTCAGCAAACTGGCCTAAAATTTCTTCAGCTTTACCAGCTTTATTCTCTCTAACTAATACAGCCGCTTGAAGCAGTACAGGGGTCACACTGTTTGGAAACATATCTGCCAGAGTTGCAACCATTTCTCGAGCCTGGAACACATAAAAGGGGTCTTTCAAGCAGATGCAAGCCACAAAATTTCTACACTATTGAATAATCAATATGCTGCTACATTGAGATTTCTATTCCTACCAATTGATTTTTCATTTTAAATTTATATGCATGCGTAGAATTGCAAAAAGGTATAAGTCTTCAAAAGATAATGCAGGATATAAAATGACCTGATCCATCTTATTTGCATGGAGAAGGAGACGATTTGCATATATTGATTCCCTTTGTTTCTGAAAAATCTTTGATTCAAGTCCACGAGCAAGCCGGAAGTTTGGTGCATCTTTCTCTTTTAGCTTATCGAGTTTTCTAAGGCCGTCGGAAATACCTTTTGGACCTTTCAATGCTATAAGATTGTTTACCGCCACTGCAAGCGAAGATTCATCTGCCAAATCTCGATATATGATGTCTCTGTAAGCTTCAAAAGCTTCTGACGTGTGACCAAGAAGTTGATTAATAGATAAATTGGGATTACACGATTGAATACCTCTAGTGCTCAAAGAAAGTAAAAATATTCATTTTATCAATGACGTTATGTTACCTGCTGCAAGTATGCTAGTTGGACAGCTATCGGGGCTAGCTCAATCTCAATATCTTCATCCGGCAAATTATCTTCCATGAGCGTTTCTTGACCAATTCTGATAAAAGCATGCAAAGAGACACCACTTAAACATTAGTTTTAAGGAAAATTGACATTACTTTTAAGGAAAATTGGTCCTAAGGCTAAATGGAGAGCTTCAAGTAAAACAGAGATAATTCCAACCACTTAAAAATGTTTATAATAACAAGTAACAATGTTATACGCATTTGCAAATTGATATTCAAATACCCGGTCACTTGTCTATCATGATACCGTTGAGCACCAAAATCTAAAAACTAGCTATTTATATAAACTTATATATGTGTAAACATATTACCTTCGAGCTGACAATAACAGTTGTTCTGCATCTGTATACTTGTTCACATCAACTAAAGAACATGCTGTATTGTATGCCAACTAAAAGCTAGTGGTAGCTTTCACCCTAATAGCCTCCATGGCTCCTTGTACTTCAGAAGCCCGCCCAGCTGCAGTTAAAGCTGCAACATAATTTATTTCTAAAGAATCAATCTTTGACTTTGCGAGCTTCTGGTAAGTGTCCACACAAGCATCCATTTTTCCTAAACGATACAGGATCTGGGATTCCAATAGCAATGTTGTTGAGTTTCTCTCTTGGTCTTTCAAGGAACCCAAAGCTTCATCCAACTTATTCTGTCGGTGTAGGCAGTATGCCTATTTTAAAAATAAAAAAATAAAGTTACAAAAAGAAATGCGAGCAGCACAAAATGAGTTAGTGGTTGTGATTGGGGGGCACAATTATATAGCTACATGAATCTAGAGAAGGAAGATAACAAGAATCAATAAAATGTCCTTCAGTCTTAAAGAGTAATTGGGGGTTTCAACAAATTTGGCAGTGGAAACTCCTTTATTCTGGCGAATACGAAAAGAAACCAGAGCAAGGACATAAATAAGAACAGAAACAGAGATTGAACAAAGGATATCAGTCTCATATCCCCATTTCTACTAGTGAGTTTGTTTGAAGTTTACATCAAACCAACAACTGCAATATAGCCTACCAACTAGATCCTGAAAAATCTAATCAGTTCAACATATTATTCTTTGCTGACCTTCAAGAGTTGCAAGCCAATCAATCCAGATTGTTAAGCCTATCTACAGTAAACAAGAAGGTTCTGTTGAATGACGATGTTAATCTTAGGTACCAAGCTATACGTTCACCAGCTAACAACCCTTATCAATGAGTGACATATATAATTTCAAGTTAATTATGTCTGAAGGCTCAACACTTCCACCAATCATGAACTCCATTAAAATTTATAAACAGATAAGTTCCACAAAATAAAAAACAGAACGTGACAGCAATACTTATGAATCCTTATTGCATTTTAATTGATTAATACACATTTGCATTAATTGATTAACCCCTCTCTTGCTTTACCTGTCTTTCTGACAAACCCCACAGCTGTATATGCAGAACAGAAATCAAAAGGCCTCTCTTGGTTTACCTGTCTTTCTGACAAACCCCACAGCTGTATATGCAGAACAGAAATCAAAAGGCCTCCATTCGATAACCAAGAAATTTCTCTTTCAAGAAATGGGGAGATGGCCGAGAGAGATGAATGGTGAAAATATTTGCTTGTAGAAAAACATTTGGATCAGTGATGACCACCTCTCGCTGCATAATGGGCATCTACCATGATCAGTACTGCCCGTCTTCCAAGTGCAATGATCAATTGTTAGACAACACACTTAAAAAACAATTCAAATAGCTTGAATATGGAGCAAAACAATATCAAATAAGAAACAAGTTAAGAATTAAAGCCAAGGGCACAGAATTGAAACAAAAATGGAAGAACAAAATAGATATTGAATTGGACTCAGGATGAACAACTAATGAACAAGATGAATTAAAAGAAAGCTAGGATAAGTGTTGGAATCAGATTTGTAACAATCAAGAAATTGTAGAAGTTACAACATTAAATGCCAAAAACTATTGCAATAATCCAGCAAATAACTCTTCCAAGTGCAATGATCAATTGCTAATGTGTAAAGGAAAGGAGTTACAATCTGATGCTACTTTGGTCATCCTGGTCATCCCTTCAGCTTCAATAATGAAGCTAAGTTGCAGTGGTTAAATTCTTCAACTTCGACATTTGCTACAATTTCACCCTAAAATTCTTCATCTATCCATTCTAACAGCCAAGGAAAAACAAGTGAATAGAAAATTTCAAATTCCTTATACCTTGAAGAAGCTGAAATCAGCAGCAATGATGTGAGAAGATTGAATTGCTGAAAGGGCATCATCAATTCTATCATCCTTGACCAAGGCCACGATTTTGCAGCGGATGGCGTCTTCGTCACGGGGAGAGATTGAGAGAACTATGAGATAATTCAACACGTGTAAGTGACATGAACGAAAAACAAGAGAATTCGACAACAAAGAGATGTGAAATGGAATAAAATGTTAGATGGGAGAAGAAAACTGACTTTGATCCGCGACTTTGACGGCTTGAGAAAATTCAGATCGTTGGATGTGTCTGTTTAGAGAAGTGAATTGATCTTCGATGGGTGGAGGTGGCTGTGAAGACGGAGATGGCTTCGGTTTGTCTTTGGGTTTCGGAGCCATTTTCTCTCCTTAGGATCTCATATTTTCCCGCTTGCCAAACGGATAGCTAATGCTAGTGCTTCCTGCGTTCATAATGGGCCTCTGGACCAGTTGAGGCCCAAATTCTCGATCTCTAGGCCCATCATTTGAATCCCAAATACAAGCTTGGGGTGATTTGTCTAACCGGACTAGATTACGTAGGGTCATTACACAAGTCATCCGTGGCCAACACCCACACCGTAGCAACAACGAGGAGAAACCTCAAGTGACAGCAATGACATTTTTCTAGTAACGACACAACGTGACCCATACACACGAGCGGATTTATTATAGGTGCAGGGAGCTCGAGTCCCCCTCAAATTTTTTACCTTTAATAATATGTATAGAAAAAGTCATATCAAATAATAAAAAAATCTTCTGGCATAGTGATAAATATGTTATTAGTCTCCCTTTAAGTTCCAGGTTTAAGCTCTGATTTGTATAATGTTAAATATTTTTTTCAATGTCACATTCAAACCCCCCTCAATAGAAATTCTAGATCCACCACTATCCATACATCTATTGAATTCAAATTTGAACACCCATTTCGTTTGACTTCAAAGCTCAAACTTTTTCAAACACTAAACATCAACCAACGATGTTATATTTCTCTCAAACAACGGTATATTTCCTTCGATCAACACTATGTTTCCTTCAAACAAAATATATACATGTTTGTAAAGGTATATTTAATAATATGGGTATGTATTTTTATACTTTTTTTTAATGGACATGCAATGATTTCGGGTTTATATAAAATCATAGAAGAAAAAACTTAAAATTCTAGAAAGGACTATATTTATGTTTGTTATGTTAAGGACCTGTCTTTTCTAGCTTACTTTTTCCTTCTCTATGTCAGTGTACCTTTGTACTTGTTTACTGTTTGTACACTCTAACAAGCTATTGGTTTGTACCTTTGTACATTCTAACAGGTAAGGTTTCTCCTTATTAAAAGGGAACCTTGAGTATTGTAAACAACTGAGCATTGGAAATAATATTGTGAACGAGCCCTGTATCTCTTCAAAACCTTAATCCTCTGCTTCCTTTTTCTCAATCTGGTATCAGAGCGACAATGGTCGATACTAACCCTTCCAAAAGTGATCCCAGACCTGCTACTGAAGTCCTCAGTGAAGGAACTCCAAAAGAAACCTCGGTGATTCCAGTGACCCCTAGACCAAAAGCACAGAATGAAGGCTATAATAGGGAAAAAACCTGTTTTGTGTACAAAGATACACCTATTGGCAACATCCCTTTCACCAGCCTCATCAACCAAACCACATCCATTAAGCTTGACAGGACCAACTTCCTGTTATGGCAAAGCATTGTGCTGCCCCTACTCAAAAGCTACAAGCTGGGTGGTTACTTGACTGGAAAAATGACTCCTCCAGATCAGTCCATTATTGTTCCTCCTTCCGAAGATGAACCTAAAGGGTTAGTGATGGCTAATCCAGAATATAATGTCTGGGAACAAACTGACCATCTGATCGTGGGATGGCTCTATAACTCCATGACACCTATCATGGTAGCACAGGTAATGGGACACAACACTGCAAGGACTTTATGGGAAGCAATCCTTGAACACTATGGTGTTCACTCCCGAGCTCAAGAAGATTTCAATCGACAGATGCTACAACAAACTCGCAAGGGGAACATGAAAATGGAGGATTATCTCACCCTTATGAAAAGGTATTATGATAACCTACAACTTGTTGGGTCTCCTATGGACATTAAAAGTCTTATTTCTTATGTTTTTGCTGGTTTATATGAGGAATATAATCTTGTTGTTTGTGTTTTGAGAAGTGCTAATCTTCCCTGGGGAAATGTTCAGTGTGAGTTGTTATCCTATGAACAAAGACAGGAAAAACTTCAATCTCTCAAAGGAAGCACTTCCATAGACCAAACATCTATCAATCTTGCTTCCGCTGAGAGGGTTAGACCACCTACTCAGAACAACTCAAACCAAAACTCTAGAGGTAACTCCTACTCTTCTAATCGTGGAGGACGTTTCAGAGAAAGAAACCGGTACAATTCTCACCCCTCAAACAACAGACCAACGTGTCAGATATGTGGAAAAGTTGGCCATACTACTGCGGTATGCTATCAGAGGTATGAGAAAAATGATCCTCAACCGTCAGCCAACCTCATAAATCCTTCCACTTCAAACAACAGTCAGTCAACCGCCCTAATGGCTTTTCCTGAGACTCTTCAAGACTCAACTTGGTATCTGGACAGTGGGGCCAGTCATCATGTGACCTCAGATTTTAGCAAACTCAAACTCAAAGGTGAGCCATCAGGTATGAAGTCTATTATGGTCGGTGATAGTACTAATCTTTCTGTCAAAGGCATTGGTTCAACTTACTTGAAAAACAAAGTGATACAACTAGTCCTACAAGATGTCCTATTTGTCCTTCAAATAAAGAAGAACCTGATTAGTGTGTCTCAATTAACTAAGGACAATGAAATCACTATTGAGTTTCATGACGTGTTTTGTTTTATCAAGAAAAAGAGGTCCAAGAAAGCATGGCTGATAGGGAGACTCGTTAATGGACTATATCGACTTGAATTAGGAGTTGAAAAGCCTCTTCACCAACTTTTGAAGAATTCAGAAAATCAGATAATCAAGACATTGAAAAGGAAATTGTTGTTGTGCAGAACTCTCAAGCTGGACTTAATTAACCACTAGGGAAGTGTGTGCTTTTGTATCTTGTACTAAGAATGTTTGGCACCAACGTTTGGGTAATCCATCTCACAAAATTTTGAGTCAAATCCTTTGTGATTGTAATGTTCCCTTAAAGAGAAATGAAAAATATATATTTTGTGAGGCTTGCAAATTTGGTAAAGTCCATAAACTTCCCTTTCCTCTATCCGAATCTCGAGCTAAACAACCACTGGAGCTAATCCATATTGATCTATGGGGACCAGCCCCTGTTCAAACACATCAATGGTTTAAATACTACGTTGCCTTTTTGGACGATCATAGTAGGTTTACTTGGATATATGCTTTAAAACAAAAAAGTGACACAACCTGTGTCTTCAAACAATTTAAAATTTTTGTAGAAAACCAACAAAGCACTAACATCAAGATCATACGATGTGATGGAGGAGGAGAATTTGTTCCAGTTGTTCGAATGACCTAAGAGCTTAGAATTGAGGTTCAAATGTCATGTCCCTATACATCTGCACAGAATGGCAGAATTGAGAGAAAACACAGACACCTAGTGGAAACTGGTCTTGCCTTGTTAGCACAAGCACGTATGCCACTTCACTACTGGTGGGAGGCCTTTCACACTGCGGTATACTTGATTAATAGAATGCCATCCTTGGTAATTCATAAGAAAAACCCCTACCATATTCTTAAAGGCAAAAGACCTGACTATGCCATGTTTCGGGTCTTTGGGGCCTCTTGTTATCTTAATCTCCGACCCTATCAGCAACATAAGTTCAACTTCCACACTGAAAAATGTCTTTTCATCGGCTATCATGACCACTACAAGGGGTATAGATGCCTTAGTGCCTCTGGTAAAGAATGCATCTCCAGGCATGTCTATTTCAATGAGACTGAATTCCCTTACTCACAGCTCTTTCCCTTTTCTCCTCTGCCCAGTGACACCACCACCTACACTTCCCCTGCACCCTTATGGTTTCCCATGCCTTCTCCCTCTGTTGCCACTGTACCACAACCATCTCTATCCCACACTCTAACCAATTGCCCTCCCTCACCTTCCACCTGCTCACCTCCCTCGGCTGCAACCTCTCATTTGCTCCTCACTGTATCACCCATGTCATTCACACCCCCTTCCCCCCCCCCCCCACCACCCGTGCCTCCTAGTTGTCCCCCTTCAAACTTGCATCCCATGACTACAAGGGCTAAGTCAGGCATCCTTAAACCAAAGATTTCGTTCAGTGGACTTACTCAGGGGTCTGTGGATTGAGCCACTCTTGAACCCACTCAGTTCCTTGATGCTATTGGTGTTCCTCAGTGGAAGAAGGCGATGGACCATGAGTTGGAAGCCTTGTTGCGCAATCACACATGGACTTTAGTCCCTCCTCACTCTGCTCAACACCTAGTTGGCACCAAATGGGTCTACAAGATTAAGCGTGATGCTCACGGTGCCATCCAACGCCATAAGACCTGTCTTGTAGCTAAAGGTTACCTTCAGCAGCCGGGGATCGACTATGGTGAGACCTTTAGTCCTGTCATCAAACCACCTTTTATCCGGTTAGTCCTCACCTTATCTCTCTCTCATGGCTGGCCTATACGACAGCTTGATGTCTCCAATGCTTTTCTTCATGGTACATTGAAAGAGGATGTCTATACCTCCCAACCGCCCGGTTACGAAGACCCTAATTATCCTCACTATGTTTGCAAACTCCATAAAGCTCTCTATGGGCTCAAGCAAGCCCCTCGAGCATGGTATGAGGAGTTGCGAGCCCAATTGCTCTCATGGCACTTCATTCAATCAACTGTTGATCACTCTCTCTTTGTCTATCGCAATGGGACTGACCGTGTGTACATTTTGGTGTATGTTGATGACTTAATTGTCACCGGCTCTGAGAGTTCTCTCATTCGTCAGTTCACGGTGAAGTTTCAATCCACTTTCACTATGAAAGATCTTGGCCCCCTTCACTATTTCCTTGGGGTTCAAGTCCACTTCACCTTCTCAGGAGCCCTGCTCACTCAATCACAGTATGTTCAAGACCTCCTTGCCCGCCTCCACCTTCAACATCTCAAGCCTGCTCCAACTCCTATGATCTCAGGCAAACAGTTATCCAAGTTTGATGGGGAGCTCATGATTGACCCTCACTTATACAGAAACACGCTTGGCTCTCTTCAGTACCTTCAGCACACCCGACCAGATATTGCCTTTTCAGTCAACAAACTCAGTCAATTCAGCCAGGCTCCTTCTCTCACTCATTGGCGTGCTCTTAAACACATCCTCCGCTACCTTTGCGGCACCCTCAATTATGGCCTCCTCCTTCAACCTGCCTCATCCTTTACATTAGTTGGCTTCTCCGATGCTAACTGGGCTTCCTCTCCAGATGATCGTAAGTCTGTGAGTGGCTATTGCGTGTACTTTGGATCCTCTCTCATTTCTTGGTCTTCGAAGAAACAAGCCGTGGTTGCTCAATCAAGCACTGAGTCTGAATATCGTGCTCTTTCTCATGTTGCTTGTGAAATCCTATGGCTTCAGTCCCTTCTTTCTGACCTTCATGTTTGCCTGAGTGCTCCTCCGATTGCTTGGTGTGACAACGTCTCTGCGACTGCCCTTGCCCGAAATCCTGTCTTTCATGCTCGGACCAAGCACGTTGAATTGGATGCTCACTTCATCCGTGATCAGGTGATCTCCCACCGTCTGCAGCTTCGACACATTCGCTCCCATGATCAGATCGCCGACACTTTGACCAAATCGCTGGCTCCTCAACAGTTTCTGTCTCTTCGTAACAAACCCGGGCTCCAAGTTTCTGCGCCCTTCTTTGAGGGGGGCTGTTAAAGACCTGTCTTTTCTAGCTTACTTTTTCCTTCTCTATGTCAGTGTACCTTTGTACCTGTTTACTGTTTGTACACTCTAACAAGCTATTGGTTTGTACCTTTGTACATTCTAACAAGTAAGGTTTCTCCTTATTAAAAGGGAACCTTGAGTATTGTAAACAACCGAACATTGGAAATAATATTGTGAACGAGCCCTGTCTCTCTTCAAAACCTTAATCCTCTACTTCCTTTTTTTCAATCTGCTATAAATCTATATTATGTATTGTTTATGTATATATTATATTGTGCCTATGATTTTAAGTATAAGTATAAGTTCCAGTGTATATATTAATGTTTCTTATAATGTTGTGCATGTATTAATGTTCCCTATAATGTTAAGTACACTTGAAGGGCATATATTATATCAACTAGAATGTTAAGTAATTTGAATATATATATAATACAACATTAAAAAAAGCACGAATAATACATATTGTTGTTTATATAATACATTAAAGAGTACAAATATATATTTGCTCCATATAAATAATGATGTTTATAATAATATATTGCATAATATATATTTATTATTCGGTAGTTCACATATATCATGTAAAATTTACCTAATTTATAATATATATCTATGTAGGACTATATGCAATAAAACTACTAATTTGGAAGAAAAAAAAGTTAGATTACCTAATAAAAAAATAAAATAAAAAGAACTCAGATAAATAAATAAACAAATAAAGAGGCAAACAAAATATACACCATGTAAGATATAAATATACATATCAAAATAATGGTAGATCTATCAATAATATAAAACAATATAATAACTGATCTCTCTCTATATAGTATAAACAACTAAAAATCCAATTTGCACAAGGTCATGCAGTATAAATAACCAAAAAACTGGAACGTCGGGTAAACAGAGTATAGCTCAACTGACATCAAGTAAGATATTTATGATTAAGCGGTCATGAGTTCAAATCTCCCCACCCCCAAATGTTGATGTATTAAAAAAAAAAAAAAAAACTGAAACGCCCATACTTATTCTCGTTTTCAAGTTATGTTTCCCTTTCAATTGCCTTGCGGAGTTTTGCTTAGTTGAAAACCCTATTCGAAAACAAGAAAATCGAGACCATTGTTTTCCTTTATTTTAATTTCTTTTCTTTCTTTGTTGTTTTTCCATCCCATTCGGTCAACACGACAACTTGAGTTCCTACTTTTTCGTGATAAGAAGGAATAACTTGAGCCCATACTCTTTTTTCATGTTTTCGGTCTTCATGTTCCTTCTGCTTATTTTCTTTTCAGGTTTTTCACCTATCTTCCAACAATTTAAAACTATGTTTTCTCTTATTTTCATCATGAGCTAATTTCCTCTTCAGGGGTTCAAGTGTGAACGCCTTAAAAGAGAGATGTCTAACTAAAAGTAACAAGATAGTTGTATTGGCAACCAATTTCGAGTTTAATTTAGGGAATTAGATTGGTAGTCCTTAGCTACGACGAGGTTGTGTTCAACAAGACTCGAACTCGATACCGAAAGGGTCAAGGAACAATAGATATCCTAAAAACAACGGAGGAAAGGACCTAGACATAAGATCTAAAACTTCGACCCTAAACATAGGGCAAGACTCTGAAATCGGGTGGGTTGTGTGTGAAACCATCTAAGCTCAATTAGCACAGACATGTAGGTTTAATTGCTTATTTCCTAAAGGATTTGGGAGCAAAACCGAATACGAATTGAACTCATTTACTTAGATTTGGATTTGTTGGCACAATTGTTGGCAACATTTTCAGCAGCATTTTCTCCGAAATGGGAAAAAAACTTGAATTCCATTATTTTATTTCATTGATTTTTCTTTATTTACAACAACTTAAAAACCTCAAATTCAACATTTTAATATTTGGTTACCTTACTTGCAATTTCACTAGCGTTCCTTTGTTTTCCGATTTGACTTGTAAACTTGTTCTTTGTGGGTTCAATACTCTAGAATACTCAAATTTCTATTACTTTGATCACGTGCACTTGTGTGTCTAGAGCATAGCGATCAATCTCCTATTTAGATTTTGTCTAAAAATTGTCCCAAATTGCATATATATTTGAATGTGCCACAATTTAAATTAGGGATTCATGTGACATTTTAATTAATATTAAGTAATTTTGTCATTAATTTTTAAAACAACATGATAAGATTGATCGAATTTTTTATTCCAACGACCATATACCTATAAAATGCATGTGTTTGACTTTTATGATTTTTCAAATTATTCAACAAAAACTAACAATCGCAAAAGTTTTTAGTACTATACATCTATAATTTTGTTTGAAATGACTATGAATCTTTTATCCACAATATACTTATGGAGTTATTCATTTTATATTTTAGCTAATCTTATTGAAATTGACATCATCATGAACGGAGTGAAAGATACAAATTAGAGAGTTTGGAACAATACACAGCGTAATTAGAGTTTAAATATGACTGAGACACATCTTCCTTAAAATGAGACAAAATATTGATATACAGTTGAAACAGACAAATAACTGAATCACGAAGAACAAAGATTAAAAAAATAACCTAAAAAAACATGCTAACCAAACCGAACGGATCAACCCCATGGATTTCAAAAATCCGAATCTAGCGAATCAACTTCCATAAATTTTAAAACCACCAGAATCAATTATGAACCAACGCCTTAAAACATTTTTTTCTAGGTGAGAACAACAACTTGTGCCACGGGTGTACGTAAGTCAGGTTGGGTTGAGTTGGAGAAATTTTTCGAACCAACCCGAAAGTTGGTAATTCCTTCAACCCAACCAACTTCTATTCATGAGAGTAACCAACTCAATATTTTTGGGTTATAAAATTTAAATATTTTTCTTCAATTAATAACTATAATCACATAAAATTCAAATATAAAACTTCAAAATTCATAACATGTTAACATTCTAATCTAGAAAAAAAAACATAAAAAAATTGACCAATAATTCATTTATAAGTATATATGTAATTAAAATAAAATTTTAAAAAATATAAATTTTGGGTTGTGTTGGGTTATGACCCTAAAAAGACCAACCCGAAAATCGATTCGAACCTTTTCTAAATTTCGAACTCTACCCAAATTGGAAAAAAAATCTAAACCAATCCAATTCTTATAGTTTGGATTGGGTAGTTCAGGTCGAGTGCCAGGAAAACAAAACTCTGTTTCATGCCCATACTTCTACGATCAATCAAACCACAAACAAAACAGTCCAACAAACAAATTGCACAGATTTTTAAACAAATTCAATTTATTATGTAACCCAATTACGTGAGAAAAGAAAGTTAAAATCAAAAGCCCTCACTACACTCCTAAAAAAGTGCATAAAATGTTCTCATATGAAGGGACATTTCGTTGATGGGTTTGAGCAATGCATTGAATACTGACGATAAAGAAAGAGAAAAGAATCAGAGAGAAAGAGAAAGGGCGGCTTTTGCCATTAAACTCATCCATGTGCTTTTGGACCCCAAATTCCTTCTCCAATCGGCTGTTGTTTTTTTTTTTCGGAAATTGTGGATAAATTATACCAACAAAAACTTATTACAATGTAGTTGGCTTGTAATAATTGTTAGACTGGATTCAATAGCGACAACCTTACCGAATAATTTATCCGATTGGTGGGGCTTCTCTTGACTGTTTGCCGGTGAAAAAAAATGTCCAAAATAAGTATTGTTGTTGCAATGGAATTGGGTCGTGAGGTTAAAGCTTAAAAAAATGTATAATTTTTGTTTACTTCCTCCACTTTGCAAAGTCTTTTTGACTTTCTTGCAATGCCTTTTGATGGAAGAAATTGGAGTGAAAGACGTTTCTTATTAAAGAATTCGATGTAAACACCAAGTGGGTCGATGTCAAAATTCAAAATCCAAATAAATCATCGCATTAAATAGTTATTCAATCAATCTACTATATGTTTTTTTTTAAATAAAAAAAGGGCCATGACAAAGGATGTGGTGATGCTAGATGAAAATGTATCCATATCTCAATTTTATAGAAATATCAATGGAAATATCGATAATAATGTTATGGATATTCCTAGGAAAATTGTAAATAAAAAAAAATTAAATTAATTAATAAATATTCAACACCTTTTAAAACATTGTGTTGCCAAACCTAAAAAGCTACAAGTTGAATGGACATCTCAATGGGAAGACACCCTCCCCTTATCACTTCATAATCCTTCCTCTATCGGAAGAGGAATTCGAAGGATGCCATTACTAAACCTTGAATATGACCTAAGTTAAAATGCTTATTGCTATTTTGTTTAATGTGTTTGTTATTTTTTTATGATATAATGAAAAATTCGATTTACTCTCTATGTCGTTGTTGAATCCATGAACGGAAATATTGACACGTCGATAGAAATGTAATATTATAGATGTTTGTGTCTCTATGAGTTGTAGGTTTGAATCTCTTTTAATATAATAGTGTTGGAAAATAAAGGAGGAGCAAATATATGGATATAATTGTTTTTTTAAGTAATGGTGTTATAGGTAACGTTTATATTTGTATTAAATATTTTGTAGAAGGTTGAACCCATAGTACAAGTTAAGCGACTCCAAGTCCAAGTTAGGAATAAAGCATCATAGCCTATCCAATTGGACAATCAATAATACACCTCAACTTATTGTATAAGGCAAGAAGAAAAACAACCACAATGTACTCTAACTTTAAGGCAAGAAGAAGACAATGACAAAGAAAAAAAATAGGAGTAGGGGAGGACCTACTTAGAGACTAGGAGGGTTATGACTCCCAAACTTTTGAATTTAATACCCTAAAATATATAGTTGAAAAGATAAAATCTAATATATAAATCACCATATTCGATGAAAAAGTGTTTTGTCCTAGTAGTCTTAGTATCTATATACAAATATTTGATGAAAAGTTACCATTTTTTTTATTGATTTGAAGATATATAGAAACCATATACAAATATTTTCAAGGGTTATTAAATTAATTTTTAATATTTAATTTACAACAAACTATACATTATGTTTTGGACCTATTGAATATTGTTTCAAATTTAGAGATTTATTACATAAAAAATTGAAAGTTTAGAGATTTATTAAATATGTTCAAAGTTTAAAAATTTATTAGATGGTAGATTGAAAGGTTAGGAATCTATTAGACATTTTTTAAAATTTAGAGATCTAATAGACTAAACTTATTTGAAAAAACATAAACTAAATTGCATAATAATACCTAAAATTACTGGAACTTAATTAGAAGTTTTTGATAGACCTACCTGTTTTTATAACTAATAACTTATTTTAGGTCAACATAACTAGGGATGTTAAACCTGTAATCTCTTGGTGATATTTTTTTTAATTATATTCATATAACATAGTTTGTCGGCCCCAAACATTAATATATGAGTCCGTTCCTGAGAGTAGGCTCTCTCACTAAATTGAAAACTCTACCAAATTTTAGACTCAAACTAATTTAATAGTTTATTGGCCTCTGTCTAAGTAAATAAAATCCACGTGATCCACATTTAGTAATAGTAGAGATTTGAGCCTTTAATCTCTTGGACGGCAATATATACCTATACAACTAGGCTCAATTGCATCTATTATAATAAATATCTATAATTATGCTGAAATTTGTAAGAATATTTTTATTATCATTTTAAAATGAGAGATCAAAACCTGTATGATCAATAAATAACACCGATGCTCCCTTTGGCAAAACTTGGGCTGACTGCACTTGAAGCCGAAACAGCAACACCCTTTTGCTTTTTCAAAAAGAGGTATTTTTGTGTTGTGTTGTTCATTTCTCCTTTTTGGAATCGAGAAACAAAGAGGCGAAGGCGGAGGACGAAGACCGTCAAGGGAAAGCGGAAGCGACTGGAATGAGGAATCTGCTGCTTTGTCCAAGCTCGGCCAACGCCAAACCCTAAGCACAAAGCACAAAACCAAAGCCACATCCACATCCGCAGCCATAGCCACCCACCAAAATTTAAAAAAGCCAAATCCAAAGCCACCCACATTAACCCCACTACTCTCTCAACAGTGATACCTGTCATCCTCAATTGCGACTTTCCACCACTTACGTCCTCTCTCTTTCTCTTTCTCTCTCTCTCTCTCTTTCTATATAAATTAGGGTTCTCTTTCCTTTCAATGAGTCAAGTTTCCAACGCTACGGAAGGGGAGGAAGAACCCCTTGTTCAGCCTTTGGAGCTTCCCAAAGGGTCCGACAAAACTGAACCTCTGCCTGCTGAAGACGAGCTTATGGAGAAACCCGATGATTCGATGGACGAGGACTTGGTCAGTCCGGCTACTGTTTTTCGTATCAAGCTTAAGCAGCCAAGATCCAATTTGCAGCACAAAATGAGTGTTCCTGAGCTCTGTCGCAATTTTAGGTTAGTCTTGCTTGTTGGGTTTTAACTTTTATGTGCTTTTGATTGTATGGTTAGTGGATATTCATGCTCGGTGACTTGGGCTAGGAGTTCATGCAAGCTTGGAATTTTGTGATTATTGCTTTGTGGGGTAAATTGGATCTGCACTTCGTGGATTTGGTGCGCATTTTTTTTGTTGTTTCTGATGGTGAATAGTCAAATGGTTCTGGCATGTGGAGTATCGAATCCAATTGCCCACTGATTAGTTCCTTATTTCGTGATTTTGTGCTTCAATTTTTATCTTAATATTAAACTTACTTCTGGGAGCTTCAATTTTATTTTTCTCTGCTGTTTTTTTTTTCAGTTCTGTTGCTTGGTGTGGCAAGCTGAATGCTATTGCCTGTGCATCGGAGACGTGTGCGAGAATTCCCAGGTTAGCATTCGTTTATTTTCTGATTCCGAGTTGTTTTCATATTTAGAAGTTGTTTGCTCTGTATATGCTAAGAACTGAAGGAACTTAGTTGTACAATTAAGGTTCTTACTACTACTCTTATTTATGTTAGAACGCCTTGCTTCCCATTCAAACCAAGAGACGTTTTCCCCTTTTCCTGACACGGTGTCTCATATGTGCACCAATTAGAGAGTTGTACTGTTGTTACCCTATCGATTAAACCTTGTTTCTTATTTTGTCTTTGTAAGATTTGTCTTCTAAGTGATTACCATGGTTTTTATCTTTTGTTAGTTCCAATGCAAATCCACCATTTTGGATCCCCATTCACATTGTGATTCCAGAGCGACCGACCGAGTGTGCCGTGTTTAATGTCATTGCAGGTATGCCGTATGCTGATGTGCTTATATACCTCAGCGTTCTATTATTTCAGTAACTGCATGGTGATATTTTACTGGTGGATTCTTTGCAACCCAAGCATGGGGATTTTAGTATGTCTGTTTGTAAAGCTGGGGAACCAATAAGCCTAGAATTTTAAAGTCTGATACTTTGATTGATTGTAATCCTTTTATTGTTTATTCTTGATTGCCACTTTCTACATTTTCTTGTCCCTTGTATTGGTTTGTTCTATCAGGATAACAGTTGGTGGCTAATTACTTAGTCTAACGAGTAAATAACTTGGGAGAAGGTTGAGTTTATTTAAGATAATTGGGTAGAAGAGGTATCACCATATGTGAAGCACCGTTGTTCCAGTAAAAGATAAATAATTTGAGGACATAAATCTTTATGATTTCCCCCATATGCATTTTATTTTCCCTGTTCAAAAATTTAAAACGTTCTTGACGTTTTCAACAAAACGTATTTGACATTCTGCAGATTCTCCACGTGATTCTGTTCAATTTATTGAGTGGTCCCCAACTTCCTGTCCACGTGCTTTGCTAATAGCTAATTTCCATGGGAGGACAACTATCTGGACTCAGCCTTCTCGAGTAAGCTCAAATTATATCTTCCCTCGTCAAATTTAGTGGTTATGCTTTTTTCTCTTTCAGAATCAAGATCTCATAATCATTGGTGTTTTAATTTAGGTTTCGTGTCACTAGCTTTTCCTATTAGTTGTCTTGCATGTGCTCTTGTACTATATATGCTTATGACTGCAAGCATACATCTTTTCAGGTTCTAATATGTTTTATCATTATGTGTTCATTTAGGGTCCAGCTAACCTTGTTCGTGATGCTAGCTGCTGGCAGCTTGAGCATGAATGGCGACAGGATATTGCAGTTGTTACGAAGTGGCTGTCAGGGTTGTCTGCAGTATGTTATTATTTGTTCTATGTAGTTTTAATGGTGCATTTCCTTTATATATTATGTTATTAGTTTGCAGCTTGCTTTTCCTTCTAGCATTTTCATTAAATTCTTATATGGTGGGAGGATGGTTGATTTCTTCTATGAAAAATTTAAGCTATGATTGCCTCTTTGTATCATTTACTGAACTTTCTAGTTACTATAAGGTTTAGACTTAAGATCTATACTAATGACCTTTTTAGAGAAGTCTATGATATCCTTAGGCCAGAAGTTTTGACGAGTAGCTTTCACCGCATCAAGAGACATGTGGATGGCTCTCCCACTCTCCTCGCCTGAGCTCTAGCCCTTGACCCCCCCGACCACCATGCCCACCAAAAACAACCAGCATCCTCCCCTTTGGAATTACTCCACTCCATCAATACACATTGATCGTAAGACCTTTTCGATTGCTTTTGACGATTCTTCTCGAGGAAGCAAAGCAAAGATAACCGAGTTGGGGAAGAATTCCTCTCATTCCATCTCCTTATCATGGAACTCCCTAAATTGGTTAGCCTCTTCCTTTTTATCTCTATACAAAGACCCTTGCTCTTATAAGTTCTTCAAGAAGCTTCTCTCGGCCGACAACACTCTTTGGATAGAGAAACTGAAGAATAAGTTTGGCTACTATGTGGAGATCACACAACTCACACACAATGGTGTAAGGAGGAAAATTCTTATCCCATATGAAGACAAAAAATAGGGGTGGTTTTCCTTTTTTTCTCTCATTTCAGATTACCCAGGTGAATCCCATAAAATAGTTTCCTCAAAAGTTGAACCTACCAGAAAGCCACATCATTTGGTGGATCTTAAACAAAATGCTAGTCCTACATTACCATCCACCTCCTCCCAGCCTCCAGTTTCTTTTGATACTGAGAATGGAATTCTGGTTTGCCAAAGGTATTCTATTACTGATTCTTGGCCGAGTATTCTTGCTGCTTTGAAAGTTTCTTTTTCGCCTCGCTGCACCATCAATCCCTTTCAAGAAAACAAGGCGCTGCTTCATATTTATGACTCCAAACTCCCTGAACACCTATGTAATACCTCAATTTGGCATCTGGTTGGTGAGTCAAAGTTAAAATTCCATGCTTTCTCCATTTCTTCCTTTTTGCAGGACAGAATGATTGGTTCTCACGGTGGTTGGATTGAAGTTTTGGATCTTCCTCTTAGCCTATGGTCAATGGATGTTTTCCGTTTTATTGGAGAAAAATGTGGTGGTTTCCTTCAAATTTGGATCACTGCGATCGTTGGTTATCTCTTCATGCCGCTTTTACGACTAAAAGTCCAAAGAAATCTCACTGGTTTCATCCCAGAATTCATTGAGCTCCCGGAATCTGTCGCCGGTACCACCCTCACCGTTCGAATCAGATCGGTTTCGATTCTTGATCGTTTATGAGACCATTAAAGCAATGGTTTGGATACCTTTATTGCGAAGGAGGCTATCGTTGAGATCCCTAAGCGATTTCCTTTTGTTGAGGCGGCGGAAAAAAAGAAAAGCGATTTTAATTGCTGCTGATTCCGAGGAGATTCCTTGCGATGAGATGGTTAAAAAGGAAAGCGGACTTTATTTCTTCGCCAATGTTGTGGAGATTTTTAATCAACCTTTATTTCCATGAAGATACCGTGGAGAATCAGCCTTTATTTCCGCAAGATTTGATTGAAAATCTTCCTCCTAAAATTTCTCCCTTGCCTATTTTGCCATCTCACCCAATTTTGATGGATTTGCACCTTTCGAATAAGGAATCCCCCCAAAAAATTATGGATTCCTGATGATTGTAGCAAATGGCCCTTCAAATCCGAATTCTCGACCTTAATTCAACCCACTCTCTCCTCCATATCCTTCATTGCGGGACCCACTAATGAGAATACCTCTTTACATATTGGAGTTAAACACTCCACGTTGGATGGAAATTCGAAACAACCTGTTTTGGCATCAGATACCGAAGCCTATATTTCTAGTCACGCCACTATCCATTCAAATCACGACTTTGACTTCCAACCTCACCCTTTGACCCGAAATTTTTGGGGATGACCCTTCCCTAATACAACAACCCCTTTAGATTTTCACCGCCAATTCCACGACCTAACAACCCGCTTTGGTCGATGCTCAAAGAACGAGGCGGACTCAATGTTTAATTCCTCTTTGCCGCTTTTTTCTCCCTCACCGAGCGTCTCCTCATAGTTCTCCTTCTCCGAAAGCTGCTAGTCATGTTCCCCTTGAATTACGTGACATTGCAAATTTTCTCACAGAGCATGGTTTGTGCATTCTACCCATCCCAACCCTACCCCAACCAACCAAATCTAAAAAGTTCCATTCAACTTATGGGAGGAAGAATAAATTACAACGGGAATTACAGAATCTGAAATCCACTGTCCATTATGATAAATCTGCTACTTTGGCTTTGATGGAAGGCTCTTCGGCTGATCAATGAAATTTTTGACTTGGAATGTTCGGGGCCTAGGTTCATGGAAGAAGCAAGCATTAATTAAGAGAACAATTCTCCAACAAAATCCGGGAATTGTTCTCTTACAAGAAACTAAATTAGCTTCTGTCACTCACCAATTGGTAAAGTCTATTTGGAGTTCATCACATATTGGGTGGGCATCCCTTGATGCATTTTATTCTGCTGGTGGAATTTTAATTCTCTGGAGTGAGCCAGATTTCATGATTAAAGAAGTAATACAAGGTTTGTATTCATTATCCATTCATGTTTTTCTGACGGATGGTTTTTCTTTCTGGCTTACATCAGTTTACGACCCCTCTGGTAATGGTTTCTATGACGACTTCTGGCGGGAGCTACATGATTTGGCTGGTTTAGGTGGTGATCGTTGGATTATTGGAGGGGATTTTAATGTTACTCGTTGGACTTGGGAAAAATCACATGATCCATCAATCAGCCGCAGCATGAATACTTTCAACCGTTGGATTTCTACTTACAATTTGTTTGATGTCCCTTTGCAGAATGGTAACTTCACTTGGTCAAGTTTTGCCCTACACAATACTTATCTATCTTGGATAGATTTCTACTTACGGGTGGTTGTTCCGCCAAATTTGGTTCTGCCACTCTTCGACGTTTGGATCGTATCACTTCAGACCATTTTCCGCTTGCTCTTTCCTTTGGTGATGTAGTCTGGGGACCTTGCCCTTTCCGTTTTGAGAACTCTTGGTTGCAGATTGATTCAATTAGGGAGGTTGTCTCGGGTTGGTGGTCTCAACAATCCTTGATTGGATGGCCAGGACATGGTTTGATGATGAAGTTAAAGAAGGTTTTTTTGCAGAACTGGAGTAAATCTCATCGTTTTGAGACTAATAGATTGCAATCCTTTATCTCTCAATTGCAGATTCTTGATAGATTAGAGGACACTACCCCCCTTTCGATTTCTCAGAATGAGTGTCGTCGTCTTCTAAGGGAGCAAATTGAGGTTTTAACAGCCCAAGATCATATCTATTGGAGGCAGAGGTGTAAGCTGAAATGGCTCCGTGAAGGGGATGAGAATTCCAAGTTCTTTCATAGGCTTCTGGCTGCAAGGAAAAGGAAGAACTCAATTTCTAAGATCCTTTCTAGAGATGGGGTTAGCCTTATTACTGCTACTGATATTGAACACGAGTTTGTTGACTTTTATTCTACTTTGTTCACTAGAGATGAGGGTCCCCATTTTCTGCCCACTAACATTGATTGGAGTCCTATTTCCCCAGAGTAGGCTCATGGTCTTGAAGGTGTGTTCACTGAGGAGGAAGTTCGTAGGGCCGTCTTTTCTCTGGGTTCTGGTAAAACTCCGGGTCCTGATGGTTTTACTGCAGAATTCTTTAAATTTTTTTGGGATACAATTAAGCAAGACATTTTGACCATGATTCAAGATTTTTATTCTTCTGGGGTTATTAATGCATCTATGAATGAGACTTATATTTGCTTAGTACCTAAAAAGTTTGCCTCCAAATCTGTTAATGAGTTTCAACCCATAAGTCTCATCTCTTGTGTTTATAAGATTGTTGCTCGGGTTTTATCTGACCGTTTGAAGTTAGTCTTGGCCACTACCATTGCAGAAAACCAGCTTGCTTTTGTTTCACATAGACTGATTCTTGATGCTTCTTTAATGGCTAATGAGTTGATTGATGACTGGGCAATTCGTAAGCTTAAAGGTGTAGTTTTGAAGCTGGATCTAGAAAAGGCTTTTGATATAGTTGATTGGGATTTTCTTGATGCAGTGCTGCAAGCCAAAGGTTTTGGGAGTGTTTGGAGGAAATGGGTTCGTGGTTGTATTACGAGTGCAAACTACTCTATTATTATAAATGGTAGGCCTCGTGGAAAAATTATTCCTAGTCGTGGTATTCGACAAGGTGATCCCCTATCCCCTTTCCTCTTTATTTTGGTCTCTGACTGTCTTAGCAGGCTGCTGACCCATAGTGCTAATAGGGGCCTTGTTTCAACCCATCCAATTGGTGTTTCATCCTTCTATTTAAACCATTTGCAGTTTGCGGATGATACTTTGCTCTTTTCTACAGCTGATCGATCTGCGTTGGAACATTTGTTTGAAGTGGTTAAATTTTTCGAGCAGGCTTCTGGGTTGAAAATAAACCTTGCAAAGAGTGAGATCTTGGGTCTTAACGTTGATGAATCTGAGTTGGATTGGATGTTGTCGACTTTTGGTTGCAAGCAAGGTATGTGGCCGACTACCTATCTTGGACTGCCGTTGGGGGGGAATTCCAAAAATGTTTCTTTTTGGACTCCAATAATTGAACGTCTGCAACAAAAACTACATAACTGGAAGTACGCTTTTATTTCTAAAGGTGGAAGACATACCCTTATACAAGCTACACTCTCTAGTATGCCTTTGTATTATATGTCTTTGTTCAAACTCCCGACGAAAGTCATTTCGATTCTGGATAAGATTATTAGGGACTTCTTTTGGGAAGGAGCAAGGGGTGATGGTGGCATGCATAATGTAGAATGGACAACCACTCAGCTCCCTATTCTTTTGGGTGGTCTTGGGATTGGCAACTTAGAGCAACGTAACATCGCCCTCTTAGCAAAATGGATTTGGCGTTTCTCTCAGGAACGTGATTCTCTTTGGAGAAACTTATTGTTGCAAAGTATTATGATCATTTACAAGTAGTCAATTGGCCTCCTTTTATCCCTACTGGTCCTCATAAATTCCCTTGGAGATTCATTTGTGTTGTTCGGGATTTGGTTTCTTCTCGTTCAATTAGGCGTATCGGGAATGGTTGTGATACACGGTTTTGGACTGATTCTTGGCTTCCTTGTGGTCCTCTTGATACTGCTTGCCCACGACTCTTTAGGCTTTCTTTGGTCCCTGATTCTAATGTTGCAAGTCTTTGGATTTCCACGGACACTGCTTGGGATTTGAAGCTTCGACGTAACTTAACAGATTTGGAGACCATTGAATGGGCCTTTCTTTCTCAATTGCTCTCCCCTATAAATCTTTCAAATACCAATGATTCTTGGGTTTGGTCTTTGGAGGCTTCTGGATGTTTCTCTGTTAAATCTCTTACAGAGAGTTTGTTATCTTCTGCTGATTTGTTGCCACGAGACATCTATTCGGTAATTTGGAAGAATAATTATCCAAGGAAGATTAAGATTTTCCTTTGGGAACTGAGTCTGGGAGCGGTAAATACTTCTGATAGACTACAAAGAAGACTGCCTTATATTAGCTTTTCCCCCTCGTGGTGTCCCATGTGTCATTTGAGTTCGGAGTCTGCAACCCATTTGTTCGTGCATTGTTTGTTTGCTCAACGTTTCTGGTGGTGTATCTTGGATGCTTTTGGTTGGGTTGTGCCTTTCTCAAATAATATTTTTGATTTTCTTTCTTACGCTCAGTGGGTCATCCGTTCAAAGGTTCAAAGAAGGTTCTCTGGTTGGCTTTTGTTCGTGTTTTTCTATGGCATCTTTGGATCGAGAGGAATGGTCGGCTTTTCAGGGATGTTACCTCTCCTTTTGAACGTTTTATGGAGCATATTCTTTCAATTGTCTACTTGTGGTGCAAACATGTACCACCTTTTGGTCTTTACAGTTTATCTTTTTTTGTGTCAAATTGGCGATCATTCTTGTAACTCACCTTTTGGTGCTCGGAGTTATCTCCATTTCATTTATCAATGAAATAGTTTCTTTTACCAAAAAAAAATACTAATGACCTTTTTAGATTTACAGTTTCTAATTTTGTATCGAACTTCTGAGCAATTGTAAATGATGGTCAAGCCAAAGTGAGCGTAGCTCAGTGGTAATTGATAGTACTCTTGACCAAGATGTCAGAAGTTTGAATCTCCCCACCCTCAAATGTTGCGAACTCAAAAATTGTAAATGATAGTCAAGTACACTAACTAAAGCACAATGGTAGTATTTGAAAGTTCATTTGGTTTGTGGATGATTCGTTGGACTTTCTCCATTATGTTATATATTTAATGAGAGATTTACTCGGACATTTATATGCATTGTTTTTATCAATTATGCCATTACTTTGCATTCCCTGTTTTTGGTGGTAATTATCATTTCTTTTAGTTTCATTCAGTCTCATACTTCAGGTCAAATACTCGTCTTCTTTTTCAGTTTGGTAACTAGGGGTTTGACTTAATCTTTTTTTTTAAAACATGTTTAAAATATCAGTATAGGTGGCTTTCATCAAAATCCAGCTCATCAAACTCCAAGCCAAATTTTGAGGAAAAGTTTCTTCCACAGCAGTCACAAACGTCAGGTTGTTCCAATTTTTTTTTAATCCTTTTCATATCAGTTACTTTTGCATTTATCTGATTCTACAGATATTTAGTTCAGGTTCCAAGTATCAGCTTTGGAACCTTTGATTAGTGACTGCTCTTTTGTTGTTTATAAAATTCTCTCTTTCTTTCTCTCTCTCTCTGAATATATATTTTTCGAATGTTTTGTCCCAAATGTCCACACTGAATTAGCCCAATGATCAAAAGGCCAAACTACAAATCCTAGCCCAATGATCAAAAGGCCAAACTACAAATCCAAATTCCTTGGAGTTTAATGAGTTCAACCCATGGTGCCACTTACCCTAGATATTAAATGTCCCACAAGTTTTTTTATAACAAATATTGAACGGTTTGGTGTTTGTCTTGTGGGACTAGCCAAGGTATGTGTGCCCTTGCTTGGACACCGTGGTTAAAAAAAAAGAAATACAAGCCCAAGCCCATAATTTGTTGAATATTCTTGAGAAATGTCTAATGCAGTAATTTGCTTGTGTTTCAGCTAGGTGGCCAAATTTTCTTTGCGTTTGTTCAGTTTTCTCTTCAGGCTCTGTTCAACTTCATTGGTCCCAGTGGCCCCCTAGTCAAAATAGCTCACCACCAAAATGGTTCTGCACAAGCAAAGGCCTATTGGGTGCTGGACCAAGTGGGATCATGGCTGCTGATGCCATCATAACAGATAGTGGTGCCATGCACGTGGCAGGGGTTCCAATTGTAAATCCATCAACCGTTGTTGTCTGGGAGGTTACTCCTGGCCCTGGAAATGGTTTCCAAGCCACTCCGAAGACAAGCACAAGCAATGGGGTATCTGCTCCACTTAGTCCTCCTAATTGGTCTGGTTTTGCCCCATTGGCCGCATATCTGTTTAGCTGGCAAGAATTTTTATTATCTGAGTTAAAGCAAGCAAAAAAGCAGACCGATCAAGACGTAAATGATACTATTCCACTTCATTGTTCACCCGTTTCTAATTTTTCTGCATATGTCTCTCCTGAGGCTGCAGCTCAATCTGCCACTACTACTACGTGGGGTTCCGGAGTTACTGGTGTTGCCTTTGATCCAACTCGTGGTGGCTCTGTTATAGCTATTGTTATAGTTGAGGGTGATTATCTCATCTGTACAATGAATTTCATCTTTAGCTTACTATCTCATTCATATCCTGAAATCTTTACTGCTTTTTATGGTTTGTTTTCTTAAAAAAACAGAATATCTGATCAGCTTTTTTTATTATTTACTTTTGCCGTCTTATTTTTCTTTTTGACTTTTCAAAGAGCGAAAAGCAGAACTTTATCTTGGTAAACAATAATGTGCTTGTTCTTTTCCTTGTGAGAGGTACTATTTCACTATGTGGGAAGTGTGGACGTCTTAGAAATAGATGCATTTTTATGGTGTAAGGGGGATTGCTGATGTGGCTTGGTATAGAGCTTAATCTAGTAATACCTTCCCATGGCCTTTCAACTTCATACGTTTTTGCAATTGCCTGCTTTTTTTTTTTTGTGGTGGGTGGGGGGGTCGTAATTCTTGTTTTTTGGGCGATGTCTGGTATATAACTCAGTCATTAATACTATTGTTCTTTTAAACCTCTGACGTCTAATTAGCGCTAGTTATATTTCTCAATCTCATGATGGTCTGATTACTCATGCAGGACAATACATGTCTCCTTATGATCCTGATGAAGGTCCTTCAATTTCTGGGTGGAGAGTGCAACGCTGGGAATCTTCACTTCAACCTGTTGTTCTCCATCAAATTTTTGGAAATCCCACTGCCAGCTTTGGTGGTCAGGCACCCATGCAAACAGTTTGGTTGTCTAAAGTGGACACGAGCATTTCACCAACTAGTGATTTTAAATCTAATCAATCAACAGCATCTGGACCAAACTCTGATCTACGGAAGTTGTCTGGAGCTTATATTGATAAGGCAAAAAGAGTTTGTTTTGATCCATTCGATCTCCCCAGTGATGTCAGAACACTTGCTCGAATAGTGTATTCTGCTCATGGTGGTGAGATTGCTGTTGCTTTTCTATGTGGTGGGGTGCATATTTTCTCTGGTCCAAACTTTGCTCCTGTTGAGAACTACCAGATCAATGTCGGACCAGCCATTGCTGCCCCTGCTTTTTCTTCCACTAGCTGCTGTTCAGCATCTGTTTGGCATGATGTAAATAAGGACTGCACCATGTTGAAGATCATTCGCGTTCTTCCTCCTGCAGCTCCTAGCAATCAACTGAAGGCAAACTCCTCAACTTGGGAACGTGCAATTGCTGAGAGGTGATGGTGGCCATTCTTTTGACATTTCTTGTATTGTAATGACAATATTATGTGGTACTTCTCAGATGAAATGTTGGATGATATTTCTGTGTCATGGTTCTGATGCTGAATATTTCTTGTTAGTGTAGATTTTGGTGGAGCCTTCTTGTTGGTGTTGATTGGTGGGATGCAGTTGGCTGTACACAGAGTGCTGCCGAAGATGGCATTGGTATGAATGAATGAATTTTGTGTTCTCATTCTTTTAAAGATTGGGGTCTGTTCTTGTAGTTAGTGTTGGGACTCCTTTTTGTGGGTTATTTCTTTTTTTATGCCCTTGGACATTCTTTCATTGCTCCCATGAAAACTTGGTTTCTTATTAAAAAGAAGGATCGATTTTTGTATAAACAGAAATGATAGTGGTAAAGACTTGTCTAAATAACATGATAGTTTTTAAAAAGCATCTCTAATTGATGATATCTCATTTCAGTTTCTCCAAATAGCGTCATAGCAGTCTTGGATGCAGATTTTCATTCACTTCCTTCTAGCCAGCACAGGCAGCAGTATGGTCCCGTAAGTACTCCATTGTTTTGTTATCACCCATCATAGCCATTTGAGTCCATTCAAACTATTTTTACATTCAGCTACCCAGATCTCAGAGTGCACGTTATTTTTGTTTTTTAACTGCATTTCTGGAGGTTTTCATTTATTGATTTAAGCTACCTTATGAATCCATTATTTGTGTCTTTTTTTTCTTTAGTCAGATTGGAGGTTTGTACTAACTATGTTGGTGTGATTTTCTGGCTTATTCTGGTAAAATCCGTTATCACATAAGTTATGGGATAATTTACTTCTAATGTTAAACTTCAAGAGCAAATTTGTTTCATGTGGTGGTGCTGGATGTTCCTTAATACCTGCGAGTTATGGTGGCATCAAATTTAAGTTTTATCCTGTTGATTGAAGATTGCTTTGAAGAAGTTTTGCTCGCTACATGGTTTTGGTGTTTTACTATGGAGGAATGCTATGGAAGAAAACTATTATAAATATGCTATAAAGAAGGGCGTCTGGTTCCCCATCTCGTGCTCTCCCACTAGTTTTTGTATCCCTTCATTTGGTACTTTTCATCTTGAGAACATTTTTCTAAAAAAGTTCAGATTAAAGTGAATGATGACGCTGGTAACTTGGTTTTTGTTGACCCTCGGCCTGAAGTGGTTTCCCGTAGAAGTTTTCTTGGCCTTACCACCTTGGATAAAAGGATCGCAATGAAGGGGACCTCGTGTGCGTCCTTGAGTTTCTGGTCAATCATCTTTAAAAAATACTTCTTTAGAATTCTTTGTTCTTGTAGCTCTTCAGCTTCACTTTCCCTCAAGGCTCTTGGAAAAACATGGTTCTTTTCAGTGAAATCTTTATTTTCCTCTCTTTTACAAGGTCCTCAAGTTGTCCTGTCGTCTTTCTGTAAAGTTTTGTGGAGGTCATCATTTCTAAGAAATGTAAGTTGTTTATATGGCTCTCTGTTTAGATGGGATGAGCATTATTGGCAAAGTGAAACAAAGGTCTCCGTGTTTGTTCCTACAACCTAGCTTGTGCTGTTTATAAGGTTTTGTAGGACCAAGACCGCATGCTTCTTTTCTGCCCAGCAGCTTAAGACCTTCAGTGCAATCTGTTGGGCATTTTCAACAATCTTCTGAATTTTCAGTTGTGAGAGAATGAATCCTCTTGGACTTTGGGGTTTCGATGCCTCATTGTGGAAGGTGAAAATCTCAAAGAAGGTTAAGTTTTTTGTTTGGCAGGTTTTGCACAAAAGAATTAATATCTTAGATAGGGTGGTGAGAAGGTGCCTTCCTTAGTGGGGGCTATGGTGTTGCATTCTTTCTAAGTGGGTTGCCAAGGATATTGATTATGTGCTTTGGACCTGTGAGGTGGCTTATGATGTGTGGAGCCATTTCTTGGCGGAGTATGGCTTTGTTATTGCTAGACAGTGGGATTGTCGAGAGATGATCTAGGAGTTCATCCGTTACCCTCCTTTTCGGTTGAGAGGAAAGTTTTTGTGGGAAGTTGGTGTGTGTGCTATCTTCTGGAGGCTTTGGGGTGAAAGAAACAACTGGATCTTTCGTGGGCTTGAGAGATCTTCTTGTGATGTGTGGTCCTTATTAGGTTCTATGTTTCTCTTTGGGTTTTAGTGACAAACTCTTTTTGTAATTATACACTAGATCTTATTTTGCTTGACTGGAGTCCTTTCTTGTAGGTCGCTCCCGTTTTTTTGTGGTCTCTTCTTTTTTTTTATGCCCTTGTATTCTTCCATTTTTCTCAATGAATGCTCGGTTTATTCTAAAAAGAAAAAAACCAACGTTTTGTGTATTAAGAGCTTCCAAAAGATTCTTCGATGTTACTACCTTCAGGAACTTTGATCAATGGTGGGATGACAGTGTGTTTGTTTCTTCTCGTTGGTGTCTTACGTTTAGGCTTTTGTGTGATTGTTCTATGTGTCTTGGTTGGAGACCTTATTTGCAAAGCCATTTTTGTATATTTCATCAATAAATGGGGTTGTTTTTTTATCGTAAAAAATATTCTTAGCGACCTTCTCATGCTCTGAATGCTAGTTAATTATATTGTAGAGAATCACGACTTGTTTTCTTAGCTGCCTACGTGCTTCCTTTCATTCTTTTTCTTTGTCTTCTGCACAATACAGAGCTTAGACAGGATAAAATGTAGATTACTAGAAGGCACTAATGCCCAGGAAGTCAGGGCAATGGTTCTAGATATGCAAGCAAGGTTGTTGCTGGATATGCTGGGTAAAGGAATTGAATCTGCTTTAATAAACCCATCTGCTTTAATATCTGAGCCATGGCATGCGTCTGGTGAAACATTATCTGGCATTGATCCTGAAGCAATGGCTGTAGAACCAGCACTGATTCCCAGTATTCAGGTTTGATTTGTCTAGCTTCAAAGTTGTCCTTTATATATTTATTTCAGTAAAGATGCTATGGTGTTGATGTGTTCTTACGGAACTTATGAAGTGCTTTTGGCTTTCACTATGATGGCTTGGGTATCTGGTCTCCAGATATACTAGTTACTTTTAAGCTTATAAGAGTGCATATAGCTTTCTGATGACAATTGAACTGTGGCCATTAATTCTCTCTCTCTTTCTCTCTTAATTTTAAATTCAATTGAAATCTTATCTCTGGCTCTTATTTTGAGGGTTGCAAAGTGATGCAGGCTTATGTTGATGCCGTCCTCGATCTTGCTTCACATTTCATTACACGTTTACGACGTTATGCTAGTTTCTGCCGCACTTTGGCAAGTCATGCTGTTACAGCTGGAACTGGCAGCAACCGCAATATGGTGGCTAGTCCTACTCAGAGTTCTGCGTCTCCTGCAACAAACCAGGGTGAGTTCGTTTTGTTTGTTTCCTTACCTAGAGTTGCTGAAAAAGAGATTTCTTTATTTATTTTCTCATATTGAAAATATTCAAGTTTTCGTATTTTAGTGAACAGTTACTTTCTTTGTTTGTTCAGGATTTCTTAAAAAAATTATTAGAATTATTATTATTTTTAAAATGATCATATATTTTTATTTTAATAATTTTGTTTATTTATGAATAAACTTCATTTTATTTTATTAATTAGCATCTTTAAGCATGAGTCCTTTTCTTTGAACTTGTGGAATTGATGCCTAGAAAACTCCTAGGCTGCTTCACTCGAGGATGGAGGCATAATCAAATCCAGGATAATCTAGGTTCCATGTAATTTTAAATTTTTATCTCATGTTCCAGGTGCTCAAAACGGTACGACAAGCACTACAGGAAGTACCCAGATGCAGGCTTGGGTACAAGGTGCAATTGCCAAGATTAGTAGCACAACTGATGGAGTATCAAGTTCAACACCAAACCCCATTAGCGGTTCATCTACCTTTATGCCAATAAGCATCAATACTGGAACTTTTCCTGGAACCCCAGCTGTTCGGCTTATTGGGGACTGCCATTTCTTACACAGATTATGCCAACTTTTGCTCTTCTGTTTTTTCTTTCGCCGAACACAGCTTCCCCGTTATATTGGTAATTCACAAAGAAACACTGATGCAAACATCCAAAAGCCTCCATCCGCTGTTCCTGGAAAAGTGGAGGAGATCAGCTCCAATTCTGTCAAGCCACTGCCAAATATAGTTAAGCCTGATGAAACTCAAATAGCTCGAGCTGGTCAGCTTGTAACTGGAGCTAAAGGAGCTGAAGAAGGGCTTGCTGGTAGGTCAAGAATCGGTACAGGCAATGCTGGTCAAGGATATACTTTTGAGGAGGTAGAACCAGTTACTGCTTCCAAGTTTTGATACAAATATCTATTCATTTCCTCCATTTTAGGCCTCTTGGGATAATTCCTAGTTTACCCGAGCTATCTAGTTGGTGGTGTTTACCATTCATAGTATGGGCATTTGGGTGAATTCATTTTATTTGCAAGGATAGATCCTAATTTGGCATGAATTTATTTATTGACTTCATAGTTCTGTTATTAAAAAAAAGCATGAACTGCTTTAATTTTTACTTTGCAGGTGAAAGTCCTTTTTCTCATACTTATGGATCTTTGCCGCCGAACTGCTAGTCTTCCACATCCATTACCTGTTTCCCAGGTTGGGAGTAGTAATATCCAAGTACGTCTGCATTATATTGATGGCAACTATACTGTATTACCTGAAGTTGTGGAAGCATCCCTTGGTCCACATATGCAGGTATTTAATGTTTGTTGCTATCAGGGATTACAGAGTTTGTATCATATTTTCTTCATAAAATGTTTTGTAGCAAGGACTTCAGGAATTGATCTTTATTACAAGTTACAACCATAATCTTGAAGGTGCTTATAACATATGGTGAAGGATTAATGTATTATAACAGAAGATCAATAGCTTCTTTGATTCTATCACTTAATCTCCCCTTGAGATGGCCAGAAAGGCCATATTGGTAGTTGAAGATAATATCTAACTGTGATGGTGATAGTACGTAGGCATGACATTGAAGATTGACCAAACATCTACACAAGTCACATAGTTGACATTTACTTATCGATCTAATGACAATCGTAGAACTATATTTGTCCTCTACCCAGAGTGATTTTTCTTTTTAGAGATCTTGTGCCTTTTTCCCCTGCATTTTGTGCTTTGTTTCTTAACTCCCCCTCCCCCCAAAATAAATAAATAAATAAATTTGTCCTATAGTTGACATTTACTTATCGATCTAATGACAATTGTAGAACTATCTTTGTCCTCTACTCAGAGTGATTTTTCTTTTTTGGAGATCTTGTGCCTTTTTTCCCCTGCATTTTGTGCTTTGTTTCTTAACTCCCCCTCCCCCCAAAATAAATAAATAATTTTGTCCTTCCGATGGGCTGGATTGCATAGAATATGCCCCGGCCTAGAGGTGCAGATGCTGCTGGTCTGTTGCTACGGGAATTAGAACTCCACCCTCCAGCTGAAGAATGGCACAGGCGGAATATGTATGGTGGGCCTTGGTCTGATGTAGATGATTTGGGTCCCACAGACGATAATTCCAGGCTTAGCAATTCATCAGACCCACTAGATCTCAACTCATTGGAAAATTGCAATGTTTATTATGGAGCTAATGGGTTGTGGCCTAGGAAGCGCAGAATGTCTGAAAGAGATGCTGCTTTTGGCTTGAATACGTCCATTGGCCTTGGAGCATACCTAGGTATAATGGGATCTCGAAGGGATGTTGTGACTGCTGTCTGGAAGACTGGTCTTGAAGGAGTTTGGTATAAGGTCTGATATGTAGTTCCCTTGTCACTCTTTTCATATTATTTCAATGATTCTAGTTCTGAGACATTTCTAGGTTGAAGACAATACAAGTTACATCCAAAATCTCCTACAGATTTAGGACAAAAAAAGTATACAATTTTTTTTTTTGTTTTGCTTAAATTGTGTGACGCATTAAAATTTTATTCAACTCTAGGAAAGCAGAAGGTAATAAGTTGTTTTGAAATAATATCAGTTTACTGTAAACATGCGTCTAGATTTGAATGGACTCGTGTTGATGGTGTATTACTTACTCTAAATTGAGAGGGATTTGACTATTTCTACAGAATATGCGGTTACTAATCTTTGTTTGTATTCATTGTAAATCTTGTGACTTTGTGATTTGCAGTGTATGAGATGTTTGAGGCAGACCTCAGCTTTTGCTTCAGCCGGTGCCACTAATGATACTACTCAAAACGAGAGGGAGACTTGGTGGATTAGCCGATGGGCTTATGGATGCCCAATGTGTGGTGGAACATGGGTTCGAGTTGTATAGTTATGCATGCCATATACAACCCTGGCTTCAACAAGTGCTGCTTTGTTTTTAGGATTGCTATGCTCACTTTCATCCAGGGATATTCGCCATGTCATTTATAATATTGCAGACTTTCATCTACGTCTGACCAAATTTTATAATCCTTTCCTCAATGCTGAACTGAAGCTGAAGTTCATGCAATCAAATTGCTGCATAGGATAATTACACTAGGGATAGAATTACATGAGATAGGGGATACGATTACATGAGTTAGGGGATGAACTGCATCTTCACCTTGTTTAGCACTGCATGTGCCAGCCCACCATAAGGTAAAGTATGTTCTACCTGATTTTCTTTTCTTTGAATTTTCTAATTTGGAAATTATTTTCTGAACTTTCTATTATTAAAATTAGCCTCCAGGGAGTCGGGTACTATCTGCTCCCTAACCCATTATTCTGCCTCTGGAAGATGAATAGAAAGGAAATTAGAAATTACAAAGTAGAAGGTAGCTAGTAAACAGACATCAAAAAGACGAATGGAACCTCATTAGTCTTGATTAGTTTGAACGATGGAAGAGTACTAGATGTCCTTGGTTAATCGAAAATGTGCTATGAGTTCTAATATATCCTGAGTAGCAGATTTAGGGATGAATGATTATGGCTCTCGTTTTTTCTTCGTTGGTTATGAGATGAAATATGGATGTAGGGAAAACCTGTCGTTCAATGGCCTATTTTTCAAACTCTGGATGGAAATAAATGAATAGTTTAGACCCCATTTGATAACCATTTTGTTTTTAGTTTTTGGTTTTTGAAAGTTAATCTTATTTTCACTTAATTTCTCTACAATAGGGATCATGTTCCTCAAGGAAGCATTTGAATTCTTAGCCAAATTCTGAAAACAAAATTAAGCTTTTGAAAACTACTTTTTTTAGTTTTCAAAAGTTAGCTTAGTTTGTGGAACATGTAAACCCATTAGTAAAAATAGTATTTTTAGGCTTAAATTTCAAGAACTAAAAACAAAAAACCAAATGGTTATCAAACGGGGCCTTAAGTGTTATCTTCTACGTGTGTTTTATGTCTGTGGACACACAAATTAGAACCAATGAGATATTGAAGAATTTTATGATTATTAAGAAACGACCAACTGCAGAAGATGCTCTTATAGATTTTTTCTTTTTTGTTCACTACCCTCTGTCTTGTGTTGGGTGTTTTATGTCTTCAACCCTTTTTGTACCTCTTTAAAATTACAGGTTGGAGTTCCTCTTGCGTGCGGAGCTTGACGAGTGCCATTATCTTGTTCATAAAAAAGGTGCAGTACAGTAACGAATAATGAGAAGGATGTCCAGCTTAGAAGGCAAGAAAATATTTTTTTAATTTCATTGAAAATATATATCTGATTCATTGCCATCAGAGTGAGAGGTGGGGGCGAGGCAAATTATTTTAGTTTTGTACATGGTAGACCATTGTTGTTTTATAGAGTTTAGCATGGAGATGAATAATAGAAGGAAGCCTGAAGTCTCCTTAGGTTGCAGTTGTACAATTGATATTATGCACCATTGAGATGACAGTGGCTTGCATGACTTGTGTAAAAATAGACACTACAAAAATTATTTGAACAGAACAGAATGACTCCATTTTCTAGCTATTAACCCTCTTGAGAAAGATCATGACCCTCATTATGGCGAAGAAGGGATTTCATTATGGGGAAGTGAACATTTGGTTATAACTTTAGTTGGTAACGATGTAGTCTGTATGCACTTTTAAATCTAAATCTGTAACAATTTTGTCCCTATGGTAAAAAATATTTAAGACTCACTATGATTTCTTACCATCTTACCCATGTAGATTGATAAACTATTTTAGAGACTAAATATGTTTATAAAAAATAGACTGTTATTATATAATGTAAATTGACAATTTTGACGAGATTTTTCATGACAGGGATTAACAACTTTGTGGAGTACATAAATTTTAACATACTTTAGTTTAGGGACTAAATTGTCATAAATTAGCAAGTATGAGACTAAATTGTTACTTTAATGAAAATTCAAAGGCCATCTTGAAAATTTTGATAGTTCTTTGAAATTGTTAAAGAAAGGGGGATAAGATAATTGAAGCTGCTATTAGAAGTTTTGTTGAATCTTTTTTAGATAAGACTACATATGGTTGTTTAGGCCGCAATGACTGGGGAGTGGCAATTACATTGTGATGATTTGGTTATGCTTTAGGAATTCAGAAAGGTCGAGCCTTTTTTTCATAAAAAGAATTCCACTATTTCGTTCGAAAGACTTTTATAATTAACATAATAAAATAATAGGGCTTTCCATTTTTGGGGCGTGAGGGCCTTCCATTAAAAAAAAGAATTGAATTTCCTCGATAGATTTTAAATAATAGGGGGAAAACAAAATTTATCTCTAACGTCGGTTTAATAATTATTTGGTTTTAATTTTTAATTTTTAAATTTAGTCTATAAATATTACTCACTTTATATATATATTCTAAAACTAAATTAAGTTTTGAAAACTAAAAAACTATTTTTTAAAAATTGTGTGTGTATTTTTTAAAAATTTGGCTAATAATTAAATGTTTTATTTAAGAAAGATGAAACTCATGATAGATGAACCATGAGAAAATAAACACAATTTTCTAAAACAAAAAAATTAAAAATTTAATGATTATCAAATGGGGCATAAACTTGTAAGTTGTATCAAGTTTTTATACAAAATTTTTAGTTTTTATCCAAAATTTTTAATTCCATGAGAAATTTGCATGGAAAACCCCTTTTCACATGCATTAATGTGATTTGACCCATGTTCTAAAATTAATGACATTTGACCTTTTTTGTACCGTGCATTTCGTCCAAATTACCGTAAGGGCATCATCATCGACTCTAGCTCTCTCGCTCTCGCTTAAGTCACGTTCTCGCTCTCGTTCAAGTCTCGTTCTCGCTCTCGCTCTCGCTCTCCCTTTTTGTACTGTGCATTCCGTTCAAGTCTCGTTCTCGCTCTCGTTCTCGCTCTCGCTTATGATAGTAATTAAATAAGACATAGCTCTCTCGCTCTCGTTCTCGTTCTCGCTGGCTCGCTCTCGCTGACTCGCTCTCTCTACTACTCCAGCTCTTCTCTGTCTTTTTTTGTCATTTTTTCTTTATATTTTTTTCCATTCATTTGAGCGAGAGCGAGAGCGAGACAACGGGAGCGAGAGCGTGAACAACGTTGCGGGGCGTGAACAAGGAAAGACCGCTTTATATTACCCTTATGAGTCATTTTGCGCGCATTGTCACGTCAGAATAGGTCATATTTCATTATTTTGAAATGTCAGGTCAAATGACATTAATGCATTGGAAAATGGGTTATCCGTACAAATACCCCTAATTCCATCAACTAAACTTAAATAAAGGTTGGAATCTAACTTAAAAGTGTTGCAATACTTACCGATCGGTAAATTTATTTTGAATTTTTTTTTGGAAAAAAGTATTCACGTATGTTTTAATTGAATTATAAAACAAATATATGGTACAAAATGTATCAGATTTAAAGCTAAATGAAAATCAAATGAAAATCAAATGTTGTTGAACATATATTTGTATTATAAAATATGTGTGTGAATCCCTCCCACAAATGTTGTTAAACTCTAAATTAAAAAAATTTGGGTATGCCCATCAGTCCAATTATTAAGAAATTTCAATATATTAGAGATAAACTTGAGAGTTTTTAAACATTGAAAATTACCGCAAACATTGAAATCCAAATTAAAGTAAAAGAAAGAAAGAAAAAAAAAAAGGGTTGACGTCTTGACGGTTCAAGTTCAACTCAACTGTCAAGCGACAGTTGCATAAAAAAAAGAGGGCCGACATGTCGTCCTTTATCGATTCGTCTCAACTCCATTCCTGAATTCTCTTTCGCCGGACTCTCTTTCCGATTCTGTGTTCAACAGAGAACGAGCAAGATGAGCGGTGCTCAGGGATCGCACTCACTGGCCTTCAGGGTTATGAGGCTTTGTAGGCCGTCATTTCAAGTCGATCCTCCTCTCCGCCTCGATCCGGTCGATTTAGTCGCCGGCGAGGACATTTTAGACGATCCTGTGGCTGCTTCCCAACTCCCTCGTCTTCTTGAAGCCCAGTTGTCCGACAATTCCGACTCCGATCCCAGCTACAGTTCCAGATTCCTTCTTCACGACAACTCTGATGCTATGGGCCTCACTGGCCTCCTCGTACTCCCTCAAGCATTCGGGTTCTCTCTATTTCTCTACCCCTCTCTTCTTTCCTTCTGTGGATGAATCGATCTGTTTCTATATTTCCTTTGTTAATTGTTGGGCGTATGAATGGTGACTATCTTCCAGGGCGATTTATTTGGGCGAGACTTTCTGTAGCTATATCAGTGTGAATAATAGCTCCAATTTTGAAGTCAGGGATGTTATAATCAAGGTCGGTTTCCCTTGTAGGGATTAGGAATGTTTTTTGGGAATTTGGGTCTGCTTCATTCACTCTGATTTGTGGTAGACCGCTAGTTAAATTTAGAACTTTCTGTACAGGCAGAAATTCAAACGGAGAGGCAGAGAATCCTTCTTTTGGATTCATCAAAATCCCCTGTTGAAACTATACGTGCTGGAGGCCGTTACGACTTCATTGTCGAACACGATGTGAAGGAACTTGGAGCTCACACGTAAGCTTCATATTGAATGCTGGCAACTATGTCTGCGAAGGGACAGTCTCTTTGTTGATTAAGTTCTTATAAGTGATGCTTCATTTCGTTATTATAGGCTAGTTTGCACTGCATTGTACAATGATGGTGATGGTGAGCGTAAATATCTTCCACAGTTTTTCAAGTTCATGGTTGCAAATCCACTTTCGGTCAGAACAAAGGTAATATGCTCCTCGGATCCTACAATTATCGACATACAACTATTATTATATGGACGTCTTTGCTTCCTTTCTAAAATGAGTGACATTTTTTTTTCCTTTGGTGAATTTTATTGAAAGCTTTTCAGTGGCTAGAGTTGCTTAATTCTGGGTTTATATCCGATACCTGATGTTCTTTAAATTACTTCATCTGCAGGTCCGAGTTGTGAAGGTAGGTTTTGCTGACTAAAGCGGTCAACGTAAGTTTAGAAAATGTCTCATAAGTATTGTAGTTAAACTATTAAAGCATATCCATTGCTTTTAGATATCATGGTAAATCCTTGAATTTGATTATAGCATATTGTTTTACATCCTAAAAGTAATCCTTTTTATCTTGGTACTCTGAAAACTCTCTTTCTTTCTTTCCTTTTCATTCTCGCCAAAAGAAATGGTAATTTGTGGCTGATATTTGTTTAATTTTTCCGCAGGTTTTGGGTATTTTTTGTAATTTCATTGAAGTTATATTATTAGTCAAATGAAGGAGGAATTGTTTGCATATACCTTATATCATTTATTAACTTTTTGTAGGACGACTTGTGTTGATATAGTGCTGTACTCTCAGATCCTTCTCATAGTAGTTCTTTATGCTATGACTTTATAGTTATGCTGGATTCTAGATCTTGGTTGTATAAAGTATTAATGGTGGTTAACCATGTCACTGTACTTTCTGATTTTCAGTTTTCCCGTATTTGAAAATTTCATTAAGATAAGACTTCCTTGCTGAAAGCTATCAAATGATAGTTTTCTTTCTATCTCAGGATAGTACATTCTTAGAAGCTTGCATTGAAAATCATACAAAATCAAATCTATTTATGGACCAAGTTGATTTTGAGCCTTCACCGAACTGGGATGCAGTGATAATAAATGCTGATAAACATCACTCTGAACATAAATCTACAACAAGGTATGGACCACTTGTCAATTCACCAATATTACATAATTGATTATCGTACTAATTCATCCCCGTGAATTTATCGTTTCATTGTCATGTTTTTTGCTATTCATTTTTTTCCATCGCAGTTGAGCGTATGTTAATTTTGTGCTGCAGAGAGGTATTCAAGCCCCCTGTATTGGTCAGATCGGGTGGAGGAATCCATAATTTTCTTTATCAATTGAAATTGTCAACACATGGTTCTTCTCCGGTGAAAGTTGAGGGAAGTAATATTCTCGGTAAACTTCAGATAACATGGCGTACAAATATGGGTGAACCTGGACGGCTACAAACACAACAGATTTTGGGTTCTGTGAGTGTATTTATCATAAAATAATTTAAAATCAATTCAATTATATGGAACTTTTGTTGATTTGGTTTTTGGTAAGATACCTCTCGCGTGGTGCAGAAGACTTATCTTGGCTTTATTAATTTGATGACTGCCTATGGATGAAAATGAACATTTGAGCATTTTCAGCTGAAAGATTTGATTTTGAAATGATTCAAGGAAAATAGTAGTTTTATGTGTCTGACGGCTGTTAAAATATTTCCTTCTCCTGCAATGATATTTCAGTTTAGATTGCGTATGGAATGCTGAGTTTTAGACTGTGTTAAAATCCTGGAATCCTCTTTGTAAGTGGTGGAAATGATTTCCAATTGTGAGACGATTCATTTCTTTTGCAATGTCTGAAATTTTACTGCACATGATATCAATAATTTTTATTTCTGTAGAACGTTGCTTTGATCTTTACACTTTTGTTACCCTGTGGTTCCCGTCGAATGCGTCAGATGAATCCTGAGAGATGATAACTGCATGGATGATGGTTTAATGAGTCTTATGGAATCATGTTGGGGACATAATTAATGTGTATGGTGAACACTGTAATTTTTTCCTGTAAAGAAAGAAATTAGAAATTTTGAACTTAGATAACTTTTGAACTTTTAATGCACAGAATTTTTTTGTTGCCATCATCTGTTAACTACATGTATTGATAGTTAGTGTGTATGCATGGTATTTTTTTTTTAAATACTGTATATTGGTACCATAATCAAACTTAAGCTTTTGAGTTTAGTGGTGATTTAATATGGTATGAACTAATTTAGATTGTGAAACTGCGAATCTTATGAAATCAATTATAGTTTGTTTGATGACATCTACTACTTAGATAACCGTAGCTAGAGCTAATACGTGCAACAAACCTTGACTTTTGTAAGGAATGCATATATTAGATAAAAAGTCGAAGCAGACTCTGACAGTTGCTCTAGTATCATGTTGGAGTATTGATAAAAAATTAAATTTATCGTCATCCTTTAGTTCAAGCTTTTGGGTTCTGTGGTGAATTAACATGATATCAATTCTAGAGCAGGAGGAAGTTATGTGTTTATATCCCTTCAAGTCACTTCCTCTCTAATTAATATTTCTAATCACTCGTTGGACTTTGTGATAATTTCTAAGCTCACAGGTGAGAGAGAGGAAAAGAATTAAATTTATTTTAACCTATCTTCTTAAGCTTTTGAGTTCGATGGTGATTTAATGCATTCTGATGATACGTGGATATATTAGCTGATATTCATCTCCTTGGCCATTTATATTGTCTTGCAGCCTATTGCTCGCAAGGAGCTTGAGTTGCATGTTGTTGAGATGCCAGCTGTTATTAGATTGGAGAGGCCTTTTACGGTAATTTCCTTTTTGTTATTGCGTGAAAAGTTTTTTTTAGTCAAAGAAACTGATTTCATTGATAAATGAAATAGAGGGGGATCCCAAGTACAAGAGAATTACAGAAAAGACTTCCAATTTTTTATTAAAGAAGAGAGACTGTAAGCAGTAAAAGGGTGTTTACATTTACAGCAATACAAAGCATTGAATATAAAATTACATCCATAAAAGCATCAAAAGATAAGGAGACCCCCTAAAAATTTTGCCATTTCGTTCACACCAAAGATACCAGAAAAAAGCTCGTATGATAGCCAACCAAAGTGTCTTCTTTACCGCTTTAAAAGGGTGTCCCACAAAAACCAAAGCCAAAATATCAAAGATTGAATTAGGCATGACCAAAGACCATCCAAATGCTTCCTTCATTACTGACCAAAACTGAGAGGCAAATTGACAATGGACAAGAAGATGACTTGGACACCCAGCATTTGAGCAACACATGACACACCATGAAGGGGAGATGTAGAAATGAGGCATTCTTTGAAGTTCAGCTATAAAATTAGAAAATATTAAAACTAATTTGTTATTCTCCAGCCGTGGTTGGAGTTGATTGCGACTGACTATCCCATCTTTAATTGCGCCACTTAATTTCTTGAGGATTATCCATATCTTACCATCTCTTTTCCCAGAGAGAAATATTTTGGAATTGATTGATTTATTGCTTCTCCAGTTACACATGCGTCTCACAACACAGATTGAGAGGGAATTGGGCCCTTTTGAAGTTTGGATGTCACAAAACGGTTCAGATGAAGAAAAAGTTGTTATGGTTAATGGTCTACAGACAATGGTATGTTCATTCGTCCTGTCTTAAATATGTATCCTATCTATCCTTTATAGAACTGCTGCAATTTTTCTTGGTGTGCTTAGATCAATCCATTTGGCACGAACGTAATTATCTTTTTCTATTTGAATTTGTATTTTATATGTGGGAACTTTCGCACTGCTCTTCTCCAACAAAATTCGGAATTGTTCAAAAACTAAGTATCTTCTGTCAGTCACCAACTGATAAACTCTATTTGGAGCTTGGTCGGGCTTTCCTTGATGCACTTATTTCTGCTGGTGGATTTTATTTTTGGAGTGAACCGGGTTTTACTGTTAAAGAAGTCACTCAGGATTGGTAGCTTTACTTTGGTTTGAGAGAAATAGTCGTCTTTTCAGGGTTTTTTCTATTCCTGTTGGGGTTTTATGGACAAAGTTTCTTTTATTTGTTTATTCATGGTGCAAGATTGTTCATCCATTTAGCCTTTTTGGTTGTTCTTTTTTATTTCCTTTTGGTATTTTCTTGTAATACACCTTTTGGAGTTTTTCTCCATTTCATTCATCAATGAAATTGTTTCTTATACCAAAAAATTTGTACCTTAATATTGTGGCATGGTGAGGAATGACATGTTGAAAGGCCGTGGAAATCAGAATTTTGTGTTCGACCTTTATGCATCCATTTTGTAAATGTGTTTCTGATTTTTTTACATGAAAATTTCAACAGGTCATACCAAGAGTTGAGCCATATGGTTCCACAGATTTCCACCTGGTATGAATGACAAATTTATATGATGGATTGTGATACGAGTTAGTCTGCAAGTGATTTCGTTTTATTAAACAACAATTTTATTAATTTATTATGCCATTCTATGCATGTGTACTGTCTAGAATTTAACCATTAAAAACAAGAAATGCTGAGATAGAAGCAAATTACAGCCTTGTGAGCTTCTTGGACCTTGTTTTGATGACGCTCAGTCCAGCTCCCTTTTATATTTTCTTTGGTCGTACTATATATTTATTTTTTGGCTTAATGATTTCCATTGCCAAACAAGTTGCTGTTTTGTCCCAGTCCACTATTGTACATCACAGTTAGGATTACCTCTAATTAAAACATGTAACTCGTTTTTTTTCTTTTGTGATGAAGTAAATACAAAAGACATGCATTAAAAGTGGTGTCTTTTAGAGTAGAAAACATTAAATCTCCATAATATTGACACTATTCGACTTCTGCCTTTGTTCCACCAGAACCTCATTGCCACTAAACCCGGAGTTCAGAGAATCGCAGGCATTAAAATCTTTGACACAAGGGAGAAGAAAGCTTATGACCACCCTTTGCCAGATCTAGAGGTTTAAATTCTCTTATTTACTTGATAGCTGCATTTTGATTGCCTTGCACGTGAATGTAAGATCTTGTCTGGGCACGTTTGCAATTTCTATGTTGGGTGTCTCACATTGAGAGAGAGCTATTATTGGTGAAATACACTGAATGAATTGGTTTAGATGTCAGCTAGGAAACATGGATACTATTTAGCTAGTGTCTGTATTAGACGTGTTAAAACACATTATCTGGAGTGTCCTTTTTATTTTATTAACTTTGGACATGCAGAGGGACACGTTGGGAACATGTAAGGGCACAATTAAGACACGTGGGGAACCTATTGAGCGGAGAAAATAAGAAAGAAATTTAAAAAGTGATGGTTCTTTTTTTTCAGCTCTAGAAATATTTAGAATCAAAAGATCTAAACTGAATAAATAAAATAAAAAACAATAGAGGTTTTTGAAACTATAGGAAGGAAAATAGATAATTGTAAAGATGATTAAACTCGATGAAGTGGTATGGGATTGTGTGTGAATAATACTTGAGTTGCAAGTTTTCTTTTAGAAAATATCTTCTTTTGTTTTGTGGAACACTTGAATCTCTTCTCTTGCTTGAAAATATCATGTCCTTAAAGAATGAGATATACTTTGAGATATCTTCTTTTTATGCCCCCATCTCCTTTTTGTTTGAGGTTTCTTTTTTATTCTTTCATTTCTATCTCATGGAGGTTGGTTTTCCATATATATATATATAATCTTCACTGCCAATGAAACTCATGAAATCTAATTTTGGCTGCAGATTTATGTCGATTTGGAATGAACATCTCAGCTCGGCTCGGCCAGACTGATTTGCTCTTTCTGAGACTCAGTTCACTTCCTGCATTGTTTATTTAAGACACTGATAAGTAAACATCCCATGATCTGCATCATTCCTGGAACTCAATAGCCTCATGGAACCAACAATCAAGCCGAACACTAGTTCGTCACCGTACGCTCGATGGAGACGCCTTTATTTGACGCCTATGTTACTTTGTTATCATTCTTTGATAGATTATTGTGAAAAGAAATTTTCCTTCAGGTCGGAAAGAAGCAACTGGGTAGTAATGTTCTGTTTAACATGGAGCCTTCCTTGGTTTTGTTTTTGAAATGGGAAGGTGAAACAGAAGATGGAAATGATTGTTACAATTACAATGTGTTGGTTTGTAGTGTTGACGAAAACAGAAATGACCTTTCCTTGTTATGAAGAGACGGATAATGCTTCATTTAGCCGTACCAAATAATTCTCTTTTTTAAGTTGCAGGCATATTTCTAATTTGACTTAATCTAGCACATGGATTTGTACTGACCAATCATTGATAATTCCTTCATGATTGATTATGACAATTGACCAGTAGGGTTTAATTACGTGGCACAGTTGTGATTTTTTTTTAATGTTTTTTTTTTTCTTTTTAAACAGAAGCTTCATAAAGAAACACTGATAAAACATTTGCGGGAAAATACTCTTTTCAGACTTAATAATTAAAAAAAATGTTAAAACTGCACAGTTATGAGCGATTTTGTTCTCCTCTCTAAGAAATTGATCAAGAATACAACTATTCATGGGTTATAAGTCCAAGATAGAAAGGTTTAAGATTGTTGTGATTGTTGAGTTGCAATCATCACATTAAATGATTATCGTGTATTTTTATCTTAACTAGAATTCTTATAAAATACCTCATCCTTTATAACTGTTTTGTTCTTTTTTTTCTTTTTCTGTACACTGCTATATTTTTTTCTTCTTTAGTTACTTTTTACTTTCAAATGGGTTTAGAACTAGAAGTCTAGAAGTGTGTAGAAACAACAGAATTTAGAAAAAGAAAAAAAGAAATACATGAGTATAGTGTAAGATTATTATAAAAGTAAAGAGAATTTGAATATATATGAAAAATATAGTTCAACTAGTTAAAGTAATTATAATTATTTAATTTAAAAGTTAGAAGTTGAATCTTTACTTGTCAAAGTGATTCAATGAGTATAGCTCTGATATATACTTTTTCTCTTTAGATCGAAGGTTCAAATCTCCATATTTTTTCATTCGCTATACTAAAAAAATGTTAAATTTGTTGAGACATAGGTTAATCTCTTAGGTTCTAAGTTCAAATTTTCACAAGTTGTTTGAGCTTTAAAATAGTTATATAGCTAAAAAAGACTATTTTTATTTTTTTTAATATCATAATAAATCTATAATTGTTTAGACAAACTCATTTGATTTTTTATTTTTAGTTTTTGAAATGTGCATTTATTTTCTTACAATTTCTTTATTATAATTTTCACCTTTTTAAAGAAAGGTTAGAATTCTGAGTGAAATTCAAAAAAACAAAACTAGTTTAAGTTTTTAAAAACTATTTTTAGTTTTTAAAGCTTAGTTTGACTTTGAAAACAGTGCTAGGAATGGCTGATAAAACAAAAAAAATTCATAAGTATTATCTATAAACTTAATTTTTAAAAATAAAAATTTCAAAACAAAATAATTATCGAATAGACCTGAAATTTTCACTCCTATATTTAAATGCAGTTGAACAAAATGGTGAACTTTGTTACAATTTTGTGAAAGAAAATGAAATATGTCAAAAGATTCCAAATAAATTATTGAAACATCAAAATGATGTCAAAAGATTTAAAGATTGATGTTTCATTTACAAATTTAACTCATGAAATTAAATTTATAGTTACTTCTACTTTTTGAAATTTGAAAGTAACTCTTTAGGGGCCGTTTGGTTTAAGGTTTTATTGGATGAGAATGAGTAACAGATGCATGGAAATAAGATGTCTGGGAATAATAAATGCCAGGAATAAGATATTTGTGTTTGGTTATGCATGAGAATCTTTATCGATTTTTATGTAAAAAATGATATTTTATATTTATTTTCTGAAATTAATATATTAGTCTTATGTAATATATACTTACGATCTAATAAATAATGTGTACATTTATTTTATGATATTTATCTTATAAATTTTATATATTATTATTTATTATTAATAAAATAATAAAAATACATTTAAAAAATATTAATTAATTAATATTTTTAATAAAAAATTAATTATTAATTGATCACAAGTAACTCGTGAATAATTAATTATAATGATTATCTTTACCATAAATTAATAATATTTATAATTAATTTATTAATATAATATTAATTAGTGATTTAATATTTTTATAATAAATTTTATAATGAATGTTGAAATTAATTTTAAAAACATTATTTTATTAACTAATCAAAATTAATGTCAACTAATAAAAATAAATTAATTAATTATAAATATTTGTAATTAAATAATTAATTATGATTATTGAAAATAAATAAATAAAAATATATAAATATTAATAAAAAAGAGAGAGATATTAATAAAGAAGAGAGAGAAAGAGAGATGGATGAAAACCCATCGTATAGGAAACCCATCTACCATAGGAAAAAGTGATGCATGAGAATAAGTGATACTCATGTCCATGCTTACAAACTTTGTTCCAAGGAGATTTAAAACTCTTACTCATTCTCATCCACAAAATCTTGCACCAAACGACCCTTATGAGTTATGTTTGAAAGTAATTGAGCTATAAATAGCACCTTGCATTGTTTCTTCATTTAGATTATTATCTCTTTCTTTTTTTTTTCTTGAATTGAGTTGAGAACAAATATTTAAGAATTTTGCTAAATTTAAGTAGTTGGAAATTATTATTCTATTTCATCTCATTCCTTTTATCTTTTCAAGTTTTTATACGTTTTTGATGTTATTATCAATTTGATTATCTATCACCATTAGAACTCATTTATGATTTTTTGTAATTTTTATATCATATATATATCGAATCTATAGTCATATTTATTGTGCAATTATTTCGTCATTAAGGAGACCAATTTCGAAACGCGTTACGATTAGAATGGACCGTTCCGGCCGTCACATTTTCCCCGTGACACTGCCACCGTTCCGTTTAGCCACTTTTTTTTATCGCATTCCATTTTTATTCAATTCACAGTCAAATCTCTGTGACCATTCTTTTCTTTATACTCTCACACTCAAACCCATGGGGGCTTCCTGAAAATCTTTGTTTTTAGTTTTTATTTGACCTCTGAAAACAATAATACCAACCATATATTATTATTCTACTTCGTACTTATCTTCTCCATTTAAAATAAATTATAATAAACATTTTAATTTCTTATCATAAAATAATATCTCTATATGCTTTATTTTATTTGTTCAATTTTAGTTGGTATAAAGCTTAAAATTTATCCTTACTATTAATTTATTTATGGTTATTTTTCTTTAAATATTTTAGTTTTATTATATTTTCTTCCAGAAACATGTTTACATGGTATTTTTTTGGTATTACAATCATTATTATTGTTTAACCAATTTTTGATAAAAATTAACTTCAAACTTATTAAAGAAACTAATTTTAAACTTTATTAAAAGTACATCAACTAAAATTAGACATTTAAAATGACATGAAATAGAATAGAACAAAAGTTAAAGTAGAGACTAAAAATGATATTTTGACGTAAACTTTTCTCTCGTATCGCATTTTCTTTGAATTTTTATGTCCCTACTTAAAGTTTGTTTTAAAATGCAAGAGTGCAATAATGATGATTATTTAATGGGCTTATCTTATACTATAATATTGACCTTCCATATCATATCATATATATATATATATATATTTTGTTAGACTATAATTAATATTGATGTCCACTTGTTTGGCTTTTTTTAAAAAAATTCCAAGCCTACAAGTGAAGGAGAGTATTAGACTATATTGATATAAGAGAAATTGTGATAAATGATCTATTTTCAATATTCATTTATAGTTTTGTCCATAAAGTTTAGATTTTGCATTTATAGATTTTTCAATTTTGTAGAAATGAGAAAAAAGAAATTTCTGGGACAAAATTGCCCCTATTAAACCGTGTATTTTATTAATGTTATATATACATACTTTCTTTATATACATTTTTTCAATTATTAAATTTCCTATATCATTAAATGATATAAATATATATATATATATATATATATATATATATTTATCTCTCCAAATAAATATTTTCTATTATTAGAGTAATTATCATTAATATTTACATTTATTAAAATATTTTCCTATCTTTAATTTTTTTAATTTTTTTTCCATTTCTAAATTCTCGAGCATTTCCAACCCCATTTTTTTATGACATCTCCATTTTTCAACATGACCAATTGTAAAGTCATTTTGATTACACATTATTATTTGATTTGGTTCCGTTTTCGTTTTCATAGTTTCTAATGCATTTAATTTTTTATTTTACATTATTTTAATAATCTATTTTTTATATACTCGTACTATGATTAAAAAAAAGTTATATTCAATTGGACATTAATAATTTTTCGTATATATTCATGTGTATATAATGATAATATGATAATTGTTTGTGTATATATTTCTTCATATATATATCATCTATCTTTTTATCATACTTTATTACACAAATATATTTATAGTATAATAACTGGTTATGTATTCATTTTGTCATATATACCTGATATTTTTAATCTTTAACAAATATTTAATTAATATATACAAATTCTTTCAATCCTAGTATGAACTATATATTCATCACATAATAATTATTCTTGCATTCATTTCACCATACATACCCATTAAATTTAGCATTGGGCATATATATATATTTGATATATACCCACTTTCTTTTTTTTTTTTTTTTACTAAAATGATTATGAAATTGAATCAAATTTCATCATATTATGAACTATATATTCATCAGTATTTATATCAAGTATTATATAGATTTGTTAAACCTATAAAATATGCAAAAAGAAAAAGAGAATAACAATGTTGGTTGGTACAAAACATTTGTCAAAATATATACAATGTATTATATGATGTGAAACACAATTTTTTACAAATATACACCAACATTCCATTTGTATTTTATCGTACACAATTTATGTACACCCTTCATATAGTGTATAATATCAATATCATATAATGTATATCATTTGAAGTAGGTTAATTGTAGATATGTCCAAAAAAGACTTTCTCCCTATTTTCCCCTATTTTTCGATCTAGCTTCACATTTGCCAGCATCCTCTAGTAGCGATGCACCTCATTCAACCAACAAACAACCCATCGGTGCCGTTAATCGTCTTCTTTAGTGGAAATGAAGCTGCGTCGACAGATATGCGAGCCCACATGTATTTCTTAAAACTTTATCTTAAAAAATCCACACACATTTTTTTTTAACTTCATCGCACAGATTAGTGATATACAAAAACTTAAACTCCAATGTCTCAAAGAAACTTACTTCCTGATATGGACTATGTATATTTTTCGAGTATGTGAAGCAAAGTGATGAGTATGAATTAATTATATTAATTATATCTAATTTCCTTACATTTTAAGTGAATAATATGTTTAATTGTTGAAATTGTGTCCAATTTAGTTTAGGTGACAAATAATCAATAATTTTGTGGAACTAGTCTAAAAAGCACATTTTAGTTCAAATTCGTAAATTGAAATAAAAATGGAAAAAATTAGAAAACAAAAGAATTAAAGAAATAAAAAAAACATAAAAAGAGTGAAAAGGAAAAAGAGGAAAACTCATTATCCAATTTTTTTTTCTTTGTGTAGGTGGCATACATGCATGAGTCTTCCATGAGAAATGTAAGGGAGAAATTGTCTTGTAGCACACTTTGTGGAGCAAGAAATGACACATATAAAAAACCTATTTTTGGTCATTTTCAAGTATAAAAGAAGGGCAATGCATTGAAGAAAGAGTGTGCAGAGTTTTAGTGTTCTCTACAAAAAAACAAAAGTTTAGAGAGTGTTTTAGTTCTTTGTTTTTATCCATTTTATTTTATGTTTTCTCCCTTTTATAGTTATTCTTGCTTTTCCACAATGTGTGGCTAAGCTTTAATTTCTGATTATTTCATTTCCAATTGTAATTTTATGAGGTTTTAGACCTAATTGAAATTTTGTTTCTAATTTAAAAATTCTTTATTTTTTGTTTTATTTTTATGATTGATCGTTACTAATTAAATTGACGCTTTAATTTAGTTTCAATCAATTTATTGCTATCCATGATTTTGTGATCCGTAATTGTATTGAAAAGATGTAGCAATGAGTTCGCTTATGTGTGTGTAATTAATGGTTTTTCCATTTTACATAGCTTGCATAATAGACTTTATGGAAACAAAAAAACAAAATTAATTAATTTGTAGTTATCTCAATTAGTTAATTTTGTTTAGTCCTCTTATTGCTTTTAATGCTATTATTTAATCAATATGGAACGTTATCGTACCCAATGGATTAAATTATAAGTTTTGATTTTGATGCTTGGTTAAGATCAATTAAATTAGGAGAATTTATATTTATTGCGGCTTTTCCGAGTAAATTGACTGAGTTCTTGAATTAGCAAAATTAAAATTGATTTATGATCAAGATTACAATTGGATGAAATTTACATCATTAAATTGGATGTTGCATACAATTATCTTTTTACTTTTTTTTTTTCATTTTTTGTTCGACAATTCAAACCCCCCTTTATTTTTGTTATAATTATTATTTTGAACTTTGAGAAATTAATTCGATTGGTTCCTTTTGGATTCGACCTGGTCCACTATTTCTACAAGTTTAGAGATGTCCACGGGGCGGGGCGGGGTCGGTGAATGACTTACCGTCCCCGTCCCCGTCTCCAATTTCATTCCCCGTCTCCCATTTCATTCCCCGTCCCCGCGAAATTCCCCATTTAATTTCACGGGAGCGAGCGGGATTCTCATGGAATTTATGGGGATCGGGTTCCCCACGGGAAATAATTCCCCGTTTACATTTTTTTTTTCCAAACTTTATTACATAATTTCTTTTTTTTTTTTTGAATTTTTTTATTTAAATGGCTAATTACTAATTAGAAATTTCTATTTAAGAGACATTTTTTTTTCAATTTTCTTAAAAAAAGTAAAATGATATTTAATAATAATTTAGAATTATGGTATATTATATACACATAAATATATATTTAAATAATAATAATATATCGGGGCGGGGACGGGGACGAGGTCGGGGACGGGGAATACATTCCCCGTTTAGCCAACGGGGAAAAATCCTCCCCGCTCCCTCCCCCATTCCCTTCCTAAACGGGGATTCCTCGCCCCGTTAAGGGCGGGTCCCCGCGGGGAAAATGGACATCCCTATACAAGTTAGATCTAGAAAATCAATAAATATTTTGGAGGGCTTCGACAACCCGGCCACAAAACTCTGCCATCATAGATGGATTATTGTCGTTCACCGTGGATGGATTACCGTCGTTCATCGTGGATGGACCGAAAAAGAGAAACAAAAATTTTGCAGCTTTTTAGTTATGTTTTTCCCATTTTTAAGAAAGAATTTTGAAAGGAATTAAATATATACGATTTTTTTCTTCTTTTTTTTGTATTTTTTCGTTTTATTTTTTGAATTTTAATATACAATAGGTACAATTGAAATTGTGTCTCTAAATAAAGTTTCTTTATTTAAAATGTTGGACATTGATGCAAATTTGTAAAGTTTTGAACATATCTACAATTGACATAACTTCAAATGATCCATTTATGTAGTTAAGATATAATTAAATTTATCACTACCTATCAGTTTAAGGTTCTGGGTTGATTGGTGATTTAAGATAATATTAGAGCAGGAGGTTCTAAGTTCAAACTCAAATTTCTTATTGAAAATGTCTTAAAATCAATAGTTGATCTAAAACTTTTATGTGGAGGGATTTAAATTTATGTATGAAGATTATCATTTTGAATACATTTATGTATAAAACAAGTAAATGTAGAATTATATGGGCACAAATTATTTGAAGGCATTAATATATTGATTTATATATCTTTATATTAGCTTTTTTACTGGTTTGATGTTAAATACAAAATATGACAGTTTTTTTTTTAAAAAAAATATAAAACTACAAGAAAAAGAATGTAACTTGAAATAATAATTAGATTTTGTTGAAAAAATTATATTTATACTTGAAATTATGCATTAGTTTTTTTTAGTACATCAATATTTGGGATGAGAGGATTCGAACTCTGTGATCTCTGAAGCCTTTACTTACGCAGGTTGACCTATCTTTCTTGTTGCATTTATGATCTCTTGGTCATTAGTTGACACATTGCATATCATATTAAGGTATATATAAAGATTATATGTTCAAATAGTTTTTCTTAATCCATTGATTTTCAAGTACTTAGCTTTTATTTTATTTATTAGCTCTAAAAAATAACTATCATAAAAACATTTCATATATATATATATATATATATATATATATATATATATATATATATATATATATATATATATATATATATATATCACTGCTTGAGTCACTAGTTTTGGCACTAAAATCTTGATGCAAGTAAATTGAATTACCTTGTGAAATCTACTCAAAATGAAGCCAAAAATTATCTAAAAATCATATAATAAATGACGTATATTTAACCACCACAATATTTAAATACCAAACGTGTGAGTAAATTGAACCTAGTGAAATTCTACTCAAGATGAAGCCAAAAACCATCTAATAAATGACGTACATTTAACCACCACAATATTTAAATACCAAACGTGTGAAAATGTCCGAACCCAATTAATCAAGCATTTAATTCCAATAAAAAAATATTTCCATATAAAAATTAAAGGTTAAATTATAAGTTAAAAAGAAAATTTAGACAAAAATAAAGTGTTAAGAAATATGACAAGAATGCATATATTCGAAATTTAAAAAATATAAAAATCCGAAATTCTTACAAATAAATTTTATGTTTCAATTTCAACAACATTATGCGCCATCCAAACAAGAATTTACTACAAACGTAGAAAGCGGGAAATTAGGGCTAACCACTCTCACAAGGAAAAGAGAATTTATCTATAAAAGGAAAACAAAAACCGTTGAACTCATTATCATTAAACTTTCTGATAATTAACCATATATTTTAGTAAAAAACGTGAGGACTTTTTTTTTCTTCTCTTTTTCTGTTTTCTAAAATAGTTAAATTACAAGCTAGTTGAATAGATTTTTGAATTTTTAATTTATCTAATAGATACTTGATTATGTTGATATAATTAAATTTACCCTAAACTATCAGCTTAATCTTTTAGTTTGATTGATGATTTAAGATGATATTAGAGCAGGTGGGTTCGAGAGCTCTTGTGTTCAAGTCCCTACAAGAAAGACAACTAACATCGGTGTGGTGCTCAATCACACACACTCTGACGCTGAAGTTAGAAAGGATCAGCCACACAGTTAGAAAGGATAATCACGACTGATAGAGGTTTATGACCACTAACTCGTCATGATTATCTAGCTCATAATTACAACCATCATTAAGCAATGACTCCTCTTTTGTCTCCCCCCACCGTTACAGAGTGTCGCACCTGTTTGGTTTCCTTCCTCGTCTCCCTCCTTGAGTCAGACCGACATCATACGTTCAACCGACACAGGCTTGGGACCATCTCGTGGGGTCTGCTTCTCGAATCAAGTCGTCCTCATAGGGTCGGCCCACCTCGGCTCGGGGCGGACCTCTAGGGGTCCGCTTCCCGAGCTAGTTTGGCTCGGGATGACCCACCTCGGTTCGGGGCGGACCCCTAGGGATCCGCTTCTCGAGCCGGTTCGTCTCAGGCCGACCCTTTGGGGTCGACCCACGTCGGGTCTTTTAGGTATACTCATTTTACCCATAACACTATGAAAAGTAATTTTTTTAAAATTCTTTTACTATGTCAGAACTAGATTCAAAATTCAAATTCTAATACCTATTAGCAAAGAAAATCTAATTTAGAAGTTGAGAACCAAATTTGTAATTGAAAAAAAAAAAATCTCTACTCGAAATGGACAACTTCATTTAAAAAAAAAAATATCTGAATTAAAATGACCCAAAAAAGAAACAAAAAACGCGTGCGCCACCTCTCGGATAACCACAAATCACGCCTTATAAATTTGAACATGACCCTTAATCCTTCATATTGAAGATCCGTCCGTCTTTTCATTCTCTCGACCCGACCCGATTTTTTCCTCTCTCTCAGAACCGCCATTTTTGTACCTTCATTGATTTTTCTCTTTTCTCTTCGATTATCTTCCAATTCTCTCTTGCCTTTTCTTCTTTGAATCAGAAGGTTTCTTCTGAGATCTCAATTGCTCGTGCATGGCAATAAGCTTGTTGACTCGCGAGGTATCTGACCTATGCCTTGGAAAACCTTCGATTCGATCGATATCCGTCTCCGCCACCGTCGCCGACGCGTTATCGGTCTTGTCGAGAATTGACGAAGGATACATCAGTGTCTGGAGCTGTGGCGATCATTCTTCTAAGGCTGATTCGGAATTGCATTGTCGTTGCATTGGTAAAGTATGCATGGTGGATATCATCTGTTTTCTCTGCAGACAAGAGAATTTGTTGCAACCGGCGATTGCGCTTCGATCTCCGATCTCTGTTTTGATTCCCGAGGGCCTTGGACTCGTTAGGCATTTGGAGCCTCATGCCAGGTTTGAATCTTGAAATAATTGAAATTCTTGATTTGATTTATATTGGTAATGGTAATCGATTGTTCGTTAATTTTGAAATTAGGTTTGCTCTGTGATGGATTGTTAACGTTTCTTCTTTTGCAATTTTCAGTTTAATGGAGGCGATAGATCTTATACACGATGGAGTGCATAACCTTGTTATTCCAATCAAAATGAGCACAAGCAAGAGGAAAAACTTCCTCAAGAAAGCACCAACCAATTCCATCTCCTCGCTCCATAACGATCGAGAATATTGCTGGCTGGCTCCGGAGGACATAATCCGTTACCTCCTCAATTCCATCGGACTTTTCAGCCCTACCGCCACGAGTCCTATCAATTCCGTCAACATAATTGACACCAACAACATTCTCGCCGTTCACTACAACGAGTCTGCGTTGTCTATTCCGCCCCTAATCTCGCAAGCGCTGATTCACCAATCCTCTGTCGCCATTGTTGACTTGGACGACAAATTGATTGGCGAAATTTCGCCCTTCACGCTCAATTTCTGCGACGAAACGGTGGTGGTGGCAATAGCAACGCTCACAGCCGGTGAACTCATGGCGTACATAGACTGTGGCGGCCCCCCCGATGATTTAGTACAATTAGTGAAGGAAAGATTGGAAGAGAAAAACTTAGAAGCGGTTCTGGAGTGGGTGGAGGAAGAATCATCAACAATCTCATCATCGTCTTCAATTTGTTCTTCTTCAGATGACGAATTAGGTTCTGGTTCAGGGAGAAGTGGTAAAATTGGGGGATATTCAGCGAGAGCAATGAGGAGATCAGAGGCAATCGTTTGTTATCCATGGAACTCTTTGGTTGCAGTGATGATTCAAGCTTTAGCTCACCGAGTCAGCTATGTTTGGGTTATTCAAGAGGACGGAACTCTCGCCGGAACTGTCACCTTTGCCTCAATGTTGGCCGTTTTCCGGGATAGATTGAAGTCTATTGGATAACATTCACAAAATATCGAAGCTTATCTGGAACTGAAAATGGTTTGGTTTTTGGAGCCTTGAACACGAAAATCATTAAAACCAAATTCCAAATTAAATCAGTGGGAAAAAAAAATAAAATAAAATCTGAAACTGATGGAATATTTGGCAAAACCGGAACTGGAAATTGTAAGTTTACGATTAAAAACATGCAGGGTTGTTCTATGGAGAGTTCTACGCGAAGATTGGCCGGGATTTACGTTGTGTTTTTTTGTGGTGGTTTTGGAAAAAAGCAATATAGAGTGTTTTGTAAAATATTTTGGAAAGAAATTCGGAACTTTTAAAAGGTGAACTCATGGGAAGTAACCGTTTTGGTGGCTACTTATTAATTAGTTTGTTAATGAATTAACATTTTGATGATGTGGCCAGATGAGAAGTAACTCATATGATATAAATATTCTATCAAACAAGTAGCATATTTATACGTTATGGGTTTAAGGGTGTTAACAAGACGGGATGGAGAAGCATGGGAAAATTCTTGGTATTAGAAATTAAAAAATTAAAAATGGTATTACATCGTTGGTCTAATTCTTTGTAGGAATTATTGGTAATAATCAACTTGCCAAATGGATCTCTTTATAGATTGCGGTCAAGAGTGTCAAACAAGATGGGGATGAGGACACATTTTCCACAAAATTTTTCATTAGATTAATCGTGATGGTATAATTTCTAAAATGAAAAATTCAGTACTATAGAAGTACCTAAGGAGTATTTATTTATTATACTTGATAATGAATGTAAATTATGAATCTTTATTGATTGCATTATGTTCATCTTACAAGGGAATATATACATATTACATGAATATCAACAAGGAAATAATACTTAATAAGGAAAAACACTAACAAGGAAATTTAGCATAATTTGAGCCTAAAAATACATGTTTACATTAACACCCTCCCTCAAACTCATGGTGGTAGTGTAGCAACCAACTTGAGTTTGTAAAGTAGCTGAATGAACCGACACGGGGATAATGCTTTTGTAAAAATGTCAGCGGGTTGCTCTGTAGTGGAAATGGAACGTAATAAAACAGTGTTGCTTTGAATATGATGGCGGACAAAGTGGCAGTCATTCTCAATGTGTTTGGTGCGTTCATGAAAGACATCACTGTGAGCAATCTGAATAGCACTGCGATTGTCACAATGAAGAATAGTAGGTGATTGTTGAGGAACTCCCATATCAGCGAGAAGCCAGCGAAGCCATAGTAACTCAGAAGTGGCATCAGCAAGTGCACGATATTCTGATTCTGTGCTGGAACGTGAAACCACCGTTTGTTTCTTACTTCGCCAGGAAATGAGAGAATCACCTAAGTAGAAACAGTAACCCGTGGTGGAACGTCGATCAGTAGGATCACCTGCCCAATCAGCATCAGAGTAACCAGATAACACCAAGGAAGATCGGAAAGAGAATCAAGTCCATGACCCGCGGTGCCTTTGACATATCGTAAAATGCGCAATACTGATAAAGTGTATGGTTCGAGGAGCGACCATAAATCGACTAACGATATGCACCGCATATGCAATATATCGGGCGAGTCACGATCGGATAAATAAGGCTACCAACAAGTTGTCGATATAGCGTAACATCTTGGCGGCACACCATCAAATGGGGTCAGGCGAACATTCAGATCTAATGGTGTTGTTGATGTGATGGAATCAGTAAAACCTGAACGAGCTAGAAGATCTGAGGCATATTTTGCCTGAGATAGATAGTACCCATCAGAGCGAGATGAGACCTCAAGGCCAAGAAAGTAACTGAGGGATCCTAAGTCTTTCATCTCAAAGTGTTCTCCCAGATAGTGTTTTAATTCAGAGATAGCCTGTGGATCATCACCTGTAATAATCATGTCATCAACATACAAAAGAAGGATAACCATACCCTGAGATGTCTGACGAGTAAAGAATGCGGTGTCATGAGAACTAGATGTAAATCCAAGTTGGGTTATGGTGGAGCTGAAAGTAGCAAACCAAGCACGTGGAGCTTGCTTGCACCGCACAAAGCTCGCCGAAGAAGACAGACTTTTTGAGGTGGATGAGAAGCACCAGGTGGGGGTGTCATATATACTTCCTCGGATAAAGTACCGTTGAGGAACGCATTTTTAACATCCATCTGAAGAAGTGGCCACTGTTTGACTGCTGCAATAGCTAACAAGCTACGAACAGATGACATGCGAGCAACGGGGGCAAATGTTTCTTCATAGTCAATATCATACTCCCGAGAATAACCTTTTGCAACAAGGCGAGCTTTATATCGTTCAATAGTACCATCGGCGTTAGTTTTAATTTTGTAAATCCACTTACAACCAATAGGTCGTTTTCAAGGGTAGATCCACGTAATCCCAAGTATGAGTCTTTTCTAAAGCTCCGCAATTCCTCCTTCATTGCTTGCCGCGCCAAAGAAGGTTAGTACTGGCCTCACGATAAGATGAAGGTTCAACTAATGTCATAATGATGGAAAAACAATGATAATCTTGAAGGTGATGAGGAGTTTCTCTTACCCGAGTGGAGCGACGGACGGGAGTGACAGTGCAGGTTCAGATTCTGCAGAGGTAACAGATGTTTGATCTGGGACAACAGAGATAGGGGCAGATTGTTCAAGCTCGGATGTATTCGAAGGATCATGAGTGATACCTGGATCATGTGAAGGTAAGGTTGAGTCCAAAAGAGAGTCAGGGGCGAGGTGATCAGACAAGGGAAAGAGATCATTCGAGAGATGAGTGAAATATGATTGAGAACTTGAGAGGGAAGTATGAAATGAGGAGAGCCCAGAGAACATACTATGTTCCCAAAAAGTAACATGACGCGAGATACGTAACCTGTTAGAAATTGGATCCCAACAACGATAACCTTTGTGTTCAGTGCCATAGCCAAGAAAGCAACATAGGCGAGCACGGGGTTCAAGTTTGGTATGCTCATGAGTTTGAAGAAGAACAAAACATGCACAACCGAAGACTTTAAGATGAGAGTAAGAAGGTGGAGTGCCATATAGACGTTCAAATGGAGAAATATTTTGAAGAACAGATGATGGAAGGCGGTTGATGGTATAGACAGAAGTGAGAGCAGCCTCTCCCCAAAACTTCTCAGGGCAAGATGTAGAGAGAAGTTGAGCACGAACAGAGTCCAAAATATGACGATGTTTACGTTCTGCTCGACCATTTTGTTGGGATGTGTGAGGACATGAACGTTGAACAAGAGTGCCCTGTTGGATGAGAAAAGAAAGGAGACTGGAATCTTTATATTCCATAGCATTGTCAGTTCGGAGGATTTTAATGGTTCGAGAAAATTGTGTTTGAATCATGTTGGCAAAGGTAATATAGATTTGAGATAAGGCTGACCGATTTTTCAAAAAATAAATCCATGTAAAGCGAGAATAATCATCAATGAATAATACGGATAACGATAACCATTCATCTGTAGGACTAGGAGCGAGGACCCCCGGATATCGAATGAATTAAGCCAAAAGGCGTATCACATATATAGAGGATGAAATAGGAAAGGACAAGGCAAAGTTGTTTATGCAAGTTTGCAATTTAAACAATCAAAGGAAGTAAATTTTGAAATATTATTCAAATTGCCAATAGAACTAACTCATGCGGAGTTTGTCGGAGGAAGCATGACCAAGACGGAGATGCCATTGATATGTAGCAGAATCGGTGATTGCGGTAGAGATAGATGGAGAAGTTGGAAGTGAAGAGATATGAGTTCAAACAATCGCCCTACTTTGCGACCCATACCAACAAATCGACTTTTTGCGGATCTTGAACCCGACAACCATCGGAGGAAAAACAAATAAGTGAAACCAAGGTCACATAATTGACCAAATGAGATACAAGATTAAAATTTAGACCGGGGACATGGTAAGTATTGGCAAGAGTTAACGAGGATGTCATATAAAGTACCAATATTTGAAATAGACATACAATTTCCATTGGCAGCATGAACCGGGGGAAGTGTAGGGGCAGGTTTTGGAGAAGAAAAAAATGAGATATTGGAGGTCATGTGGTTGCAACAAGCAAAGTCAAGAAGCCAAGAGTTACCTGGTGTGACTGCAAGAGTAGAACAACTGGAGGATATTACCTGTTTTAATAAATTCTGAAGATCACTGATTGAAATTTTGGCAGGAGAATTTTCTAGTGAGGCAGTAGTAAGACAGGAGGAAGAACTGACTTTAGATAAACTCCTTGGTTTGGTGGATTGACTTGGAGCACGGAGTGGCCGTGTAGGTCAATTTTTCAAGATATGACCACGCTTGTGGCAGTACCTGCACTCAATTGTAGGACAATTAAAATAATGATGACCATGTAGGTTACATTTTGTGCAGGTGAGAAATGTATGTATTGTTGTCATGATGAAGAATAACTGAATTAATTGAACCAAACCACACCAAATCAAGTTGACAATTTTGGTCCAAATAATCAAATTGGTCTGAGCAAAACTGGTTTGTTCTGTCTGAACTGGTTTGAGTGAACCAAGTCGGTCTAATCAAACCAAACTGAACCAATGACAAGTGCTGAAACAGATGTCTGAAGGAGAGAGATATTTGGACGGAAGATGAGAGCTTCGTTACGCCAGCGAGATCTGGACGGAAAGGGATGGACGGTGTTGAAAGGCAACGGGCTTTCCGAGCAGGGATCTGAGCTGAGTCGGATCTGTCTTCAAACCCGAACACCGTTGGCTGGAGGGCACGGATCTGAACGCGCGATGGTGGGCGAGAGGTCTGGGCGGCGAGAGATCTGAGTGTGTGTGGAACTGACGAGATCTGGAGTTCGGAGCGAGCGATCTGAAGGGTTGGATCGGAGCGAGAGATCGTCGGAGCGAGATCTGGGTTCCGTCGGAGTGGGAAATCTGAAAGCGATCGTCGGACCGAGATCGGGCGACGAGCGGCGATGGGTTTTGCGGTGGTGAGCAAAGTGGTTCGTGATGGACGACGAGACGGCGCGATACAGAGATCTGAGCGGGCGGTGAACGAAGATGGAGATTCGACATGACGGGGGACCGGAGATGGAGATTCGGGCAGCAGAATCGGCGGGGTCGGAGACGGAGATCTGGGTGGTCGGAGACGGAGATCTGGACAGCAGGAACCGGATGGTGACGACGGCGAACTGGGCTGCGAGGATCTGGGCAGCTCTGAATCGGACGGTGAACGAGCGGCGGCGGCGGTGAATGGACGGCGGCGGCGGCGGTGAGTGGTGAGTGGTTTGAATCCTATGTGAGTTTGCTCGGATGAGGCAAGCATGCTAGGAAGCACAATAGAGGCGGCGAGCGGGTAGGTGCCGAAGCACAACAGAGGCGGCGGGCGGGTAGGTGTCGAAGCACAACAGAGGTGGTGAGCAAGTGCCGAAGCACAACAGACAGGTGCCGAATCACAACAGAGGCGGCGGCAGTGCCAAGCATGCAGACAGTGCCAAGCACAATCGAGAGGCGGCGGAGCAGGTAGTAAAGGAGAAACCCTAACTTAGAGCTCTGATACCATGATAATGAATGTAAATTATGAATCTTTATTGATTGCATTATGTTCATCTTACAAGAGAATATATACATATTACATGAATATCAACAAGGAAATAATACTTAATAAGGAAAAACACTAACAAGGAAATTTAGCATAATTTGAGCCTAAAAATACATGTTTACATTAACAATACTCTTGCAGTACTAGAAAGAAATCTTCATTAGATTGATGGATTGGATTTAGTCATCAACAATATGGAGATGGATGGGAAAGTGGATTGTATAGATTCTCCAGAGTATAGTTGAGGACTGAGTTTGAGAAATGGACTCTATTTTGGTCTTCTACATTTGGTTGCGCTTTTTATTTATAGGGTCAAATATATTCCTCGATCCCGACTCTATCCTTCTATCCTTATTTTGGTAGGTCTCTATCCCCCTTCAGAAATTTTAACACCTAAGACCTGTTTAGACTGCATGTTATAATAATCTATGTTATAATCGTCTATGATAAACTCTATACTTCAAACACATATTATTATAATACAGACTAAATAACTATTGACCTTAAGCATAAATTATAAACTTTGCACCCTAAACACATACAATTATAACCCAGACTAAATAACTCTTGATCCTAAATACAAATTATATAATTCTACAGACTATTATAATCTATGTTTTTATAACTCACTCAGTGCCCAAATGACCCTCTATAGTCTATATCTTTATGAGGAATTTTAACACCTATAGTCGAGTTAAGTATGATCGGGAGGTTATATTGGACAAATTATTTAATGAGGCCGTCACACTACCTCATAATAACAGTTGAATATGGATCCAGAAATTATTATGTCCCCTTATAACCATTGGATATAAAATTGAAATATTTCTCACTCTCCATATTCCAGCGATGAAAAATTATCGGTCAGATTGTGCCAGCCTCACCGAACCTTGTATTGGGTCAATTCAAGCTAGGAATTTGAGTGTCAAATCTGGCATATTTTGAGATAAATTGCAAGTGGCAATTGCTACTTGTTTCAACGATTTCCATTTGGGCACAGTGTCGATCAAATTTATCAAATTTTACTTAACCTTCTCTCCTATGTTCTAAGACTTGCAGACTATTTGCAAAAGTTTTTTATGTGTTTTTAGCTAGATTCTTATGATAAATGTCCTATACTACACTAAAATTTTCACATATGATAGAAAATAAAGTAGAGAGAGAAGAGAGGCTTTTCTTTTCTTTCTTCCTTTATTTTTTTTTTTTTTGGTTTGCAAATATAATAAATATCTATAAAAAAAAAATCAATGGTGGATAAATACTTGTTACCTGCAGAGAAGTTACTTTCTTTTTTTTTCTTTCTGCTATGATTTTGTGCACTTCTTCTTATGTCCAAACAGAAATGCACAATTGTTTGAAAAAACAGAGCTAGATGTTAGACTATGTTGATATAATTAAATTTACCCTAAACTCTTAATTTAAACTTTTGGTTTAATTGGTGATTTAAGATGGTATTAGAGTAGGTGGTTCAGGAGATCATGTGTTCAAAGTGTTAGACTATATTGATATAATTAAATTTACTCCAAACTCTAAGCTTAAGCTTTTAGTTTGATTGGTGATTACAAACCCTTGCAAGTTTTCTTCCCATTTGATATTGAGTGTACTTGTTTGACTTTTCATCAAATTTCCAAGTGCACAAGTGAAAGAGAGTGTTAGACTAAGTTGATATAATTAAATTTACCTCGAACTATGAACTTAAGTCAATTTTAGCCCACAATCCTTCTTAATGCAAGCTTGGATGAGACACCGGTTACTATCTTAAAAATTGGTGGTCAATTTCTACCCATATAATTATTAACTTAAAAAAAATCACATTTTTGCCTCTAAACCCTCAAATTTCTGCCAATACAAGACCTATATTCATAACCAATTATACTTGACTCATATTGACATGCTCATTTAACAGCATATTTACGTTACATCTGTATCTATCATTTAGTCCGTCGCGCAATTGGATAATCTATTGACAATAAGTTACGACTTACGATAGAGATTAAAAGTAAAACGATTACTTCTTAAAAGTCTAAAATCAAAACAAAGATTTTGAAAGTTTAAGAATTAAGATGAGTCTATAGTTTAAATAATCCAACTTGTATACTAGATCTAGAATTCTAGATATTTTTAATTAAATAATTGTTAAATATAAATTAAAACATAAAGCAACATTTTCAAAAAATATAATAAAAAGTATCGTATTTCAAAAAAATATATTATTGAAATTTATTAGAAATTAAAGAAATCGACCACAGATTAGAGAAAATATATATATATACAGTAGTTTGCAAGTGGAAGTCACGTGGTCGGGCTGGCTAAGGCTGTCACAATTGATTTCTTTGGACATACCAAATTGTCGTGAAATGAAGCTGGCACAAAAATTGAAAAAATGAAAGTAATGTTTTAATTAATTTTCCTGAAAATGATATCTTATTGGTAAAAGTTATTCCATTGAACAAAAAGATAAAACAGTCTGAATTAGAAAAAGAAAAGGAAAAATATGAAATTAGCAGGAAAACTCAGAAAAAGTAGAAATATCAGAGGGAAAAAACATAACAAATTGAGATATGACGAAAGAAGTAGAAAAGAATATGGGACCAAAAAAAAGTCATAAGATGCAGGGGAAGCCAAGAAAAGGAATACCATTTTTTTTTTTTTGCCCTTCCTTTGGTTGTCATTCGATTAAAATTATTCTGTTTGTTTGTATATTTATGGTTAAATTATAAAGTTTAGCTAGTCTATGAAGTTTGATTTTGTGTTTAATATGTATCTAATTCTAAAAAGTGTTTAATAAGTCTTAAAACTTTTAATTTTGTGATTAGTAGATTCTTGAACTTTAAAATTGTTTCTTAGGTCTTGTTTGATAACCATTTGATTTTTTTATTTTTGGTTTTTGAAAATAAAGCATAAAAATATTATTTTTACCAGTGAGTTTCTATGTTTCATTACCTACTTTGTACCTACGTTTTTAAAACCAAGTTAAGTTTTGAAAACTAAAAAAAATAGTTTTCAAAAACTTGTTTTTATTTTTAAAACTTGACTAGAAACTTAAATGGTACATGAAACTAATTGTAGAGAAGAATACGAGAAGTTGGGGAAAAAAAAGCATAATTTTCAAAAATCAAAAATTAAAAAACGAGGTGGCTATCAAACGGGAACTTAGGGATCAAAGTTTAGAGACCTATTAAAAAATATTTTTAAAATTCAGAAACATATTAGATAAAAAAAATGTTTAGAGATTAAACATGTAATTTAATCTATATTATCCATTTATAATCTTCCTCTAACTTGTCTTTTTAAATTTTAGAATATAGATATTTTACAAGAAAAAATAAAACGTAATTTTTTGGGGGGAAAAATATTTTTTACCTTTGAACTTAGCGTATTAATTTTAACCTTAAACTTTTAATTTCATCAACTTAAACCTCAAACTTGACAGATTTTTTAAATTCTAACTCTTTAAACTTGGCAAATTTTATCAAATTAACCTTAAACTTTCATTTTTTTTTATCAATTTAAATTTTAAACTTGAATAAATGTACCCATTCACAACTAGAGTTAAATTTCCATTTCCATCATTGTTAGAAAGTTCTAACACATGCCCAAAGTCACATGTTGTTTTATGATAGGTACTTGTTTGGTTTTTTTTTAAATGTGGCCATGAATTTGTCTTATCCTAAGCTTGTATAAACAATGACAATTCAAAAAACCACAATGGAAAGTGACATGATGTAACCTATGAGGTACTTTGTACATTATTAGACCATTATATCTTGAGCATTTATATCTTGTTCATTTACATTTACATTCTGTTTTTTAAAGTTATTGATGTGCTAAATAAAATATCTTAAATTTGTAATATTTACTAATTTAAAACTCAATTTAAAAAAGTGAAGTAATTTTTTTTTACTTCAACGTGGAAAATCGAATCATCAATCTTTTAAAAGGTAATTAACGTCTTATTAATAGTTTGAATTAATGAAAAAAGTGGAATAACTAAAAATTAGAAGAAAAAAAAAGTGAAATATAGACTATATAGTTCACAAATAGTAATAGAGTTGAAAAATATTGATACAATTTCTTGGGCTTTTTTTTATTAATATTGCAAATTTTCAAATTTATTATAAAATTATTGTATTTTCCAAACTATTTATAATAATATTGTAGTTTTAATGCGTTGGCAATGGTCGTCCAGGACTATCTTGTGCGTGGAAGATGAGACGACCAAATTGCCATCCGTCAGAAAATTTAAAAAATTTGTGGATAGTCATCTCTTACCATCTCAAAATTTTTAACAAAAGATGCTTCTAGCACAGTGGTTGGCTTGCTTTTTTACATATCCATGTACATTTTCTTTATTTTTTCTCTTTCTTTTTTCCTTCCGTTTTTTCATTATTCCTTTTTTCTCTAATTTTTATTTTTTATTTTTCTTTATTTTATTTAAATCAAATAAGATATCTTAATTTTTAATATAAATTATATTGTAATTTATTATTTCGTTACCATTTTTTAACATTTTAAGTAAATTAAATATTATAATACATTATAATAAAAATAACGTGATAATTTTATTTAAAATCAACTCAGAATGACGTAAATGAAAATGTTGTTTTCTCAAAACCTTATTGAAGCAATAAGAAAACTTATCTATTTATTTTTTTAAAAAGAAAATATGACAATATAATATTCAATTTACTTAAAATGTTAAAATATAGTAAATAAATAATAAATTACAATATACTATTCAATTTACTTAAAATATAAAAAAATATTTAAAATCAACTCAAAATGACGTAAATGAAAATGTTCTCCTTCTAAAATCTTATCAGAGCAATAAGACAAATTATGTATTTACTTTTAAAAATAAATTATAATATAATATTCAATTTACTTAAAATATTAAAAAATTAAAGATATTTTATTTGATTTAAATAAAATAAATATAAGAAAGAAAAAGAAAAGAAAATGAAAGAATAATAGAGAAAAAAAGAATAATGGAAAAATAGAAGGAAAAAAGAAATAGAGAAAAAAGAAAAAAAAATTGCATTCCATTTGTCTCAAACCCAAATACTTGAGATTACTAAGAGTAGTATGAACAAATATGCTAGAAGTAGATGTTATTTAAATTTTTTAGATGGTCGTCTCTTAAAAATATTGTATTTTCCAAACTATTTATAATATTATAGTTTTAATGTGTTGGCAATGGTCTCTCGACCTTCCACAAATTTTTTAAATTTTTTTGGCAATTTAGTCGTCTCTCGAAGAGACGAGAAGATAGTCGTCTTCTTGAAGAGACGACCGTCAACACATTAAAACTATAATATTATAAATAGTTTGGAAAATACAATATTTTTATAATAAGTTTGAAATTTTGAAATATTGATTAAATAATGCCCCAATTTCTTAGTTTTAGTATAACAAATTAAAGGGAGATAGAAATTTAAACTTTTGACCTCAAATAAAAAAATACATGTCAATTATAGTTGTTATGGGTGAGATTTGACCAACAAATAAATTTGAATCATAAGTGAATATTGTTAGATAAGATTTACCTTTTTAAATCTCATTCCTAAATAAAAAGTGAAATTTATTTAAATCCTTATCTGAAAAGGAACATGAAAGTCCAAAATCTTATAAATAAGTCATTATGACTAGATACTTCAACTTAATTCTCATACTCTAAACTTAGTTTTGTTACACCTCAATTCTCCTTCCTAACTTAAGCATCGGAGTTGGTATAGCAAATACCACATTAATCCTAACTTTTTTCCTCTTTGGTAAGTCACCTCTTCTCCTAAATTACAAATTTATACATCTTCTCTCCAATTATAAATTTACAGTTGTGTTGTCATCTAAAGGTCAGGTGAGATTTCTCTCGGCTAGATTTTGACAAAAACAATAATTATGCTCAGTATCAATACAATATTTCATATAAAAGCTGAGGAATAGTTTTATAAATACAAAATAGAACCTTCTATGCCCGTTAACGAAAATAACTATGTAAGCCACATTAACTTATTAGCACATTTTCCATCCGCATCTAAATGAATAATTCACTATTGAATGAAAAAGACCAAAAGCAAAACGTCGAAAAAGTTAAATAAAGGATCCAAATATTGAAACTAAATTATAACTTAAAAGCTTTAATTAAAACATACGAATATTAAATATTAAATTACAAGTATAGCACATGAACTAATTACGTTTGTACTATAAAAAAGTTTTTAATAGACTATTAAACTTTCAATTTTATGTACAATAAATTTATGAGTGTCTAAATAATTTATAAACTTTCAATTTTGTGGTACATAAACATTTAAATTAGTATCTAATAAATCCTTGAGGTTTGATTTTTTTTTTTTTTTTGAGTTCAACAATTGTAGAGTGAGAATAGAACCATCAACTTTTGAGGTTGTATGTTGATGCATAAATCTGACAGCGATGAATTACCTTATTTTTATAATCTTAACCATGATTTTGAAAATCAAATGCCTACTAAACAAGTACTTGCCACTCAAACTCTCATGTTAAGTTAAATTATTTTTGTTGTTGTTAGGTGTGACAAGACTCAAGAGTTAGGATTTTTGGAATCTTTGTTTTTTTTCATTTATATGAGATTGACTTAGGAATTCTTAGTTTATTCCTAATAGAGTGAGTTGACCTGGTGCAAATTCATCATTTTGGTGCATTCTCAAACCATTGAATTAGGTCGCTCCATGCTCGACTAGCTCTAGGCATGTCTCCCATGTCAAACCCATTTATCTTGGACTCTTCCTCTTTAAAGGTGCTTTCATATATGTAATTCATTGAATCTAGCTTTACCTATAATAAGTATTTTATCTAATGAACTAACAACACTGATTGACATTTTTTTCTTAAGGTTGAAAGTATCTTAGATGTTGTAATTAAAAACATTCTCTTAGGTATTATGATTATGATTATGATGATGATTATTATTATTATTTGAAATAATTCCCACAAAAAATATATATATATAAAAGAAGAAAATTCATTTATTTTGATTTGATTAAAAGTCGAAAGGAATAACAATTACAAAAGGGTTTCCCCATTCCCCCACCACTGGCAACAACACGAAGATGGGGACACCTTGCAAAAAACTCAGTCCACTCGAACGAAACGTCCTTCTCTAAATATAGTAGTCACCTCCATTTCCATTTTCATCTCCATTTTTGGTCTTCAAATCCAGGCCATACCTAAATCTGCAACGAGCTTCCTGTATAAGTTACCATTTGTTTCTCTTCTTCAATCCACAACGAATTTGAACGTGACGAGCCCCCAGGAGAGGCAGAGTCCCGCCATAGCATCTTCTGGGAGCCAGGGCGAGTCGCTAGCAGAGACAATGCCAGGAGGTGACGGGAGAGATGAGGGTGTAATGGCCACCGACTTCTTCTGGTCCTACACCGACGAGCCTCACGCTTCGAGGAGACGCCAAATTCTCTCCCAGTACCCTCAGATCCGGGAGCTCTTCGGTCCTGACTCCTGGGCTTTCTTCAAGGTTTCATTTCTTCTCTCTCATTTTACTGTTTTTTTGTGGAGAATGTGGAGGGCTGTGGTTGTTTTCTTGTCAGGATGTTTTGATTTCGTGTTTAGATCCGAATTGGGTTGTTGCTGGTCGCTCGCACCACTTGTCAATGGCTGAATCTGATCTGTGTTTATTTGTTTTTCTCTTTGATTTTGATTCTGAACCTTACCTCTGCCACATTGCTGCATTTGACATTGTTTTTGTTTTCCTTTTCCCAACCTGATTACTCTCGCAAGTTGTATTGATCGAAAATCTACATTTGAGTTTCTGAACGCTTGTTATTGAGGGATCTGTTCACTTCGACGCGTCTGGAATTTTGTCATTCTTATTGCTTAGGTTCAGTTGTTGCGCTAGAGTCCTGTGTTCGATCTTTTCCCCTTTTGCCTTCTACCTTTTATTTGCCGTGGAAGAATTAGCCATTTACTCCTTTTTACTACGAATTGAAAACGTTTTGTGGTCCTCAAAGAATCGTGTTGTTTGCTCAACAATTCATGCCTTCTTCCGTGGGGCCTTTTTCTTCTCTAAATTTTTGGTGGATGCGGAAGTTTAAATGCCTATAATTCTATTGTTGAGGTTCTGTAGGAAAAATTCCTGACTCTTCTTGGCTCAAATATCTGATTTTAGCAGATGTTTAATTGTTTGATTAGGGTTGTGGATTGGTGCAAGGCCTTGTATAGTTTCAAATGAAACCATTCACCTTTATATCCTACAGGTTTACAACCAAATATAGTAGGGGCAAGCAGATGTGTGTGAGATTAATCGAGGGGTGGCCAAGCTGGTCTAGGAACTTACATATGTGTCCACGGATATAAAAAGAAAAAAAATTAAACCATTCGTGAAATCAGAAAAAATGATCGTTGAAGTTAAAATTTTTAGACTAATGCCGGGGGGGCTGGTCTTTTCGATTGTTGCTTGTATTTGTCAAGAAAAGCAGATTAATTGTAATTATTTAACCAACTGCATCAGCATTTTGATTCATCTGAGGAAGAAAGTAAAGTCATGAAGAATGAGAAATTGGAGTGAACAACCATTTATGTATTCACATAATTCACCTGTAGTCTTAAAAGTTTAAACTAGTTATTGGAGTTTGGAAAACCAATTGTTAACTTATTCTTGTGATATAAAGTTGGCCATTTTTTCTTCTCATTCTTGCAATCTTGCAGATTTCTGTGGTTGTTCTGCTTCAGTTATGGACTGCTACGACCCTTCACAGTGCAGACTGGTTAAAGATATTGGCAATAGCCTACTTCTTTGGCTCTTTTCTCAACCACAACCTGTTTTTAGCCATTCACGAGCTCAGTCACAACCTTGCCTTTTCAACACCTGATTACAACCGGTGGCTCGGGATTTTCGCTAATCTCCCCATTGGAGTACCCATGTCCATCACATTTCAAAAGTATCACCTTGAGCACCATCGCTTCCAAGGAGTGGATGGCATGGATATGGACGTGCCGAGTCAGACCGAAGCTCGTCTGGTGACTAATGTTGTCTCAAAAGCCATATGGGTTGTCTTCCAACTCTTCTTCTATGCTCTCCGCCCATTGTTTCTTAAACCAAAGCCCCCAGGCCAATGGGAGTTCATCAACTTCATTATTCAGATAGCTCTTGATTTCATCATGGTTTACTTTTGGAGCTGGAAGTCTTTTGCTTATCTGATCCTCTCCACGTTCGTTGGTGGCGGGTTGCATCCGATGGCTGGTCACTTCATTTCGGAACATTACGTCTTCAATCCCAAACAGGAGACCTACTCTTACTACGGTCCACTTAATCTTCTTACATGGAGTGTGGGTTACCACAATGAACACCATGATTTCCCCAGAATTCCAGGAAGCAAGCTTTACAAGGTGAAGGAGATTGCACCAGAATACTACAATGAATTAGATTCATATAAATCATGGAGCCAGGTGATATACATGTACATTATGGACAGGACAGTGGGGCCATTCAGTAGGATGAAGAGAATGGCAAAGAAATCTGAGTAGTTGATCCTTTTGTCTCCCTTTTAGATTTTTTTGTTCAATTCTTTTTCCATCTTTATTGATGGATCATTCTCTCTTGAGCTGGTATTGCCATTGTTTTGTTTACGTTCTTGGAGAGGTTTTTTTTTTTTATTCTATTTAGATTGTATAGTAGCCAGGCATGTTCATTGTTCACTGTACTGTAATCGATTTTCAGGGCTTTTTGAGGGACCGTTTGTAAAAGAAGCCGAGCGTTAGCGAAGCTAGATTCTCATAGGTTTGGTATTTGGCTAATTTACAATTTTAGTACCTATACTTTGAGGACTTTGCCTACATATTTTCATCTTAATGTGATGGTTAATGGATGAAAATATTTTTTTTTTCATTTTTCTATTAGTTATGAAGCATTTAAATATCTGACCTCTTGAGTTATGCTCAAATTAGCAAATGTCAATGGAGAGTGATGAAATAATAATGTGACACTAAATGAGATGAAGTTTGAAATCTTGGATTAAGATATTCATGTGCTTCACTTGACTAATTGAAATAAATGCTTCATTCAAAGTTATTAGAATGTTTTATTTCATGCGGACCATTCTTTTTTCTTTCTTTTTGAGGCATTCATGTGGACCATTCTTTTTTTTTTTTTAAGAGAAATTTCATTAACGAAAAGGGGAAAACTCTTCCCCACGAATAATATACCAAACCCGATGGGGAAGTTCAAAAACCAAACATGCGCAGTTCAAAAACCAAACATGCCCGTGCAAGGTAGTGCACAATTAAATTACACGACCAAGAAACACAAAGCCAAGAAGAGGCAACAACTACAATGTCGTCGTGGATGTCCCTACATCATGTGGACCATTCTTACAAGATATCTTTTGTATGAGTACATTTGAAATAATGTCCCTACATCATAGGCCATAAAGAGACTGGGCCATTGACTTTTCCTAATTAATGATCACGAACTTTAAAAACTTTCTTTTAGTTAAATAAATTTTAAATAGGGTAGACATAACTCAATAGTAATTGACATGGACTCTCGATCAAAAAGTTAGAGGTGCAAATCCTAAAACACGTTATAATTGAATAATAAATCTTTCATGTGTTAAATATCATCACCATTTTTTTAGTTCAACAACACCAAATCTTAATACATCTATTTTACGTGCATGATTAAATGTTTACCTTGAATTTATTAATTAAACCTTCGTTTGATGACCATTTGACTTTAAAAATTAAGCTTATAAATACTATTTTTACCTATGAGTTTCTTTGTTATCTACTTTTTAACATATATTTTCAAAAAGCAAGCCCAAATTTTAAAAACGAAAACTACGTTTGATAATCATTTGATTTTTTTATTTTTGGTGTTTGAAAATTGTGCTTGTTTTCTCACAATTTCTCTACAATAGTCTTCATCTTCTCTATAATAGTTTTCATATTTCTTAAGGCAACATTTGAGTTCTTAGCCAAATCCCAAAAACAAAAACATGTTTTTTAAAACTACTTTTTTTAGTTTCCAAGACTTAGATTGGTTTTTGAAAAATTAGGTAAAAAGTAGATAAGAAAACAAGGAAACTTATAGGTGGAAGTAGTATATGCTTAATTTTCAAAAACAAAAAATCAAAAAGTTATCAAATGATGGTGAAAAGTAGTTTTAAAAAAATTGTTTTGTTTTTGAAATTTGGCTAAAAGTTCAAATGTCTCTTTAAGTAAGATGAAAGCTATTGTAGAGATATGATAGAGAAAAAAATATATATAATTTTTAAAAACAAATTTGTTTTTACTAATGATCATGTCAAGGCAATATTTGTTTCTTTGTTTTTTTTAATATTATGGCTCAAACAATGTGACTATTTCATAATAAATTATAATTTAGTAACGATGTCTCGATGAAAGAACTTGAAATTAATTTTAAAAAAAATTAAATAGGAAATTGGAAAATAACTCGAACATTCTAGAAAAATTGTCTCATACAAATACTTAATCTCACCTGATGTTGAGGGGAACAAGACATATACCTTCCATCAAGAGATCATAGGTTTGAATTTCTTATTTCTAATGATAATTTTTTTTTAATTAAAAAAAACTCAAACTCTAATAGAAAAGAGGCGGGTAAATTGGCAATTTTATTATAGGCTAAATTATAAAAAAATATTGATATGAAAATCCTAGTGATTTGTAATTAGGAACCCTTTAGTTATACAAACCCCTAATTAACAAATATTGAAATCCCCGAATCAACTGATTTCTATCCCAATAAAAGGACTAGATAAGGATTACCTTGATGATTGAAGACCAAGAGGTAAAGAGAACATTTCCTACTCAAGATTTGAACACTCTACAAGCAAATTGATTAGACTTACTTGAATGTTAGGCATGCAACTAGAACAAAATTACAAAATGAGGCTCATGACTCTTAAATGTAGGATCACTACAGTTTAATTCAAACTAAAAGCTTGTTTACATTGAAATAACATAGGCTTTATATAGCCAATTTTATGGCTCAACTAACCCTAATACTAGTGTTAAAAAGAAAAAAAACTCTAATTTGATGTCCAATTCATCAAACAAAAAGACTAAAATACCTCTACTTAAACATGTTATGAAGGGTAAAAATGAGAAACAACCAAAATTCTTAAATAAAATATATGAAACATAATTTAAAGTCCTATGTTGGTTCATATTAATACCTTTGAATTCAGTCCTTTATTTTTTTTAAAAAAACTCATATTCTTTTTAAAGTGGCACCTTTCATCTTTTATAAACATTTCAAAACTACATTGAAGTAGAAATATGTTAAAATGTTGAACGAAAAGTCGATATAGCAGGGTGTCGTCTTTTAGACTTACTCTATGCATCTGTAACAATGATTAGGACGCTTGCATAGATTAAGTCCGAAATAACGACATTTTGCTATGTGAATTTTTCGTCCATTATTCTAATAGGTTTTCTACTTGAAGATACTTTTGAAACAACTTTTACCGAAAGTGAAAGGTAATATTGCAACTTTTGAAATAATACAAATATTTTTGAAATAAAAGAAAAATTCATGAAAAGTCAAGATAATATTGCAACTTTTAAAATAATTCATGTATTTTTTAAATACAGAAAAAAAGTTAAAGGGCTTTTATAATTAGCCTTTATTATATATATGAAAATTGTAATGAGTAGCAAAAAAAAAATATTAGGATATTTGTATTTGCCAATATAAAAATTTAAATATGATTTCATTTGTTTCATTATTTCAATTTTACTCTCATTGATATATCAACAGGTGTATTAGTAGTATTTGTGATATATTTTATGTTTTTTTGTTTCACAATGTTTTTTCTTATTATGCTATGAATTCAATTTATACCCTCTTCATTAAGTACATCAATGTAAGGTATATCAGTAAAAAAAAAAACATAAAATAAACAATATTAGTGGATATCATTGATATACTTCATTTTCGGTACATATAATATACTGAATATAAATTATTGATATACTTTATATTAGGAATATTATTTCATTGATCTAAATAAAGTATATCAGTTCTATATTTTTTATATACTTATTTCATTTTATGTATGTTTGATATATTAATCAATATGAATGACTAAATTGATATATCTAATAAAGTATAACAATAGTATATTCTCGATATACTTCATTCTAGATATATATGATATATTGAATATAAATTATTAAATTGATATACATAAATAAAGTATATCAATACGTACATCATTGATATAGTTCATTTTAGGTATATTTGATATACAAAATATGAATTATTGATATATTCTAGATATACTTTATATTAGAAATGTCATTTCATTGATATACTTAAATAAAGTACATGAGTAGTGTATCATTGTATACTTCGTTTTAGGTATATATGATATACTTAATATGAATTGTTAATATACTATATATACGCTCCATATTGTGAATGTAATTTTATTGATGTACCTTAATAAAGTATATTAATAGTATATCACCGATATACTAGATTTAAGATATATCTAATATATTGAAAATGACTTATTGGTATACTCTTGATATACTTCATATTAGGAATATCATTTCATTGATATAGCTAAATAAAATATATAAATGATATATCGCCGATATACTTCAATTTAGATATATCTAATATATTCTTGATATACTTCACATCAGATATTTATGATATACTGATAATATTCCAATTAGGGATGACATTCTATTGATATAACTAAATAATAAGTAGTATATATACTTTATTTTAAGTATATCATGAGTGTATAACCGTATTTTATGATATACTCGGTTTCGAGGGTAATTCGAGACTTTTTACCGGTTTTGTTTGGGTCAATTTTTTTTTTTTTTTTTCGCTATATTTACAGATGGAAAAAGGCAGCGACCCCCCTACATTTTGCCATTTAATTTTGCCATCCTTGCAACTGCCCGTACTGTGATCGTTTGACGTTATCCTGAGAACTGGTTCAGTTGCCATCAGTGGTCGGACGATGAGGTGAATTACTTGGCGTGAAGGCGGCGCCGATGAGATAATTCAAATTCCTATCTCCTAGTTGAACATTGAGTCCATTCGCATTACTGAATACGAGAGAGGGAGATAATTACGATGAATTTACTGCAGTGGAAGCTATTACCTCTATTAACTTTGCTCGCTTCCATTTTCATAGTTTTCTACTTACAGGATCCATCCGAAGTAAGCTTCAGTGACTTTTAATCCGTATTTTCTGTATTTATTATTTTTTTTGCCTCATTTTGTTATCTTCAACTGTGTGCACCGTCTATCATCTGGTGATCTTTACGAAGACAGGTAGATGGAGATCGAAGAACTCGGTTTCGTGATATGAAGATTGGTTCCTGTGTGGTTGTTTTTCTTTTTGTTTCATAAAAGGTTGAAACTTAGAATGGATTTTGTTATATCTTTTAGATTTATATGACGTGTAGATGTTTTTAATCCTGTTCTAGTATTGGAATTTAATTTCAAGCATCGAGTTTTTGGCATTTTGAGAATATATTAAATGGGTTCTAACCTAGAAACTTCAGTTCCAAGTATATTGGTAATTTTACATGGTATCAAGTAATAATTCATAATTGAAACATAACATTGTTATTTTTGGAACTCATTTTGTATACCTGTTCGGCTTGATGAATCTACTAACGTTTAAATTTATCCATGAAGGACATTACGAATATATGTACTGACCAAATTTATCCTTGCTTTAGCTTCTTTTGGTTTAGTGGTGATATTTTAATTTTTAGGATTACTTCTGTACTAAACCCGTTCAAGGGAAGTTGCCAAAACAGTTGAATTTGTTGTGCCACAGATGGGGTCTCTAACACAACTTTTAACCCCAATTAATTGCTCAATTGTGGACGAAGTGTTGAGGATCGCACATTTTGAAAGCTGGAGAGAAACCTCACAACTTATATGATACATGAACTACTTCTCTTATTGCCAATTGGTTTTGAGATGGAATCCCATATAATCTAACGTGGTATTAGAGCTCATAAAACCCAAACGTGTATTCGGTCAAAAAATTGGGATTCAATCCAAGAATGGTGAACCCAAAGAGACACCATCTTAAGGGGCATGTTGAGGATCCCACGTTAGAAAGGTGAAGAGAAACCTACAACTTATAAGATACAAGGGCTACTCCTCTCATTGCCAATTGATTTTGAATTGTTTTTGAGATGGAACCTCATGTAATCTTATACGAAGATGGTTTTTAATTTTTGTGTAAGGTTTATATTTACGTAGCTGTGCAAAAAGGAAAATGAGATGTGTTCATGGCAATTACATCAATTGTATGGAAGTTTGCTGCAACCATGGATGGCTCCTATGTATTTTGGGTTTATTCTGTTTCAGTTATGATTATTTTTGTGAGTCATCTGAAAGAGTTTTACATTTTGGTGTCAACCCTCTCAGAATGAATGCAGCCTGCTTCCTTACAAGCACTATTGGATAACAAGCAAGCGCATTGTTACGCCCCAAGGAGTCATTTCTGGCGCAGGTTAGTACACTAGCTAATGCTACAGGTTCACAAAGAATAGCATTATCTTACGGAGTCTACTCTACATGCTTTGCCCATTTATTTCACTATAGGTTATGTTTGACTCGCATAGAGTTGGCTTTGGTCTACTCTGAGTACCCACAGCTTTAGTATCTTGTTTACACTCTATGTTACGTTTAAGTATATAGTTCCTCTTTGATAAATCAGCTCATTAGTAACTAATTAGAAGGTGTTTCTTCTGTCACTCGTGGCTTTGTATCTTGCTTTTCTTGATTGTCTCATAGATTTTCTTTATCAAATGCTTAATTGGGCAGTTGAGATAAATGAAGGGAAGATTACATCCATTGTTAAGGAAGAAGAAAGGCATGGGAAGATTATGGGTGCACATGTAGTTGATTACGCAGATGCTGTTGTAATGCCTGGCTTGGTTGACATGTAAGACGTAGAAATCATTTTGTCTTCTGCCTCCTCTGATTGTTGAGTATAAATGTGATTGGTAGTTTCTGATAAAAAGTAAAATTGCAGGTTATGAATAAAAAAGTTAGTTACTGGTGCAGCAATCAGTCTATTATATATTTCTCATGACAGAAATTACTTAGATAGAGTTTATGCTGGGAGGTTAGATTTCATATACGTAATTGGCAATTTTTAAGTTCTCTATTTTAGAGAGTTCGTGTATCATACTGTCACAAACTTTTTTGGCTTTAAATTGACGGCAATTTGAAATCTGATGACTAAGATTGGAATTGGTTCCTAGAAAAATGTTAGGTCTATACTTACCTTCATTTTGAGGGGGATTTTATCGAGTGGACACGATCTATATCTTCAGGGGGAACCTTATCTGCTATGCTATTGATTTCTTTCTTGGCAGCCATGTTCATCTTGATGATCCTGGACGATCTGAATGGGAAGGGTTTCCTTCCGGAACAAAAGCTGCAGCTGCTGGTATGATTTTGTCCCTTGTCATTTCTTCATTTAGAAGCCTTCATATTTGGGAAATTTGAAGTAATGGCTGTACCATGAATGATTTCATCGTCGACCAACAGAACTTACATTTTTCTTAAGTTCCAACTCAATGTTTATGGTTTGTAAACCATGTAGACTCGTTTCTGTTGAATTCAGAATATTTTAGTGCAGTAACTTTTCTAATTTTTTTTTTTATTATTATTTTATAACTTTTTATGTAAACTTTACTTTAGTCCAGATAGACAACCTGAGAACTGATATTGATATGTTCGTACAGGTGGTGTGACTACGTTGGTCGACATGCCTTTAAATAATTTTCCCTCTACTGTGTCTGAAGAAACTCTAAAACTCAAGGTTTGCTTTTGAATTATTTTCTGGAAATATTTCAATGATTATTGTAAATTCATTGATCAAATCATCATTTCTCTCTCTCACAGCATAAACATTATAAATTTGCTCATGTTCGTTTTCTGCTTAATTCAATGTGCTTCTACTTTCTACTAATTTGTCTTACTCCATTAACAGATTAAGGCTGCTGAAGGAAGAATTTATGTTGACGTTGGTATACTCAAAACTTTACTTTTCTAACTCAATTTGTTTAATCTGAGGACTAATTGTCTAATTTCATTCTATTAATTGAAGGCTTCTGGGGAGGTCTTGTTCCTGAGAATGCTTTCAATGCAAGTGCTCTGGAACGTCTCCTAAGTGCAGGCGCTCTTGGCTTAAAGGTACTTCTTGATAATTTCTCTCTGTAATTTGGTGCTTACATCTTAGCCAAATGGAATGCACGAGTGACAAGTCCTTGTGTTAATTCAAAGTGGAACACTTCTATTCTAGATCCTATTTAAACTTCAGTTTTCAGTTATCGTACATCTACTATTATGTGGTGGTTGCAAAGATTTTCTTAGCCGTTTATTTAGTAGAATGGCAATGTCAAACTGGTGGAGAGTGATAAATGTATGCTCCTCTGAGTCCTCTCAAATTTTCAAATCAGGAAAATTCCTCACGTGGCAATAAAATGTCCTCCTAATGAGGGATTTCCTTCGATAGAAAGTCCTTTTTGTCAAGGATGCCCTCAGACCAGTTTTATGATATTCAACTATACTATAGAACTAGCTTGATATTTTCAGAAAATCAATATTACCTCAGCAATTTTCTGCCCCATAACATGTTTTTCTGTTATTGTTTTGTAGTCGTTTATGTGTCCTTCAGGGATCAATGACTTTCCTATGACAAATATTACTCATATCAAGGTTTGTGTAGATTTTAAGTTGCAATATTCATGCCAACAGTTTGATCAGCAAGAATGAATTAATTACTTTTATTTTCCTGCTAAAGTAACACTACAGTATGATGGAAATATATGCTTATTAGGAGGGACTGTCAGTGCTGGCCAAATACAAAAGGCCTTTGCTTGTACATTCAGAGATTCAACAAAGTTCTCAAAGCTCTTCGCAGCTTGAAGATAGTCAAGATGACCCTCGTTCTTACTCAACATATCTTGCAACCAGACCACCTTCATGGTAAGATATGAAAACTTCCTTACATTCTTCCATGTTTTTCATTTTGATATAATTTTCTTTTGAGGAAAACATGTGGGGGTGGAGACTTGAACCTTTGACCTTTTTTGATTGAGAATATATGACTTCACTAGTTGAGCTATACTCAGGCTGGCTAGTTTTAGTATTATTGTGTACCAAATTCACTAAATCTTCTCCTTGTGATCGTTTTATAGAAAGTATTTTTTATATAGCTTTCAACTTGTGTAGGCACTTACAACCTTTCTGTCACTATAGCTTATCTTACTTAGTTTTCAATTGGACATTTTTATGTAATTCACCGATAGGTGCTCGGAGATTTATCTCCTTATTTCATTCATCAATGAAATTGTTTCCTTTACAAAAAAAAAAAAAGAAAAAGATTGTACCAAATTCACTAAAACATGCAAACTTATTTGCATTTTCCATTGTTGATTCTAATTTCATAGTTATGTCATAACACAATAATTCCCTTTTCTTTTATTAATATGAAACTTAAATTTATTAATAAAACTGAAAGTTACAATTAGTGATGAGAAGAAATCGCCCCCGACAAAGCTAAAGGAATAATATTATAAATTTCTCTTAATTGCATTAATTAAAAAAGAATTGTAGTTACAACATGCTTTTGAAAAAGTGCTTTTCAAACTGCAACATTTCCCAATATTCTTTGCTATTTTTGGAAGAATCTTTGTAAATATATATATTTTTTTTGGATAGGAAAATTTCATTGATGGCATGAATTTTTTTTGAAAAAGGGGGAAGAAATCCCATCCTAATGAAGTTATAAAAAACTTCAATTGGATATAAAGGTGGAACATGTTTGCACTAGTATAAAGCCAAAAAATGATGTCGACTATAACTTTGATGTATCTCTCCTTGTCACTGAATATTCTTGCATTTTGCTCATTCCAAACCACTCATGTGAAAGCTCTATTGATCTGTTGCCAAATAGTCTTCTTCTCAAGCTTGAAAGGATGATCAATTAGAATTAGAGACAATCAATCTTGCACCTCAAAAGGGACAGTCAATGTCCAACAAAAGGCTGAGAGGAAATGGGATCAAATCTTCGAAGCAAAAGGCAATGAATGAGGATATGTTTCTGGAACTCACTATTTGATTTACACTGACTGCAGCGTTGAGGAGATAGAGCCATCCAGGGACTTTTTTTGATAACCGGTCTAGGGTTTTTAGGCAAGTGTGTTTGAGTTCAAAAAGAAGGAAGTTGATCTTTCTTTTTTGGATAGAAATCCTTCACATGACTTTGTACAAGTCAGGACAGTTTGATAATGCTTCCACTGAGAGATTGCTGACCATAGATTTGGTAGTGTAATAGTCTCCCTTGTATACATTCCCAACCCATGAGTCTTCCCTGTCTATAGGTTGATAAGATGAAAGAGGAGCCAACAGAGATGCCCATTCGGATCTTTCCTCATCCTTTAGATTTCTGCAAAATTCCATAGCCCATGAGGCTTTTTGTTGGTCCCAAATGTCTACCATAGAGGCATCCTTTGTTGCCATCAACACAAATAAAAGATAATATTTTAATTTCAATACAGTTTTAACTCATTTGACATCATATGCTTACCATTATACAAACTACAAATTAAAGTATATTCTATTAAAAAAAATTCTTTGTTTGATTTGTAAAAACTCTATTTCTTGCTACAATTTTTCTCTTGTATCATTAAATAGGGAAGAGGAAGCTGTAAGAGAGCTCTTAACGGTGACGAATAATACAAGGCCTGGTGGCCCAGCCGAAGGAGCTCATCTACACGTTGTTCACTTGTCTGATTCAGGCTCTACCTTGGAACTTGTTAAGGTACTTTATAGCAAGGTTTAAAATGTCAAGTCGATGGAAATATCGAGCTCTCAATTTCATAGAAATGTCGATGGAAATATCGATAAAATGTCGATATCGATGGATATTTCTGAAAAATTAAAAAAAAACAAAAAATTTTAAAAATATATTTAAATTAAAAAATAAACCTTTAACCATTTTCAAATAAGTTAAAATGCTGGTCATAATATTATATTCACATTATATTACATTTTTCAGTAATTTTCTTTAATATTTCATCAATTTTGTACGATATAATGGAAATGTCGATTCACCCCTAGTGTCGATGTCGAACTCATGGACATGTAGAAATATCGATGGAAATATCGACATGTCGACGGAAATTTAATATCATGGTTTATAGTTATACTACTCTTAAATATGCATGCATGTCCGGGAAATTTTGGTTTGTCCATTTTGCAATGGCTTTCCGTACTATTGTCTGATGGTCTTCTTTGTGACTCTGGGTTTAATCCAAATCAAATCCAATTGGCTTCGATATATTTTGTACTATACTACTGCGTTGAAGAGGTATAGTCTACTGTCTTAAGTGGCTGGAAATGAAAAGCACGAAGAATATTATTTTCACTTCTTTTCACAGGAAGCAAAAAGGCACGGTGATAGTGTCTCTGTTGAGACATGCACCCACTATCTAGCTTTCTCAGAGGAAGATATAAAAGATGGAGATACTCGTTTCAAGTGTGCTCCACCTATTCGTGATAAAGCCAACAAAGAAAAACTATGGGAAGCTCTAATGGTCAGTGTTTTTGTTGATCTTGCTTGCTATATATTCCTTATTTCTTCTCTGAAGTTGCACCTGTTTCCTAAACATTACAGGAAGGACATATTGACATGTTAAGTTCTGATCATTCGCCTACACTGCCAGAACTAAAGCTACTTGATTCTGGGGACTTTTTGAAGGCTTGGGGTGGCGTATCATCTTTGCAGGTGGGGATTCAATATTTACTAATTACTATAGATTCTCCCACTGCTATCTGCCCCTTCTTTTGTTTCTCGCACTCTTGGGCATGGGCAGTAACGTATCTTTGGATTGATACGCTGTCAGACATTTATATCCATGTTCTCAATAACTGCTCGCCATTTGAGATTGGAGTCTGTTTTTGTAGTTTGTTCTTGGACTCTCTTTTTGTTGGGCTTGTTTTTTATACCCTTGTTTTTCTTTATTTTTTCTCAATGAAAGCTCGGTTTCTTACAAATAATAATAATAATAATAACTGCTCGCCATAGGTTGACCTCCTTTGAAAGAGATTTAAAATTGAAGGTGAATTGTATAAGTCAGATCTCTGCGAACAAATGTCTATAGAAATGAGGCTAGTCCCATAGTCGTAACAAGTTCACCGCCAGATGCATTTATATTCTGCATGATACAAACTGAAGAAAAGACTTGGATTCCTTGTGCCAGTGGTTGATAGATGCATAGACAAGAAAATTAACTGTCAATCAAGTTACCAATAGTAGTAACATCAATTCTTCTTGAGAATCTGCAGTTTGATCTTTCTGCAACGTGGTCGCATGCAAAGAAACGTGGAGTAACAATAGATCAACTCGCTTTGTGGTGGAGTGAGCGGCCTGCCAAGCTTGCTGGCCTAGAATTAAAGGTCACAATATTTTCACAGCTTCTATTATCAATTTTTACATTCCCACTTTTTGGCAGAGTAGATTGAGATACTTTCATTGTCTTCTTCACGAACTTGTTATATTATGAGTCTATAATGAGTTGTATACTTGTATCACAATAAATAGCTTAAATAACTTGTTTTGTTTTCATTAGTGATAGGAGAATTGCATACAAATGTACAAATTCTAACATTATAGCAAGTTCAATTGCACCTTCAAGTCAAACATTCTATTTTTTACCATGTTAGGAGATAAGAAAATCTAGTTTTATCTTACAGGGAGCTATTGCGATTGGAAAGCATGCAGATATTGTTGCATGGGCACCAGATGAGGAGTTTGACGTCAATGACAAGCTTCCTGTATACATTAAACATCCCGTATGTCTAGTTTTCTTTTTCACCACTGTTTCCTCTTCATATATCCATTTTTACTCGTTTCAAGTTGCAATTCTCCCTTGTCTGAATCATATTTCCTGCATTTTTATGCCATAGATTCAGATACATCAAATACAAATTGCACATACTCCACGAGCAAAGAATCTTTTAGATGAAAAATTGCTGTATGAATCAAAAGTTTGTTTTTCCTTAAAATTAAAACCAACGAACCCAATTCTCCTTTCTACTGTATAGGCCAGCATTTGTCATGAGTTTTCTGTTGCAAACAACTTTGAGTTGGCTTGTTATGCAGTTATGCTGACTTGTGGCTCTTTTTGTCATTCTTTTAACACAGAGCATTTCAGCCTATATGGGAATGAAACTGTCTGGAGAAGTTTTGGCCACTTTCATTAGGGGACAACTCGTATTCGAAGAGAAGCACGCTCCCGCTGCCTGTGGTACTCCAATCCTTGCAAGAGTAACCGATAAGGACTCTGATATCCATTAATCTTCATGTTGTGATTCCATTAGTTCCTTGCATGAGCTTATGATGTAAAGAATAAAGGGTCATACTTTCTAAAAGTTGTTTGTTATGAAGCATGAAGAGAACTGATATCTGTGCTAGACCTCTTCATTTATATAATAAGATCAGCTCTAGGATGTTGGAACTGCACTCTTTGTTGGGAGATAGGTTACTCAACTTTAATCGAAATGATCTTGGTACTCCTATAGGCCATAGTTTAAAGCTTATTTCATTAGGATTCTTTTCTCTCTTTCTTGCTTAGAAAGGGAAATAATATCTCGAATAAATATCTTAGCCACCAAACTTGGTTAGAAACGTTAAACCATGGATTTCAACCTTGATCAACTTGTCAATCCTAGCTTAACTAGGTCCATAGTTGCCAATTACTTGAAAAAGTGGATAAGTTATCGTGCTTATTGCTTGCATATCCACCATTTGAGTCACCAACAATTATTCTAATAATTACATATCCGATTTGAGCGAAGATGCAAGCATATGTTTCATGCTTATTTGAGTAATAGCAATGAGATTCTCCAATATCATGCTAAAAATAGCTAGGATCATGTGCTCACATCAACAAACATGAACATGGCTCAACGATTAAAACATACTTTTTTCTTTAAAATGAAAGTTCAAATCTTCAATTCACATTTTTTTGTACTAAAGAGAAAAGACAAACGAACCAAAGATTTACGTTGTAACATAAGCATAATTTAACGATTTAGACATTTAATTATTTTTTTAAATGAAGGTCTAAATCTTCACGACTCCACTCCATACTAAGGAAGAAAAAAGTAAAAACAAACAAAAGTTTCATGCGTATGATGTACCAAATATCAACAAGTAATTTCTTCAAAAAGAAAAAATAAAATAAAAATATCAACAAGTAATTTTAGTTGTGAAGGAAGAACGACTTGCCGTGCGGAACAAAACACATGTCGTCGAAGTTTCTAGGCACACTTCGATGAAAATATCGATAAAATGTCGATGTCGATAGATATTTCTAGAAAAATTTAAAAAATAAAAATTTAAAAAATATATTTAAATTAGAAAATAAACCTTCAACCATTTTCAAATAAGTTAAAATACTTGTCATAATATTATATTCACATTATGTTACATTTTGTTGTAATTTTCTTTAATATTTCATCAATTTTGTACGATATAATGGAAATATTGATTAACTCTAGATGTCGAACCCATGAAAATGTAGACGGAAATTTAATACCATGACTCTCACAAATATCAAATATGGCTCTATTTTATTTTGTATTTGCGTCTGCGAGGATAACTGAAACCTGCTCAAACCAACGCCAATGGAGAAAACTCGACGATTGAACTGGATAAGATGCCCTCTCTAACAACTAAAATCCACTCCACAGCAAATTTTCACTCAGCTTCTTCTTCATCCTTCCGATGGAGATCAGCTTCAGCTTCAGCTTCAGCTTCGTCTCCATTAGAAAAACTCCTCGTATCTTTGCCAGAGTTCTCAGGCCCGCCTTTTCGCTCTCCAACACTCATGAATCGGTGTCCGTTCGAATCGCTACTTCACAGGCCCTCCAGAACGAAACCCTTAGGGTTCTAGAATGGAGTTCTATCTGTAAGCAACTCTCCACGTTTACGTCCACTTCCATGGCCTTTGACGTAGCTCAGAAGGCTGACATCCGCTTCGGCCGGACGAGAGAGGAGAGCCAGAAGCTTCTGGATCAGACGACTGCTGCTGAAGCTGTGACTTCTCGACAGTTGGATTTTTCAGGAATCGAAGATGTCTCTGGAATTTTGAATTCGGCGACTTCTGGAAACTTGCTTACTATAGCTGAAATGTGTTCGGTGCGACGTACTCTGAAAGCTTCCAGGGAGTTGTTCGAGAAACTGCAGGCTTTGGCTGCTGGTGGTCATTCTTCAGATAGGTAATGTTCTCGTGAATTAGCATTCATTCTAGGGACTCGATACATTTCTATAGAGCTTTTCGTGGTTGAAGGAAAACTACTATATGCTGCTTATTATTTACATAGAAAAATGATCTGGACTCCAAGGGTCTAGCTTTAGTCTTTTTATCTTGTGAAGCATTCCTCTCTTTCTTTGTTCGTTAAAAATAATAAGAAACAAGAAAGAGGAGTGGAGAATAAATATTCTGAACATCTTGAGCTGTGAGTAGAAATCCTTATTCCCTTTGCTCCTGTCACTGAAAAGCCTAATTTGAAACGTGAACAGATAATATGGGTAGAAGTTAATGCGATTTAATCTGTCTAATTCCATTCAATTAGGTTCATGCCCTTGCTCGAAATACTTCAGAATTGCGATTTCCTGGTGGAACTGGAAAGAAAAATTGAATTTTGCATCGATTACAATTACTCAATTATTCTTGATAGAGCCAGCGAAGACTTGGAGCTCATTCGCTTGGAGAAGAAGAGAAATATGGAAGAGTTAGATTCTCTGTTAAAGGAAGTATCCTCTAAGATATATCAGGCTGGTGGTATTGACAAGCCTCTAAAAACGAAGCGCCGAGCTAGAATGTGTGTTGCCGTTAGGGCTACTCACAAAAATTTGGTTCCAGATGGTATTGTCTTGAGCACCAGCAGTTCTGGTGCTACATACTTTATGGAACCCAGGGACGCAGTGGATTTGAACAACATGGATATTAGGCTTTCCAATTTGGAGAAGGCTGAGGAAATAGCCATTTTGAGTATGCTTACAAATGAAATATCAGAGTCAGAAACTCATATAAAATATTTGTTGGATAGAATTCTTGAACTTGATCTTGCTTTGGCCAGGGCTGCATATGCTCGATGGATGAGTGGGGTTTGTCCATGTTTCTCACCCAAGGGGTATGAAGGCTTAAATTCTAGCATAACTGACAATAAATTATCCGTAGATATTGATGCTATTCAGAACCCATTGCTGCTCAACTACTCTCTTAACTGTTCCTCAGATAATGTTTTATCTTCCTCTGCAAATGTAGGTGAATTTGTCAAGAGAGATAGTGCTATCAATAGTGAAGGTTTTTCAGGAAGCGTCACTGATTTTCCAGTGCCAATAGACATTAAAATTAAGCGTCAAACTAGAGTGGTTGTGATTTCAGGGCCTAATACAGGAGGTAAAACTGCATCCATTAAGACTCTCGGCCTAGCATCTCTTATGGCTAAGGCTGGCATGTACTTGCCTGCTAAGAGCCTCCCGAAACTTCCATGGTTTGATCTTGTTCTGGCTGACATTGGAGATCACCAGGTAGAATGCTCAAGTCCTCCTACTGTAATCGTATAGGTTATCAGCTTTTTGAGTTGAGGTTAACTCTAACATTGTTTTCTTGATTGAAGTCTCTGGAAGAAAATCTCTCAACTTTTAGCGGGCACATCTCGCGGATCTGTAAAATATTAGAAGTATCCTCTGATGAATCCCTAGTCCTTATTGATGAAATTGGCAGTGGAACTGATCCTTCAGAAGGCGTAGCTCTCTCTACCAGCATTTTGCAATATCTCAAAAAATGTGTTAACCTAGCTATTGTGACTACTCATTATGCGGATCTGACTCGCATAAAAGATAGCGATTCTTCGTTTGAGAATGCAGCTGTGGAATTCTCGCTAGAAACTTTACGACCTACCTTTAAGATCCTTTGGGGGAGTACTGGAGATTCAAATGCTTTAAGTATTGCTGAATCTATTGGATTTGATCCCGCCATAATAGAACGTGCAAAGAAATGGATAGTGAATCTTAGACCAGAAAGGCAGGATGAACGTAGAGGTTTACTCTTTAAATCACTAGTAGAGGAAAGAGATAAATTGGAAGCTCAAAGAAGGAAAGCTGCATCACTTCATGCAGAAGTTTCTGCACTTTATAACGAGGTAAAGCTTTAGAAATTTGCGAATCTGCAGGCTTCCATTTATCTGTTGCATTTTTCCTTGACCGCATTTTGTAATCGATTGCATGTTTATTAATCAGTGAAACTGTCTCAGGAAGGAAAATTGATTCATATCTTGTGAGCTTATGTATCTTATCACTTTATGTTGTTGAGTATTACCTTGTTTCATGTGGCCAATTGGTCTTTGGCTTGGTTGTATCAGCCTTGTGATCAACGTAAAGTTATGAACTTACCGCCAGGCGCCAAGCATCGTTAGTTAAGAATAAACACCCAAAGCTTGCGTCTCAATTCATAGGTCCATTTTGGATCATTGCACGGGTGGGACATGTAGCTTATCGAGTAGAATTACCACCGGAAACGGGTATTCATCCAGTTTTTCATGTGTCAATGCTTCGAAAAGCATTGGGACACAATCTGGCAGTTTTTCCCATTCTGCCAAATGTGGCAAATGATTTGACAGTAAAATACCAGCCAGTTGAGTTTTTGGGTTTGCGGAAATCACATATGACAGAACATGAATTGGAGGTGTTAATTCGTTGGGAACACGCCAAAGCTGAGGATGCTACATGTGAATCTGCTGCTACCATTATGGACCAATTCCTAGACTTCCACCTTGAGGGCAAGGTGGTTCGTTAGGGGCGGGTAATGATAGATCCCCAGTTTCAAAAGTTTATACATGTAGAAGAGTAAGGTAGGGTGTGTGTGCGCGAGAAGAGTGGCTCGTGTGGAGAGGAAAAGTTTATATGTGTGTGGGGTCAGGGAAGTGTTAGTTTGTTACGGGCCGGTGAAGTGTGTATTTAGCTTTTCTGTGTTGGTGGGAGAGGTATCTTTTTGTATCATATTTTGTATTCTCTAAAGGGTTGTTTGGGACGTTGAGTGAGTTATAATAACATGGGGTTATAATAGTCTTGTGGAATCATATAATATTATTTAAAATGCATAGTATAATCTGAGATTATAATAGTTTGTGTTTGGAGTGCAAAGTAATCCACGGGTTATAATAACACATGTTATAATAACATATGTTATTATAACCTGTGCTCCAAACATGCCCTAAGAGAATTGAGGGAGGTAGGAAGCTCTCAAAATCTTCCTTCTTACCTTGCTGAACATAAATAAATTGTTGGGCAAGGCCCTATCAGATTTACTATTTCTCAATAAAAAAGAATGCAGAACCAATGGCAATCCAACACCTTATGGAATTGATCTATTTATGCGAACAGATCTTACTCATCTCGTCTTTTAATTCATTGATGTAGATTCGGGATGAGGCAGGAGATCTTGATAAGCGTGAGAAAGCTCTCATGGCTCTTGAAACCAGAAGAGCTCGGCAAGAAACTGAGGCAATAAAGTCCAAGATAGAAACTGTTGTACAGGAGTTTGAAGAGCAACTGAAAAGTGTTGGTGCTGATCAATTCAATTCATTGATTAGGAAGGCAGAATCTGCAATTGCTTCAATTTGTGAGGCTTGTGTTCAAACTGACAATTCCCGCCCCAGTGTTGCAAATACAAGTTCTTATACACCCCAGTTGGGCGAACAAGTGTTTGTAACTGGTCTCGGGAATAAGTTAGCTACTGTTGTTGAAGCGTCTGATGATGAGGAAACAATCCTTGTGCAATATGGTAAAATAAAGGTCCGAGTGAAGAAAAGCAGCGTCAAAGCTCTTCCAAATAGTCAAAAGACAGCTGCAGCTAATTCTCCCTCATACTCAAAGAGACAGGTTTCTTCTCTTCTATTAACAGTCATTCTCTAGACTCCATCTTTTGTAGATCTAAATTGCCTGCACATTAAGTCACTGCTGAGGATTGGGAAGTTAGATCTGATATTTTCCGATTGGACGATTCCTGAAATTTGCAATTATATGCAACTTTACTCAAGGCAACCTTATACTTATTTTTCTTCATGATTTTATTTTGGCATTTAGGTTTTCTTTCCCAATCTTTGAAACAGTTATCAACATACTTGAAAATGGTTCTGCTGCGCATACACAATGACTCAAGAAGTTTTACTCCAATACTATTTGTCCTGTGATGATTACACAATGATGCAAATCTCACTACCAATGTTGACATTGTAGGGTCGACAGAGCAGAGAATTTGTTAGTACTTTAGATGGAAGTAAAGATGGAGATTCCTATGGCCCTGTCGTGCAGACTTCGAAGAACACGGTTGACTTACGTGGCAAGCGAGTAGAGGAAGCTTCATACCACCTTGATATGGCCATCTCTTCAAGAGGGCCAAATTCAGTTCTTTTCATCATACATGGAATGGGCACAGGGGCTATCAAGGAACTTGTACTTGAGACCCTGAGAAGCCATCCACGTGTAGCTAAGTATGATCAGGAGAGTCCTATGAATTATGGTTGTACAGTTGCTTTTATCAAGTAAATATCAATTTCAGTTGGTGAGTACACCATCCATTTGCTCTTTAATTTGCATATTAACTAATCACATATATCATGTGTACATATTGATGACAGGAACTTGAACTAAAACAATACAGGAAACACGTAGCTGCTCCAATTTGTAGGTACTTTGATCTATTTAAATGCAAGTATTTACCCTTCGTTAAATCCTAAGTTCTGTGAATTAAGGAGTTGTTTAGAGCGCTGAGTGAGTTATAATAATAGAGGGTTATAATAGTTTATGGGTTATTATACTTTGTAAAATCATATAATATTATTTAAAATGTAGAGTAGTATAATTTGAGGTTATAATAGTCTATGCCTAGAATGCAAAGTATTCCACAGGTTATTATAACATGTGTCTCAAACAGGCTTTGACCTCGTTGCATTCCTGGGGTAAGCGGGAAAGTTTCAGGTATTATGAAAGGATGGATGCTCATTTAATTTATTGTTGTAACATCATCATCTTTTTAAAAATAATATGACCTTCATTAATATTAAAAAAATATTTATAAAAGCAAAACCATAGTGTGAGCAAAGAAAGAAAGTATGATACTTATGTAGTGGTAGAATTTTCCTTTTTTTTCAAAAAATGTCATAATTTGGTTATAATCCCGGATGGTGTAGCAAAATTCTCCTGATTTGTTTAAACTCAATTAGCAGGTTGACAACTTTTTTTTCAGAGAGATTATGCGGTCTGTTTAATTGACAGGCTAAAAATAGATATTTGAAAACAATGAATTCAATGAAAATAAAATTATACTTCATATTTTTAGATTTGTTTGGTAGCAAATTTAGAAATTAGACTTCAATTTAAACAATGGTTCAAAGTGTATTCTATAATATATTTATAGACCATGAACTTAGTTATTTTACAATATCATATAATTTATAATATAATAGATTATACATATTTTAGTTAAATAAAAATAAATTGAGTTTAAAACTTATATGATAATCCTGCATTTTAAAATTTTTGAAATCTAAATCTCCCTACAATGAAAATATAGAAATATTCTTTTCAGAATTTTTCCTATTTGAATCATAGAACTTAGTAAATACAAAAATATAAAACAGAATCGACTCTAAGAAATCTATAAAATTAAGAACACCAAAAATGGGTAGAAATTCTTTCTTAATACCTAACAATTTTTCAATCTAAAAAAGTGAGGACAAGTTTCTTTTGATGATGTTGATCAATGATAGATTATAACAAACAAATTTATGCTTTTAGTAGAAATTTATGTCAGTCTTTGGGCACCTCTCCCTACCATTTCAACTTTTTTTTTTTCCTGTTCACGAAATACCAAATCAGCCCTGCATGCAACACAGTTCTCTTAAGCACCAACACTTTCATTAACCCACCAAACTAAAACCAAAGACTTAGTACATCAAGAGCAGCAAATTTGGAAGTGACATTAGCTACTTTTACTCCTTTCATGTGAAGAATTTGATAAGTAAGATTTTGCATTATTGAAACCCAAGCAACATGCGTTTGGCTGATGATGGACAACATCAATAATAAGATATAATAAGAAAACAATCAGCCAACGTTCTTACCTTCAGTTGTTTCTTGCCAAGTGCCAAGAATTTTCTTTGTTTCTTCATCTTCATCTATTTTATCAGACTTCATTTGATTTAACACCTCATTAACTTCTTTGCCACCTCTTATATGAGCTTTCATCAAGGCATGATACATCTCTCTGTTCACTGGAATGACAGACCTCAATGAGCCTACAAAAGCTTCTACTTCTTCGATGCTGCCATTTTCACCAAGCCAATTCAATATGCCTGTGATCACGCGAAGATTAGGCTTCCACCCTTTATCCATATTTAGAGAAAGGGCTGCCTTCATGCACTCTACAGCTTTTTCGGTCTCGCCCCTGTCCATATATTGAACAGCCACAGCACCCCAACTGTTTGGTGTGGTAGCCTTTCCTTTCTCCATCAAGTCTTCAAGCAGCGCTTCGGCTCTCTCACACATTCCCTTGTCAATATACCCAACAATCACAGTGTTAGGAACTCGAAAATCATAGCAATTCCCAGATGATTCCCACTCTTTCAGCACTTTTTCAGCTTCTTCAAGTTCACCCAGTCTCACCAGAGATTCAAGCATTGTGATGTAGTCCCTATTGATGAATCTCGTAGTATCACTTTTATCCAGATTCCACAATCTCAACACCTTCTCCTTGTTTCCTAAGGTCGCATAAAGTGAGATTAGATGGTTATGGCCAATTCTGTCCTTACTCTTCAGTTTTTCTTCTGATTTTCTCAAGGCATCAACCGCCTTATCAGTAAGATCCGCTTTTATAAAGAAGTTAGCAACTACTGCATAAGTGTTCCAGTCCATGATAATATGAGGTTGAGATTCCATCTCCTTTAATACATTCTCCATCCCCTCAAGATCCCGTCTCACACCATACGAATTGATGCAGATTCTGTAGCTGAAGTTGTCAGGAGACACATTTTTCTCCTTCATCTCTGCTAGCACCTCAGGGACCTTGTCATGCTGGCCAACATTTGTATACAAGCACATTATGTCATTGTAAGTGAGCTCTGAAGTTGCAAAACCCATCTCTTTCATTTTTTGCAAATGGGAGAGGGATTTTTCAACTTGTCGCTGCCGAACATAGCAATTCAAGAGAGCACCATATGTCTTATCAGTCTGGTCTTGCTCCTTCAACTGATTGAAATAGCTTTCAGCAGAGAGATATCCACGTACTCGGCCAATCAGATCCAATTGTACCGCATGCTCCCTTGGTGAAAATATGCAGACACCGCTTTTCTTCATCCATTCGGACACCTGCATTTATACCTATCATCAATTACAAAGAACCCCACAAATAAATTGTTTAAGTCCACACATTTCAAGCTCATATGATGTTTCAGTCATTCCATCATTATCCACAAAGTGTGTTAAATCATACTCTTGAGTAAATAGGAGAGAAAAGACACAATTCCATCGCTGAAAAGTCCATATTATGTGAACTAAATTACTAATGAAGTTACTAAAACAAATTCACTGAATCAAAAACCTTAAGAATTTGATACAACCACATTCTCCGTAATCCAGAGACTTCCATTTCCCCCAGCTAAATCTATTGAGAATTTGATACAACCTCATTCTCCGTAATCCGGAAACATAAAGTTAGCGATTAAGCTATGCAAACTTCCTCAATTAAACTCGTCTAAAAGGCACTTAGTTCTCACTCAATGCATCATTTTGCACAGTTCACTTCTTCCTCCACATCTTACTACTCAAACCAAAACAAAGCACATTTCGAGAAAGAAGAATTCAAACCTCAAGAGCTTGTGTAAATCGTTTTCGCTTGCGAAGGTCATGAATGATTCTCTGAAGCTCAGCGACTCGGACCTTCTTTCCCTCCTGAACCCAGCCATCGAGCTCTGGCTCCACGCTGATGCTAGGATCGCCCAGTGGACTAATTTTCGCGTACAGAGTCGCCTTTTTCAATCGATTCGTGTGGTAAGATCGGCCGGCTAGCGCATAGCGTGTTAAGGCTTTGGAGAAGAGCTTCTGATCCATAGATGAGATCTGCAGAGAGCTCGAAGAAGAACAAGAAGAAGAAGAACTGTTATGTGGGAACCATAAACGCAACGGGGGCGGGGGTTCAAGGTTTTAGGAAGGTTTTGTTATTGGGCCTATGGGCTCATTAAAATTACAGAATGGAATACGGGGCTGCTTAAAATGGGCCGATCTTGGGCCTCAAAAGGACAAGACTTTTTTTTTTAAAATGAAATAATATTAGGATGGTTTTTAATAAGTCTCTAAAAGTTAAAAAGTTCTAAATGAAATCTTAATTTTGTGTCTAATAGATTTATAAGTATTTAATATGAACTTTTAATTTTGTGTCTAACAAGTCATTGACCTAGTTGACATTTTAAAAGAAATTCAGATATTTATTGTATACAAAATTGAATATGTTAGAGACTTATTAGATACAAAATTAATAGTTTAGAGTTCATTTGATAACTAAATGGTTTTTGAAAATTAAGTCTATAAATACTACTTCTACCTATGGAATTTAGGGGTGAGCAAAAAGACCAGAAACCGACATTTATCGGCACGAGGAATCACCAACAGAGGCAGAGGGGTGGTGGTCGCTTTTGTGAAGGAGTCGGTCTGGGGTCGGATTTACCCTTCACAAAAGCGGCCAATGGATTGGACGATCGGTTTGGGGCAAAAGCCCCCCAAACCAGCCAACCAATTTCAAAATTAAAAAAAAAATATATATATATATATATATATATATATATATATATATATAATAATGATAATAAATTATTAATAATAATAATAATAATTAAAAAAATAAAAACTAAAAAATTTTCTCAAAATAATTAAAAATAATTATAAATTATTAAATAATTATAAATATTTAATATTTAATTAAATAAATATTTATATATATATATATAAACCAAACCAAACCGACCGATCAAACCAACCGATCGATGATTTGTTTTGTTTTAAGGATTTTTTAAAAAAAAAAAAAAAAAACCGGACCAACCAGACCACCCTTTAGTCGTTTTGAAGTCGATTGGGGTTTAAAACCGACCCCGACCGACCGATGCTCACCCCTAATGGAATTCCTCATTTGTTATCTACTTTTTATATTTGTTTTCAAAAATCAAACTAAAGTTTTAAAAACTTTAAAAAATATATATATATCTTTTGTTTTTTTTTGTAATTTTACTTTGAATTCAAATGTTTTCTTATGAAAAATGAAATTTATTGTAGAGAAATAATGAGAAAACAACATAGTTTTTTAAAATCAAATGGTTATGAAATAGAGCCTCAGTCAAGAAATTAAAATTTTAGGGATTCATTAGGCATGGTACAAAATTCAAAGGTGTATGGCTTAGTGTGTACAAATCAAAAGTGTATTAAATTTATAATTTAAATTCCTAATATTAACAATGTTGCTGTGGTGTAGTGGTTATCACGTTAGTCTTACACACTAAAGGTCCCCAGTTCGATCCTGGGCAGCAACATTTTCAAGAATTTTAATCTCTTTTTTTTTTTTGTTTTCATATTGAGACAATTTTTTCTTCAGCCTTCAGCTGCAGAGCTCACTGCCATAGAATACTTGGGCAGCGCTTAATTTCTCCATTTTATTGTTTTTTTTGGCTTCCCAAATGAAGCTTCTACAATCTGGAAAACGAATGCATCCAATTGCATTCCGGAGAGCATTGGTGAATTTCTACTCTACGATTGCGAAGGATTCACTTTACAGAAGGATTTCACCGGTGGGTGACCCTAATGTCTCTGTAATTCCAGTTCTTGATCAGTGGGTGCTAGAAGGCAGGCCTGTTCATAGAGAGGAACTTCAGAAGATCATCAAGGAACTCAGGATTTACCAGCGGTTTAAACATGCCCTTGAGGTTCGATTTCTCAGTTTTAACTTATTTATAACGTCGTGAAATTTGATTTGTCTGCAACTCAAAAGTTGCGATGCTAGAAGTCAAAATACATAGTGATTATTTGCTAGATTCTCCATTATTACGGAAATGATTTCGATGATTGAGGCAAATGGGTCCGTGGAATAGTAAGCTTAAGGCGTAAAACATACAGACGATTTGCCATTGTTGAACTCTTAAGATGAATAATGAATTCATCTCTTTTCCAGCATGGTTTCTCCTATGAACTTGATAAGCCATTAGGATTTCATTTGCGCTAACCAATGAAGCAATGGAATTAGATCACCATGAAACAACTCTAAACTCTAGAGGGAGTAGATTACAAGTGATTATTGATTTGAGCTAAATTCATGTCAGATAGCTTTCTTTTATCATTGATAGTTGCCTTGCAGTTCTGCCAATACCTTGTGTTTATGCTGCATAGTCATTTTCATGCTACTTGCTTATCCTCTCGCTCTCTTTCTCTATCTAACTTCTTAGCTCTGCTGAAAAATATTTGACTTGCAAGAATAACAAATACATTGGAGAGTGATTTGCTTTCCATGTGGTTCTGACATATCAAGGAAGCCACATTGTGGAAAGTTCTTGGCTCATTGATTTCATGTTGAATTGAATTGTTCCCTATGTTTTTGTCCAGTATTCTCGTTTTGACCCTTCTCTTGAAACTCCCTTCTTCTTTAGATATCAAAATGGATGAGTGATCAGAGATACTATCCACTATCATCTGTTGATATTGCGGCACGGTTGAATTTGATCTTAAGAGTTCAAGGATTGAAAGAAGTAGAGGATTATTTCAACAGCATTCCTGGTCAATTGAAAAAGTTTCAGGTTCATGTAGCTCTTCTAAACTGCTATGCCCATGAAAAGTGTGTGGATGAAGCCAATGCCATCCTGCAAAAGATCAAGGAAATGGGTTTTGATGGATCTCCCTTACCATACAATATCATGATGAATCTTTATTATCAAATTGGAGAATTTGAGAAATTAGATTCTTTGTTGCAAGAAATGGAAGAAAAGGGTGTTTCTTACGATCGATTCACATATAGCATCCGGCTGAGTGCATATGCTGCTGCATCTGATATCGAGGGAGTCGATAAGATTGTGGAACAAATGGAATTAGATCCCAATATTGTTCTAGATTGGAGCTGTTATGTCATTGCTGCAAATGGTTACCTTAAAGTTGGCTTAATAGACAAATCCCTTTCCATGCTGAGGAAATCGGAAGGTCTCTTAGCAACTGCCAAAAGGAGAGGTTCTGCATTTGATATCCTCCTCAAACTATACGCTAAATGTGGAAAGAAAGACGAGTTACGCCGTATCTGGAATCTCTACAAGAAGGAGAAAGTCTACAACAAAGGTTATATCAGCATGATAAGATCACTTTTGATATTGAACGATATCGCAGCTGCCGAGCATGTTTTCAAGGAGTGGGAAACTCAGAAACTGTCCTACGACTTGCGAATTCCAAACATGTTGGTCGACACATATTGCAGAGAAGGTCTAATGGAGAAGGCTGAAGCCTTTATAAATGAGACAATGATTGGAAGAGGCAAGTTTTCTATCCATTCGTGGTGCAATTTAGCGAGTGGATATATTCAGAAAGATCAACTGCCTCAAGCAGTTGACACACTGAAAAAAACAGCCACTTTATGCCCATCAGAATTGAACCACTTAAAAGAAATTTTGGCAACTTTTTTGGGTGGCAAGCAAGATATGAAAGAAGCTGTGAAAGTCGTTGATTTGTTGAGGGCTGAAGCTAACTCTCTTTTTGCTCGTGATGTACTGATGGAGTGTGATGATGAATGTGCATAATTTGACTTGTTACTTTTATTCTAAAACAGTCTAAAAGAACAGTTAAGGGCTGTTTAATAGTTATTGTGTTTTTTCAAGAGAAAAGAAAGATCTCTATCAACACCTTTTGTTCAGTTTTTGTTTGAGGAAAAAAAAGGTATTTGAAAACCATTTCGATATTTATTTTTTGTTTTTAAAAATTAAACTTATAAATATTACTTTTATTTGAGTTTCTTTATTTTGTTGTATATTTTCTACTAATATTTTAAAGGGCAAAATCCATTTTTGGTCCCTCAGTTTTGCGTTTGGTTCCTTTTTGGTCCCTGAGTTTTCAAATTCAACAAATTTACCCATGAGGTTTGCATTTGGTAGCACATTTGGTCCTTCTGTCAACATTGAAAGGGGTGGAGTTGAAAGGGGTGGAGTTGCAGCCAGTCTAACACCGCCAGACGCAAGCCTCGCTGGAACGCCCAACCGAACGTCGAAGCTGCCACACGCCGCTCGATCTGGAAGTCATCGACCTGTCACAGATCCAACCTCCAAACGTTCAGACAGTTGTCCTTCGTCTAGAGTAGTAGCCGATAACCGGATCCTCGTCGTGGAGTCATGCACGTCGAGCCAGCCGTCGTGTTCGTCTTCGTTGCAGATTAGTGTCCGACCATCGTTGGTCAACACGCCGCCGATGCTTGCCATTTTTCAGTGATGGGAGAACAGAGAAGAAGAGGAATAAGAAAGAAGAGGAAAGAGGGAGAAGGGAGAAAGAAGAGAGAGAAAGAGGAAAAAAATAAAATAAATATATTTTTAGTAAAATAATATTTTTTATTAATTAAAAAAATAAAAATATATTATTTTAAATAAAAAAATGTGTCAAATCAACTTTCCATTAGAAATTAATGGAAAAGTTGATGTGAAAGACCAAATGTCTTCTACCAAATGCAAACCTTAGGGAGTAAATTTGTTGAGTTTGAAAAAAACGAGGGGACCAAAAAAGGGACCAAACATAAAAGCTGGGGACCAAAATGTATTTTGCCCTATTTTAAAAAACCAAGCCAAATTTTGAAAACTAAAATGAGTAATTTTCGGAAGCTTTTTTGTGTGTGTGTTTTCTGAATTATTTGGTTAGAAACTCAAATATTTCTTAAAGAAAATAGAAACTATTGAAGGGAAATTGTGAGGATATTGTGAAGAAATGAACATAATTTTCAAAAACTAAATACAAAAAACAAAATAGTTATTAAACAGGATCTTAGTTTTTGAAATTTCACTGATTCACTAATTTTTTAACAGTTGCTCAATGGAAATGAATCAAAGCTAAACAGCATGTGGTGTGTTTAATTAATCCATTGTCCCAAAGCTTCATATTCCCTTTACAAAAATGGCTACGAACGAAAAACTACAGAAACCCCCGACTATAATTAGAAGACAATAAGGCACAAAACGAAGCAACAGAAAAGAAAAAATGATATCCTGTTAAGCGACTTCTCGGCCAGAATTTCCTGCCTTCTCAACCGGGGACTGCTACTCCCAGTTGGAGCATAAGAATTTGAGTGTGCATATAAGTTCTCTGAATTCCCAAAGAACCTAGCATACACCGGCTCTCCAAACGTCCTGGCCGTAGGATGGTGAAAACTATCGACAGGGTTAAGTAACGAGCTGCTGGAGTCTTCGTCATAACTGTCATACAGATCAAAATTGTAGTTTTGATTCTGATATAGGTCTCCATAAGCAAGCTGCTGATCTGAAGCATTAGATCTGATAGATGCCAGATCTTTATTGCCCAAAGCTGATGGTCTAGGAGGTATGAGCAGCCCTTTGGCATCAACCTCAGCATCTTTGGCTGATTGACCACGGCCATAGAGAGGGATCATCGTCGTGTGGGAAATATCAGCCTTGCAAACTGGGCACTGCGGAGTCTCGTCCGGGGCGAGGGAGGCGCTCTGAACATGAAGCCACTTGTAAATGCAAGGCCAGCAATAGAGGTGGCCACACAGGGTAACTACAGGCTCAGATGCAAGGTCTAAGCAAATGTTGCAGTCAAAGCAAGCTATAGCCTTAAATGTCTCAGAATTTTCCATTGCAGCTGGAACGTTCCTCCTCCATCCATGGGAAAAGTAATGCTCAAAGGCCATAGATTCAAGACTCTCACAAGTTTGCTTCACACCAGGATTTGGTCTGCAACAGAGAACGTAAAGGAAAAAAAACGTGTCTTAAATTTCAAGTTGTTAAGGTGGGAAGCGAAGACGAGGACATAATGTTAGACACGAGAACAATTCGAGAACAAACAAATAACATACAAGGTTTGAAGGAGAAGCTAACAACTAATAAAGCCTAAATTTAAAAAAAAAATTAAAAAAATTAAAAAACAAAAAACATGAAGTTTGCTTTTTGTTTCAAAAATATTACTATTCTTTCAAAAGTTGTAAACCCTTGACTCTTCGTAAATATTTCAAAACTTCCTTTAAAACAACGGGTCAATGATTGAGATGCTTGTTTGGAATAAGTCTAAAACAAGCATTCCACGTCGACTTTTCTTCTAATATTTTAACGAATTTCATGGTTTTGAAATATTTATAGAAAGAAGAGTAATTTTACAATTTTTTTTTTTTTTGAGATAATAAGAATATTTTTTAAATAAATGAGAAAGTTTTGTAACTCAGCCACAGACAAAATGTCAAAAAAATGTAAAACATGTCTTATTCTCAACGACTTTTATCTTCATGTTGCCTTTCCCAATAAATGAAGATGAGAAATTTCAACAGAGGAAAGGTCATAAATTAGAAAAATGTGTAGTTACGGTTTCTTATGCCTCGGTGATGGGATTGGCACCAGTTGCAAGTTAAGAGACTGTTCATTCTTACAGCCTTCAGCCTTGTCTTTGTCGTGGCCAACCATGCTGACAAATGTAATCAGATGGCCAGCAGAGCCACAAAATTCCTAGTCATATGTCTTATATCCTAATGGTTAAGACCAGAAGTTTGAGTCTTCAAGCCATTATTGACTTAAGGATCCATCCAATTACAAACCAAAATTAGAATTGATTTGGTTATGATTTATATACATACTCTGGAGTGAAAATTAAATATAGATTAATCTGAGAAAACATAAAAATTAGCGGGAAGAATTAAAAGTTAAGTTTAAACCTAATTTGCTTCTTAATTGGTTATGATTTAAAACTTTTATTCTATTTTCATCTCTTACTTTTAAAATATTAAAATTTTCTTCCCAAAATTTTGTGCTTTAAAACTATTTCTAGCCATTTGAATTTATCTCAAAATTTGATACCAAACCTGTGACTTTTTTTTTTTTTGAGATAACCAAACCTATGACTTAAAAAACTCACTTTTGTACGACATTTATTAATTGAATGAATAAGAGAAATGTCAAATTAGGTTTTTATTAATAGCAATGACAAAATTAATCACTTTATGAATAAGAGAAAGGTTAAGTATTTGTCAAGTGAGAGTAGTTCAACACTAATTAATATGTACTTCCGATCAACTGATTAAATGTTTGAATCTACATGCCTAAATGGTGTTGAAGTAAAATTGTTGAGCATGTACTAAAAAAGAGCTAGAGAAATGTCATGTAGAAGTTTGAAAATTTGCGGATGAAATAAATAAAGAAATTCAAGATGCTAAAGTAAAAGAAAAAGGTTTTTTTTTTAATGGAAAAAAAGAAAAGAAAAGGAAAGGCTCCAGCTCCAAAATCATGAGTTCTATTCTTTCTTAGCAAAAAAATGAAGTTATTCTTTATCCAATCAGGTCAAATGGTCATTGTGTGAATTAAAAAATGTTCTTCATCCAATCATGTCAATGTAAAAACCTAGAATTCAAGAATTGTTCCTAATGTGAAACGAAATCTTCAAAAAGTTAGAAAGGGATTTCTGAAAAGATTATTAGGCCAAAAAAATAGACTAATTTCATATATGTGAACGAGAACGCCGATCTATATCGATATTCAGAGTGCTAATACACATGGATCGATCGACTTGAAACAAATTTGAAGATCATATTCTCTAAAACTAAATGTTGATTGGTGAAACAACAAAGAACACAGCCAAGACAAATCCAGGAATAGGATGTATCCCTAAGCAGATGGACGACAATGATCTAATACCGATCAGAACCAACAGAAAAAGAATGGCCAATGATTTTAATCCCAAAGCACTTATGAGTTATGACTTATGAGGACGAATACTATGTCTCTGAAGAATCGAAATGGTGCATTTCACAAAGAGACAGTAGATTTAACTTTCAGTCACTGGTTCTAACTTAAAAAAGGTCTGAAAGATGAATGAGGAGTATTTTAATCTATAACATGAAAAATGCTTTAAATCTCTCCCATTATCCATATTCCTCCCGAGAAATCAGACAAAAAAAATGCTGAAAATCCGGAAGATGAAGACGAAAATGGAAAACAGAACACACAAACAATTGAACCAAATCCGAAGTTTCAGAAGAAAAAGAAAAGCAGTTTCATCACACCGCAAGCTGCTACGTCGAAGAAAAGACAAAATGATTGTGCAAAAAGAACAAAAAGAAAAAGGTTGAAGGAAAAGGTAGTGTTACCGAGAGGCGTAGCAAAGAAGAAGAATCACAGTGCGAGAGCTCTGAAGTTGAATAGCTTGGTGAAAATGGTTATCATGAAATTCTGAAAAGGAGAAGAGGAAAATGATTGCTCTTCGGCCGGGCTTTGGCGGAAATGGAATAGATTTATAGACGAAATTCAATAATTTTCTGTTAGGTGATGTTGAACCAGAGTATTTCTTACGTGCACTTTTCTTTTCTCTTTGTAAAGCAGTAAATTTCTGACGTGGTCCCATTCCAAACGCGGGATCTCACGAACTTTAGGGGGTTTTGGATGGAAGAATTAGAGCGAGCGGAATTGGGATAGAAGTGAATGTTATAGTATGTTGATATAATTATCTGTTAAACTTTTGGGTTGTTGAGTTTAAACTCATGTATTATTTTCTTGCATTCTTCTTGCTTTTTGAGTTTCTTCTTTTATGAATAATGTAATATGGGGATTTGAGAGGAGGGATTGATCCATAATTCGTTTAATCTATTTTATCTTTATCTAGTCCATATTGTTGATGACAGAATTTGGATGGACGGATCAACGGTGAATTTGTATTGCTGGGAACAATGATCTCCTGCAAAATGGGTAGTTAACACCTGTATGGTGCTGAGCCACACGCACTCCGACGCTCAAGTTAGAAATGATATTATCTCGTCAAATAGTCTCAAGCTAGAACATAGACAAAATGATTACTTACCTTCTTCCAACTTGCAATGTTGAATATATAATCCGTGTGACTCGTAACGACTCATAGAGGTTTATGACTACTAACTCGTCATGATTATCTAGTTCATAATTACAACCGTTATACGAGGGAGAACGTTCAACTCCTCTTTCGTCTCCCCCAACCGTTACGGAGTGTCGAAGGACTGCACCCGTTTGGTCTCCTTTTTCGTCTCCTTTCTTGAGACAAGCCGACACCATACGTTCAGCCGACACAGGCTCGAGACCGTCCCGTGGGGGTACGCTTCTCGAGTCAGCTCACCTTGACTCGGGGCGGACTCCTAGGGGTTCGCTTCCCGAGTTGGCTCGGCTCTGGGGTCGGCTCCCCGAACCGGGCCGACCCTGTGGGATCGACCCACCTCGGTTCGAGGCGGACCCTTAGGGGTCCACTTCCCGAACTAGTTCGGCTCGAGCCGACCCCATGGGATCAACCCTTAGGGGTTTGGGGCCAACCCCATGGGGTCGGCTCCCCGAACCAGGCCGACCCTATGGGGTCGACCCGCCTTGGCTTGGGGCGGACCCCAGGGGTCCGCTTCCCGAGCAGAGTCGGTTCGTCCCGAGTCGACCCTAAAGGGTCGGCCCACTTGGATCCAAAGTCGCCCTCAAAGGATCACCTCTACTGATCAACTTGACCCGACAGACCTTTCAAGTATACTCATTTTTATTTTTGTTTGTTTAAGAAATTGGGATGACAACCGAGACCATAATTGATTGAATTATATGTTCAATTCATTCGAAAGTGTAAAGAATAAGAAATGGACTAGAATTATGTGATTTTGAGCTAATTTACTTCTATTTGCATATGCTACAAGATTTGATTCGTTTCTTGAGTGTGGTACCTTGTAGACTTTGGATCTTCTTTTGCTGACTTTTTATCTGTTTCATGTTTGCTTCTTCATCTCTACAAATATGTCTTTGATTATTATCTATATCCAGCATAGATTTGAGGTAATAAGATAAAGTTCCATTGTTCTTTTCTATTGTTAATACAATTTGTATTAGATACTATTTTTTAACTACAATTTTACATCGATATATTGGTAATTATTTTTTATAATTATTTCAATGCATGTTATATATATATATATATATATATATATACTAAATTCTATTCATACTAAAAAAAAGAGAAACAAGAAACAATTATCAAACACGTTTTTGTCTTTATTTCATTGTTTACAAGAAACGGAAATAGTTTTCAAACATATTCTTGTTTCTAGTTCTTAAAAAACAAAAAACGGAAAATGGGAAACAAGAACGTTATCAAATAGGCTTATAACTTCTCAACTTTTTGTTTGACCCATGGATATTTTAATCCTATTATGAACTACACAAACTTATAAAGGGTAATAAGAAAAATGACTATTTCAAAATCTGCTAACTTGAAAAACGACTAAACATATTTTATTTTGTAATTATGTCTAGAAGCAGTTTCTACCAAAATATTGAGATTCTTTTGGAAGAAAATACCCTCTGTTGGCTTTTTGATCCTTAATCTAGAATTAATTAATTAATTAATATTTTGATGATAACAAACCTCTTATTAATTATTAATAATTTTAGCATTTTAAAGTGTCCATAGTGTAGAGCTTAGAATAAAGATTTCAATACCTCTTGAATCACTCCAATCGGAGTTAAAACGAAAAAGATATGACCAAAATAAGTTTGAACGAAAAATTCTCTACTCGATGACATGGCCGCCAAGTCAGCACTGTAGACCATTCAGAGTGTGACATGTAGATCTATGGAAGAGTAACTATGGGTAAGATTTTTGTGTTTTAAAATAAAAACAAAAGAAAAATAAAATTATATAGTTTTATTATATTTATATATATTACCATTTGAAATTTTTTAAAAAAAATCAAAAACCATTTTTTTCATTTTAACATTACTCACATATTATATATATTATTTATTATTATTATTATTATATTTATTTTTTAATTATTTACTTTTTACTTTTTAATCTCCACCATTCATTTCTTTTTTTACTACAATCTAATGGTCCAAATTAAACTTTGATTTTTATCTCATTTATCTCTCTTTTTATACCATTTCTTATCCAAAATTCTACAACAATTTTTTACAACTTTCAATCCTCCAAAAATCTAAAAAATCTCCCATTGTGTAGTGAGGATTGATTTGTATGAGCTAAAATTTGTATATCCACTCTTTGAGAGAGTTTTTCATCTTGTTCTTCATTTTTTAAACTTTGTAAGAGTTTCTCTTGATCCCTAAAAAAGAGGTTGTAACGGTTCGATCCTAACCCATGGAAATGATCGGATTTGCTCTTGAACCCATAAAAAAAGCAGTGTAGCGGTTAGGCTCTAATTCGTGAAAAGAGTCGGTAAATTAGTTTTATTCAAATCTCCAAGAGGCGCTTGGAGAGTGGAGTAGGTCGAGTTTGTGTTCTCTTTTCTAACTTTTTCCTATTTATTTTTGCAATTACTAGTAGTAATTTATGTATACTTTGATTTGTTCTTAATTGCTAAGTATCGGATAAAATTAATTTTTTTCATACTTTTATCTATCTTGTTTGTTGCATTAATTTTTCTCAAATGCTTTTTAAAAAGTTTGTTAATTAGATAAATTAGGCATATTTAGCAAAAAGTTTAATTAAACCCTATTTACCCCTCTAGGATTGTCATACCGATCCAACACCCTCGATAGAGATTTTAGCTAACCAACTAAAAGATTGTCTACAAAAAAATATTGCATCAAGAAAGTAAATATGTTGCATTAATTTAAATAATCATTATGTTAATTTTCTCCCAATAATTAGTCTATGGGATGAATTTAAATATGTTACGAGTTTTATGAGTTCCTAGATGAATAAAAAAAAAGTCAATTAAATCAATTTAAATTACAATAATTGAAGTAACTGTGAGTTAAATTCGACAATAGTGATTATAGATAAACATAAAAATGAGACTTATGACCTAGATAGGTTGAAACGTGCATATATATATTATTGTAATTACCCCTAATGCACAAGGTAGGAAAGTCATCCAACAAACACTTCATCCACCAATTTTAGAACTTAATCAATCAATTAAAAGATGGGCATTTTTTTTTTAATATTACAAGTTTTTAAACTTATTTTAAAAATATTGTAGTTTTTAAACTTTTTTTAAAAATATTGCAAGGTCGTCTCGACCTTGTCCACGCGGTCTGAGGTCGTCTCTTGAAGAGACGACCTTCGCCTACGTGCGCATAGGTCGTCTTTTTTTTTTTTCCTTTTTCTTCTTATTCTTCATTTAATCTATTTCTTATACTTGTTCTTCTAGCAAAGTACATTTGGTAATCACTTATTTGTTAATCTTATAGAAATGGCTTATATTTATAAGGAGATTAATTTTTAACAAATAAAAGCTAAAAATCAATTGATTATAAACGATAATTATAAAACGGACTTAAACTTTAATATTAACAAAGTACATGGATGAAAATAAACTTAATAATAATCTATTACGAAAATAAACTTAAAGTTCACAAATTGATTACAAAAATTTGCATATTCAGTGTGTGTCACAAGGTGGACGTCGTCTATTACGAGGGGGTTGTCGACGACGACCCCTCGGGGCTTCCTCTTGTTGCACCGGTGGTTCATCTAATTCTTCCTCATGTGAAGATGGATCATCATCATCATCTCGGGCACGAACCACTCCATGGGATGATGAGGGGCCTGCCTCAGAATCATGTGTGCCAGGAGTATGAATATATCTCATACCAGGTGTGGGGATCATCATCATCGGGGTGGAGATAAGTTGTCCAACATCAAAAGAATATGCCCCGACATTAGGGTCAACCTCATTCGGCACAGGTATGGGCAGCTCCTCTTCTTCAATATCCTCCTGTTGAACACGTCTTCTATGTCGAGGACCAGGAGGAGGAGCAGTAGGAATGTTGTACATGTTATGTAGATTATCTAAATTGTCTTCTCCAACAAAGACCTGATTGATATCTCCATATTCTCCGTGAGATTTGAATCTCTGTCTAAAGCATGTTCTCTTCAATTTTGAAGGGAAAAAATAGTCAATATTTATTGAAAATTTAAAATAGATATATTTAAACAATAAATGAAATTCTTACCGCTTGCCCATATGATGCTCCTTCAGCAGTGATGAAACGCCTTGTAATGCTCAAATACCAATTTGCATAGTCTGGAGTGGTATCTCCGAATGCATCAACTGGTGGAGCTTCCGCTATGTGTTGTCTGCGCAAATGCCACTGCTACACATACGGTGTCAACACGTACGCCCAATCTTGATGTCGAAGGTCGATAGCATGCAGGTTTGGGTCGGTATTGCACACGTTTGGGATACACTGTTTCATCCCAAATTGTCTCATCACTCGATTGGGTAGGTGCCATTCTATAATATGGAAGCATACGAGTGGAGTCACTGAACGCCACATGTCATGACCATTTCTACAATATTGTGGTAATGTGTCCATGACATTGTTGTATGGCTCCCAAATCATCTGAGAATACCAATATTTAGTTTATTAGTGACTTATAACATAAAAGAAAAGAAATTCAAGTATGTCATTCGTACCAAATTGGGTCTAAGAAGATCAAACATATATCTGTATTGTCTGATCACATGAGTAGATGATCTGTGTAATACGTAATTGGTCTCTCCACCTACAAATTTATAATTTGTCATTAAAATCTAAATTTGAACATTTTAAATTATAAAAAGTAAAATTTGAAAACCATACCGAGCACCAAGTGGTCGCCAGCTTGAAAACCATACCGAGCACCAAGTGGTCGCCAGCAAGATTCATACGTCGACGCTGAGGAGCCATTGTGGCGAATCGTTCCCAACCCCACAGTTGAAGAAGTATTATAGGTCCGGCAATATCACGTGCATCCAACCGACTGGCATTACACAATTGTCTGTATAACCATGCCAAACAGGCTCCACCCCATGAATATCTCTTCCTGCAATCTCAAGTCTCGTGAGAGTGGGAGAAACATTAAATGAACTTTATCCCTAGATTTATCGCAAAAAGAGACTTCCTCCAAATAGCTGCAATATATATGCTCGAGCATACCTCGCTACAGCAACCTCATCAGCATCATCGTTCAACCCTGGGAACTGGGCTGCTAACCAAGGTAAGCTCAACCTGTTCGAAGGCTATTCCACTATTCACATTCATAGAAAAACCACCACATGCTGGTTGGTCATAATCTATATCATGTACCCCATCAACCATTGACTCATTCGTATGCAAAATAAATCCCACTGTTTTATCTCCCATTTTCTATTAAAAACAAATTATCCATATATAATTAGAATTAAATTTTTTATAATCTATTACTTAATCTCTACAATTAACCTAATATGCATCTATTAAAAAACATTTAAAAACCTAATATGCATCTATTAAAAATAATAAAAAAATCTAAAATGCATCTAAACAAAATAAAATTAATTAATAGATCTAACAGAAAGCATTTAAAAACCTAATATGCATCTATTAAACAATATTTAACAACCTAATATGAATCTATTAAAAATAAGTAAAAAATCTAAAATGTATCTAAAAAAAATAAAAATATTAATAAATCTAAAATAAAAATAATTTAGGATGAATCTACAACAAATCAAAATAATTATCAAATGTAAAATGAATCTACAATTAAAAAACATATAAAGTTACAATAAAAAAAATAAAAAACAACTTACATTGTGAATAGAAGTTTTTTTTCTCCAAAAACGACAAAAATGGTGTAGAAACCTTCAATATTCCTTAAAAAACGACAAAAACAGTGTTAGTTCTTTCAAATGCGATAAAAAAAACTAAAATGGAGAAGAAAAAAATGAAGGAGTAAATGAATTGAATTTTTACCTAAAATGGAGAAGAAAAAAAATGAAGTAGTTAAGAGAGAAAATGAAAAAAGAAGAGAGTAAATGAGAGAAAGTAAAAAAGAAGAAAGTGAGAATGGAGAGGGAGAGAAGAAGAAAGTGAGATTGGATAGAAGAAGAAAGTGAAAATGGAGAAGGAGTGAAAGTGAAAATGGAGAAAATGGAGATGGAGAGAAGAAGAAAATGGAGAGGGCGGATTTCTTAAAGTTCTGTGAAGGTCGTCTCTTCAAGAGACGACCTTCATTTACTGACGCCCGTTGGAAGTTGTTGCGGTAAGAAGGTCGTCTCTTCAAGAGACGACTTCGCTACGTCTTGATATAGGTCGTCTCTTGAAGAGACGACCTTGCTCCAGATATATAAAAAGTCGTCTCAAGAGAGACGACCTGCATCGCACACGTGGACAAGGTCGTCTCTTGAGCTTGCAATATTTTTAAAAAAAATTTAAAAACTACAATATTTTTAAAATAAGTTTAAAAACTTATAATATTAAAAAAAAATTCCCATTAAAAGATGCAATAGAATAAGAGGAAAATGTATTAAAAAAATAATAATAATTCTGGTAACCATAAATTCACCTAATAAAAATCTCTTTGCCTAACTTAACTCCACACGGTTTAAATTTTAAAGCTTCTTTACCTACGTTGTTCTTTTGTATTTATACCCATTGAGGCAGCTTTGGATGAATTTTGAATTCTAAAAATTGGACTTTAAGAGAGAGTTTTGTTTTTCGTTTAAGAAATGTTATGTATTTAAATCATTAGCTCTTTTCCAATATTTTAGGGATTTTGTTGAATGTTGCAAAACCCATGTTTCACATTTTTAAATGAAAATTTCTTATTCTAAGACTCCATTTCAAATATTTATGGATTTTTTTTTGTATGTTTTGTTTTTTTGAGAAAACTGGGCCATAAGACTCCATGTATCGCATCTTATCTCTCTCGAGTTACTTTATTAATTACATGTATATACTCTTATATACATAGAGATATAGATGATTCAAAGTGACTAAGTGTATTTGAGTTATAGTTATTATATGTATATATGCTAATAGACATAAGTTTGTTATATTTATTGTTTGTATCATTTTTTATACACATGTATAGAAGACGTGTATGTTACTAGCTAGTATGTAGTATTATAGATCGCTCAAGTTTTTTCATCTTTGTATCATTATATAGGGGTATTTGTACGGATGACCCATTTTCCCGCGCATTAATGACATTTGACCTGACATTTCAAAATAATGAAAATTGACCTATTCTGACATGACAACGTGTGTCAAATTACCCAGAAGGGCAGTATTAAGCCCGTCTCGCATGATCACGCTCTCACGCTCTCGTGGACTCGCTCTCGCGTACTCGCAGGAATGCTCACGCTTACTCGCAGGAACGCTCACGCTTATTCGCAGAAACGTTCACGTTTACTCGCAGAAACGTTCACGTTTAGACGAAGACATGTTTCAACGTTCGAGCGTTCACGCGCGCGCGTCGCAGCGTCGGCGTTCGAGCGCTCACGTGCGCCGCCTTCGCGTAATTTGCGCGCGCATTGCCACGCGTCGAGAATAGGTCGGCCATTATATATCGAGCGTCGAGTCATTCAACATTAACTATAATAAAAATGGGTCTTCCGTACAAATATCTCCATTATATAAACATAAGTATTGAATGATTTGATTTATTTAATTACATGCATATGAGACACATTGTTGTTGATCTTCCTAGTTAGTTTACATATGTATATAATATATATTTTGTTAATAATTGTATTATACCCTTGGTAATAAAATTTTTGTTGTTGTATATATTTGAAATCTTACTTTCGTGTCATACTTATGCCTATAAATTATACTGTTTTGACAAAATCAAGAAGATCCAACAACCATCTTTGTCATTAATTTATGTCATTCTTAAAAAGGTGAGAAGACTCAACAACCGTCTTTGTCATTAATTTATGTCATTCTTAAAAAGGGAGAAGACCTAACAACTTTTTTAAGGGGAGAATACCCAATAACCTTCTTTGAAATTAATGAACGACAAAAGTAGTTTTTATCAAAATATTGAGATTACTTTTGGACGAAAATATCTTCGATAGAGATTTTAAGCTAACCACCTAAAGGAATATCTAAAAAAAAAAGCAATGCATCAAGAAGTAAATAGGTTGCATTAATTTAAATAATCACTTTGATCCCAATAATTAGTTTATGGGATAAATTTGAATATGTTACGAGTTTTATGAGTTGCTAGATTAGCACAAAAAAACAATCAATTAGATCAATTTAAATTACAACAATTGAAGTAACTTTAAGTTAAATTCGACAATAGTGATTATAGATAAACATACAAATGAGACTCATATTCTAGATAGGTTAAAACGTACATATATAATTGTAATTAACCCCCTAATGCACAAGGTAGTAAAATCATCCAAAAATTAACAAAGGATACTAGTTCATTCATAACTAGCAAACTTATTAAACTCTTTATTGTAGGCCCACGACTTTCCCAACTCTTTTTTCTTCTTCTCGCCTCACTCCTACCTCTCTCTTCTCTCCTCTCCTTTCTCTCTCTATTTTTTTACATAATCTTTTTTAATTTTTTAATTTAAAAAAAATCTTTATTTTTTGTATACATTTCTCAACATTATTTTTTTCAAAGGATTTTCTTGTCATTATTACTTTACTAATTAAATATAGTAATTATTAAAAAAATATTTTTATTTTTTATCTTTTAATTTTAATAATTTTTAACAAAATTTTTTTATCTTTATACATCCATTTTGAACTTTAAAATAACATAAATATTTGATATATTTTTTATATTTTATTTTTAATTTAATTATTTAAAACTTCAAAGAATATGTTATACAAAAAAATTATTTTATTAAGTTTGAAAAAAATCTTAAATTAAAATTTTAAAATTGATGAAAACAAGTCTTTAATAAAATTATAAAATATTTATAAAATAATATAATTTAAAATCTCAATTTTATGGTCGATAGAAATAAACACATATTATTTATAATATTGAGAGAATGAAAACATAAAAATCTTCAAGTTTATTTGAATCACTTTAAATTAATGGATTGAAATATTTGTGAATCACATGTAATATTTAAAAAGTATTGTAAGACTTTTTTTTATTTGAAAACTATCAAGGTAAATGAATAATTAATGGAAGAGATACTGAAAAAGAGTGGGGTATTTTGTTCAATTTTTTTTTCTTTAAATTGTATAAAAAAAAAATCAACACAACTTCAGAACTCCAGGTTTAACAAATTTGTACCTAAACACATACTTTAGAACTCCTACTCACTGCAACTCATTGGCCCAACACATAGACTTCCTGACACTAGACTAAACAACTCTTCACTTCAAACATGGGCTTCCTAACTCCCTAGACTTATTAACTCCAATTTCTTGCTCCAAACAACCTCTTAGTCATTCATTTTTTGAGAAAATATCAGTTTTAAACCTCACTTTTTCATGTGTATCAATTTTTACTTTAAGACTTCGTTGATATCTATTTAGGCTTTGTTGAATAGTTTTTAGTTTTTGGATTTTAAAAAAACATTTGAATTCTTAAGTCAAATTTTAAAAACAAAAACAAATTTTTTAAAATTACTTTTTTAGTTTTCAAATCTTAGTTTGATTTTTGAAACATGTGTAAAAAGTAGATAACAAAACAAGAAAACCCATGGGTAGAATTAGAAGTAATATTTATAGAGGTATAATTTTCAAAAAGCAAAGATAAAAAACTAAATGGTTATCAAACGAGGACTTGGGGACTATTTAGATTGCCGGTGAAAAAAAAGTCTTTTTCAAAAATGCATTTTCTTTTAAACATTTTTTTAAAAAAATAAAAATGGCTTAAAATTAAAATACACATGTTGGTATTTTCTCAAAAGTGTTTATCCACAAAAGTTTGTTTGGTTTGCTTTACACTCAAAATGCTTCTACAAATGTATAATTACTATGAAGGACGACTATTAAACACTATAAATTAATAACTTCACATTTATATTTAAAGCACTATGACCAGCCACGGTGGTCGCCAACGGTGCAGATGACGACGAATAGTGAGGTGGCAATGGAAACTAATGGTCACCAGCAATGGTTGTTAGTGGTAGGCACAGGTGGTAGGCGACGAAATCTGGTGGTCCACGATGGTGGTTGTCGACGATGGCGTTAGGGTCACTTGTGGTTGTTTGTAGTTATTGACGGCGATGGTCGCCTACAGTGAGATGATGGTGGATGATGGTAAATTTTGGTGGTCGTTAGTGGCAGTCCCTAGTGGTAGGCTACGAAATTCGGTTGTCACTCGTATGTGTTGTAGACAATGGCGTTCGAAAAATGGTGGTTGCTAGCGGTGATGGTCACCGATAATGGTTGTCGGCATGAGGTAATAGTGACCAACAGTGAAATCTGATAGTCGTCAATATGTGTTGCCAGTGGGGGCACTAGCGGTAGCTTGTGTTGGTTGCCAAGTCGCTAGGGGTTGCCAACAGTCACTAGTGGTGATTGGCTAAGAATTCAAATGTTTTCTGAATAAAAGTAATAAACATTATAGAGAAATGAGGAGAGACAAACACAATTTTCAAAAACTAAAGGCCAATTAATCTAGACTTTTAATTTTATCAACTTACATATTAAATTATGATAAGTGTTGCAATCTTAATCTTAAATTTAGATAAGTATTTCAATTGCTATCCTTTAATAGACTTTCAAATGAAAACCGTCATGAAAATATTCTCATGCGCATTTAATGAATATACAACATATTTCTAGTGCAAAATTATTGAAGTTTTTAAAAAATAGCTAGAGTTGGATTTTTTTTTATGTCTATGAGCCTTTAAATATTTATTCTATCGAAGATTTTGTGCATTAAGCACACTTTTGTGTAAAATCTGATTTTTTTTTTGAATGAGTGAATTTGAAGATATCTTACTCAACTTTTAGAAAAGATTTGAGGTGAGTTTAGTGAATATTGAACCGAGGTAAAAATTGCAACACATATTTAAATTTAGGATTTAATTTGATAAAATTTAAGGCTTACACTAAATTTTAATACAACTTAACAAGTTTGGGGTAAAAATTGATCTTTTCAATTTTTTCTAATTTTTTTTAACTCAATGATGGCAAGGTATCGAGCAATGGACTTTGAGAGAAGTATATGTCTTATCCAATTAACAGATTGGCGATCATTATTTTATTTTAACATAATAAGCTTGGTCTTTAAATAGAATTTAAGAGATTTTTAAACTTAGAAGTATTCAATAGATCGCTAACATGAGTATAACTTGCTACTTAAGGATAACTCAACTTAATAAAACATATATCTTATAGCAAATAAAGGTCAAAGGTTTAAACTTTCACATATTGTTGAACTAAAAAAAAAACTTAACATAGTTCAACTAGTCAAGCTATTGTATCCTTGACCAAAAAGGTCAAACGTCTGAATCATCAACTCTAGAGTTGTTGAATTAAAAAATAATAATCAATAGGTTTTAAATAAGGGGTCGTTTTGTTTAAGGTTTTATTGGATGCCCATTGGTAATAGATGTCTGGGAATAATAAATGTAGAATAAGATGACTGTGTTTGATTTTACATGGGAATGTTATCAGATTTTTATGTAAACAAGTGGTATTTATATTTGTTTGATGAAATTAAAATTTATTTTATGAGTTTGATCTTATAAATCTTATATAATTATGATCTATTATTAATAAAATAATAAAATTAAATATTAAAAAATTAATATTTTTAATGAAAAATAATAATTTTTATAATTGATCACAAATAACTCATGAATGATTAATTAATGATTATCCTTACCCTAAATTAATAATATTTGTAATTAATTGATTAAATATAATATTAGTTAGTTATATGCTTGTTTTATGAAAATTAATGGTTAACATATCACAAATAACTCATGAATAATTAATTATAATGATTATCCTTACTATAAATTAACAATATTTGTAATTAATTGATTAAATATAATATTAATTAGTGATTTAATATAATCTTTTCCTAATAAATTTATAATGAATGTTTATGCTTGTTATATGAAATTAATCCTAAAAACATTATTTTTTTTAACTAATCAAAATTAATGTCAACTAATAAAAATTAATTAATTAATTAAAAATATTTTTAATTAAATAATTAATTATGATTATTGAAAATAAATAAATAAATAAATATATATATATATATACTTAAATATTAATAAAGAAGAGAGAGAGAAAGAGAGAGAAAGAGAGATGGATGGGTATAAAGAAAACCCATCATTCTTGAAGGAGTATAGAAAACTCATCGATTATGAGAAAAAGTGATGCATGAGAATAAGTGATGTTCATGTTTATGCTCACAAATTTTGTTCCAAACAAGAAGATTTAAAACTATTACTTATTCTAATCCTCAAAATCTTACATCAAACGATTGCTAATATTGTTTCTAAGAAGTTGTTTGAGGGTAAGGATTGAGAAATGGAAATGGATAAGAGTTTGTACTAGATTTAGATTTAAAAGGTTGGCCATGAAAATGATGTATTGAGTATTCCTAGTTTTCTCACCAATATACATGATAATTATATATTAAGGGTATTGATCTCTTTCTCCCTGGTTTTTCAATTTGCAAATTTTGAGTTAAAAATATTTGTAAATATGTACAATTATATAATTTAAATAAGTTTTATAAATATAATTCTGTAAAGAAGATTTTGAGTTAAATTACATGTTTAGTTCCTAGATTTTTAGGTTTGTGTCCATTTAGTCCCTAAACTTTAAAACGAGTGGTAATAGGTCTTTAAAATTTTAATTTTATCCCTAATAGGTTCATAAACTTTAAAAGGTCTACAGTTGGCCCTTAAACTTCAATTTTGTGTCTAATAGGTCAATGAATTTTCAATTTTGCACATAATAGATCCTTGAACTATTTAACATTTTAGATTTTTAGGTTTGTTGAACTATTTTTCAAATTTTAAAGACTCAAATTCACATTCGATAATTATTTGATTTTTAAAAATTAAGTCTATAAATATCATTTCTGTATAATTTTTCATGTTTTCTTATCTATATTTTAGATATGTTTTAAAAAAACAAGCCTAGTTTTGAAAACTAAAAAAAGTAGCTTTCAAAAAAAAATTGTTTTTAGAATTTGGCTAGAAATAAAATGTTTCCTTAAGAAATATGAACACTGTTTTGGAGAAGATGAAAGTTATTGTAGAAAAATTGTGAGAAAACAAGTATGATTTTCAAAAATCAAACGGTTATCAAACGAGACGTTAGATATTTCTTTCAAAATCTTAGAGATCTAGTACATATCAAACTCAAATTTCAAGATTAAAAGTGTGTATTTTATGTTAAGATTAAAAGTGGATAGTAGGTGTTGCACATGTCCGTTAAAAATGAAATATAATATAAAAGTTGAAGGTAGGATATTATATATATACAAAATGAACAATTACACTTCGTTATTATTATTTATTTTGGTTACTCACTTATTTTCAAATTTTAGTTTGAACCAAAATATTATATTTTTTATTTGAACCATTTGATTACACACTTAAATTTCAAACTTTAATTTAAACCAAAATATAACTTTTTTTTTCATTTTTTTAAACTTTTTAAAAAAAAATTATTGAAAGAAATTTTAAGGAGATTTATTGGTCAATCTATTTTTGGTTTACAAAAATTCATTGAATTGAGAATATCTATTAGTAAATTAATTTAAACAAAAATATTGATTTTTATATCAAAAATATAATAAATTAAGAAATATTTAGTTTATTTTTTATCATAAAATTAAAGATAGAGAATCTCCCATCAAATAAAATAATTTTTATGATCTAAATATTAATTGTTATTATAGTGTTGGAAATTGCAATGACATTATATTTTTAATAATTATTAGTAATTATATTTAAATATATCAATTACATAAATATGAAAAGAAATGCAAAATTGTGATTAGACTTTTATAAATCCTAACTTAGGAAACTCCTATATATTTATCAATAAATAAAAGAAACAACAAAAGAAATAATAAATAATAAAATAACACAATTACATCAAATTCTCTATTGTTTTCTATTTTTACTTGTGCCTTTAACCAAACTTGCAATTGTTTTATTTTCTGTCTTTCAACAATCATTAGTAGATGGATTGTTGTGTATTTACAAATTTGAAAAGAGAAGAAGAAAAATGGAGTAATTTACCTTAAATCAATCTTCTTGTCATTTACATAAATATATATTTATATATATATAAAAGTACAGTAAATTACATTAATGATCACTCTTCTATTTTTTGAGATTTGAGAAGAAAATCTACAAAGCATACAAAAAATAATCTCTCTATCTGAGATTTGCAAAAACAATTCGTGGCTTGTCGCCCTCTAACATCATAATGAAGTTTCTCCAATAATAACCTTGAGAATTGAAAAATTGGATACGTTGAAAAGAAATATTAGACTTATATAACCATCAAATGTAATAGGAAAAATCACGTAGTTTTTGGAATCATTCTATGATATAGAAGAATTCAATCGTGGTGACATTATATATTAAACAGTATATGACATTTAATTTATTGTTTATTCAAATGTGCAGATATGATATGGTCGATTTGAATAGATTTGTGATATTAATCAATTTATCTATAAAATATAATTTTTTTATTTTTTAATGAATTGTGATATTTTTTTAGAGATGGGTGAAGATTATTTTGTAAAAAACACCATTTAATATATGGGTAAGATATAAATAGAGATTTTAAAATATTTAACTCAATTTTTATATAATATAATTTTTAATTTTTCTTTAACTCGCCATTTATTAATTAAATTGTGTATAAAAATTTAATATATATTTTTTAATAAGTCATACTATGTGTAGTTTTATCTTATCTTTTAATATTTATTTTAATATTTTAAATATGAATTAAAAAGTTTAAATATTAATTTATAAAAAAATAATATAATTAGAGATCGTAGAGTTTTTTTAGTATTAAAAATAATAGATTAAAATATTATTTTGATCTATGTACTAAATCACATTCTATTTTAGTATCTATATTTTTAAATGTCCAAATTTAGTCTTCATACTTCTAATATATCTCTAAATAGTCTTTTATTATTAGTTTGAAGTTAATTTTTATGGAGTTTTGTAAAATAATAATAATGATAATTTTCATTCAAGAAAAAATATAATGAGAATATATTTCCAAAATTTATGGAAGAAAAGGCTAATAGAGATTTTTTTTTTCTTTTTTGAAAAGCTAGCCATTTACCAATGGTAGGAAATAATTTTAAAATTTATGAACAATACAACTACTAAATTTAATCATTTAAAAATATAAAATTAAAATAGAACAAATTCTAAATTACAAAAACCAAACTAATCTCACTGTCTTTTTAGAAAATCATAGCTAAACATTATAGTACAAGAAAATTCTTCTATACTATCGTAGTATATCACGGTAGAAATTTTTTTATACTACCGTAGGAAAATTTTTCATACTACTCTCGTTCATTGTTTGTTACGTTATGTAAAGTCTATTAGTATTAAAAAGATTATCTACAAATTTAAAAATATAATATGAACCAGAGAAGTAATGTGTTCAGATAATATTAGAAATTTCCTTTTATGTAGGACACATGATTTTCGGAAAGAACCTAGATATTGAGTCTTCTCAAAAAAAAGAAAACATTTTTCACGTGATGTTTTGTGCAAAGTCTTCTTTGTTGTTGTTAGGACTTAGGAGAGGACAAGGAGAGTACACGTGGCGGTAGGGTCCGGCAGGGCCACGGATGGCTATATAAAGCCACCGAGCTTAGCATAAGTTTACGTATTTGACCCCAAAAATAAAATAGGTCCATTTCAATGATGGGGATAGTAATGGCATTGGCCCCAACTTGGCTTTTAATAATTGGCATTCTCGTTGCAGCCATAATAATGTAAAAGTATAATTGATGTAAGTGGTACAAAGGAGAGGTTGAACCAATAACTTGAAGGAGGAATTATAAACTCTTTTTTTTATTTAATCTGTTTTTTTCTATACATATTATTAAAGGTAAAAATTTGAGGGGCTCGAACTCTTGGGCCCATGGTAAATACGCGTTTGGATCTTCTAATTCTTACTGTACTCTAAAAAAAAATAAAAGAACAATGTCAAATATTTTAATTTTATTTAAATTTAATATAGTTCGATAAGATTGAGAATTACCATTTTAAAGGTCGAGTTAGATATTTATAAACTTTTTGGTGAAAAATATCTAGAAACCAAAATGTTTATAAAATTATTTAATTGTAAGTATACTTATACACTACCCATGGAGATTATAAATTTTAGACTTAGTATTTTTATTCATAATGATGATATTGACGTGCATTGATTATACATGGCGTTGGAATAGGATTGGAGAATGGAGACAGCAAAAGAGAACTACTTCCATTTCTATTTATATTCCCTTGAATTGAAATTGGAGTTGAGGAATCTTTATTCAAGGGGCAGATTTTTAGGTAGAGAGTTTTGTGTTGTTGTTTGATTGAACTACAAGTTTGGTGAAGTTTTCGAGTAATCATTACTGAATTTAAATATTTAAGATCTCATTGATAATTATTTGATTTTTCATTTTTAGTTTTTAAAAATAATGATGGTTTTCTCATAATTTATCTACCATGAATTTCATCTTCTCTACAATAGTTTCTACATTTCTTGAGCAAAGATTTGAGTTTCTAGCCAAACTCCAAAAACAAAAATAAGTTTTTGAAGACTGTTTTTTTTTTAGTTTTCAAAACTTGACTTGGTTTTTTAAAAGATAGGTAAAAAGTAGATAGAAAAACATGAAAACCTATAAGATGAGAGTAGTATTTATAGTCTTAATTTTCAAAAACTAAATGGTTAATTATCAAATAGGATCTACGTTAAATTGATAAATTTAATCTATATCAATACATTTTACTTTTCCCTCACTTATAGACTAAAAAATTTTCACAAAATTTAACCAAGGATTATCAATTTAGTTAGGAGGAAAATGACCTTACATGAATTTCTACTCTAATTACACCATGTTAAATTACTATTCAAATCTAAAAGTTTAAGCTAATACTACTAAATTCAAAAACTTAGACAAAGCTAATAGGTTCGGATAAATTTAGTCTAAGATCAATACTTTAACACTATATTTTGTACTATGAACTAAAAAAAAAAAATAGATCGTATACCATGCTTTTAATAGATACTTGAATTTTCCTTTCAAAAAAAAATACTTGAATTTTTGAAATTATACCTATCAAACATATGTATTTTCAAAAACTCATCAATATCTTTAAACTTTTCATTTGTTAAGGTATTTGTTATTAATTAAGTTTGATACTTTTTAAAGAGTGGTATTCCATTTTTATAAGTATTTTTAGAGAAGAAAAAATAACATTAGATTTAGTCCCTAGTGTGCTTAGGTTTTTTTTTTTTTAATTTAGTTCATTATGTTTAATATCTTTCCATTTAATTTCTTATTTGTTAACATTTTTCAATTTAGTGTTTCACTATTAAATGTTAAAATTGCTTCATAATAAATCCTACTCAATGTAATATCTTTAGTGAATTGACGGAAATTTTAAAAAGGAAAAATATCATCTGAGAGGGAAAAGTTTCTGATTTCTCCTCCAAATTTTAAACTTTTAAAAAATTTATAAAAATTTTGAGTTTTTTATAACATTTTTTCTCTTGTAATCTCCACCCAATTCACTGAATATTTGTAATGTAAATTTAAAATATCAACCAATTTTCTGATTCACAAAAAAGAAACTAAATTGGACAATTCTAATTTACAAGTGACTAAGTTAAAACTTTTTAAACAATAAAAATTAAATTGAAAAGTTGCCCCAGCAGTAGGAACTAAAATATATAATGGAAGCACTTCCAATTAAATTAAAACATTTCTTTTAAAATTTTATCATAGTTTCATGGCCAAAAATGTCTCTAAGATTTTTTTTTAGTACACCAACAATTGGAGGTGGAGGATTCGAATCCATGGTCTTTTAGTTATGAGTTATATTTGATGTCAGTTGAACTATGTTTTTATTGACATGTTTATATATATATATATATATATATATATATATATATATATATATATATATATATATATAATATACGTTGTTATAGTTATTATCTTGAGTTTTGTTTTTTTTTAATTATATAATTCAAACCTAGAATAAGAATTTAAACCTACGATAAGAGGTTAATGATGTATTTTTTATGCTCTAGATAGAATGCATGTATTTGATAAGTGAAATAGATACATTCTCTTGGGTTCGTTACAACATAATTTCTATCTATAATAAGATAACGTGTGTTATTTGGATGGATATTATTTATTACTTTAGAGATAGGCTATATATGGTGAGAAATATGTGATGTATGATCAACACATTTATTATTTGGTTGCAAGGTCAAACTTTTAAAAATATTTATATTTGTATGTGTTTTTTCTTTGAATGTTTTTGGTTGCAAGGTCAAACTTTTAAAAATTTGTACGTGTTTTTCCTTTGAATGTTTGTGTGTGTGGAAAACCAGTGGAGGGGTAAGCAAGGTTAAAAAAAAAAATCTATGACTCTATGACCTAACTTTTCTAGCACATTGTTATATTTGTAATGTTACATTAAAAAAATCCCTAAAATTGGCTATAATTTTTAAACACCATACAATAAGGTACCTTTTAAAATTTTAATTAAAAATGGTCATTGGGGTACCAAAATTTGCATCCATATTGCCAAGCTCTTAAGCAGTTAGGCCCATGATATATCATGGACTCTCATACTTTTTTTCCTTTTTCTTTTTTTTAATGAGTATCACACATTTCAATTAAAAAAAAATATTTGGATAAGCCAAGTGTATTTTATATATTGTGCAACCCACCTTATAATCACATAAAAAAAATAATTTTTTTTTGTTAAAGAAAAATTTTGTGGTAGAAAAGTGGGTTGCATAGTACCTCCACCCAAGTTGTACTCTTCAACAAATATGTGATAAAAGATAATAAAAGTAATACGTATCATATATATCTACTTAGTTTTGATCAAATTTGTTCATAATTAAAGTCTCACACTCAATTTTTATATAAAATAAATAAATTTAAAAATAGTTCAACAATTGAGAAATTAATAACTTTTTATAGGTCAAAATTTTTAACTTAAACTTACAATGTTATATTTTAAATTTCAAGAATGATTGAATAGTGCGACCATGAAGTATCATGCACAACATTATGTTTTATGTATAAGTTTATGGTTTCTAGCTTTAGAGTTGTGTGTATATATATATATATATATATATATATTATTTTCTAGCTTTATAATTGTGTGTGTATATAAAATTTGTTTACATATCTATTTCTTTCACTTTTGTTTTACCAAGTTTAATATTTGTAATAGGAGGCAACCATCACTTCGCTCAATTTATTATTTTCTAAAAAAGAAATTGTTAAAAGATGGCTGCTTCTGTTTTCAATTTTCATATATACACCACTTTTAAAAAAAATGAAAGAAAAATTAAATGACTAAAACATATGCTAGTGTCTGTGAAATAACCTTAGGTTTTGCCAATTCCCACGTGGGAGAAATTATGCCTATCTATTTATTTTAGAGCTTTAGGGGAAAGAAAAATCAAACTTCAACTTATTAAAGATGGCTATGATCCATATCTAGTCACTTAGCTTGATTAGAGTTGATTCTAAAACTAAAGAATGAATGAATTTTGCATGCAAACACAATTCTTAAGGAGTTGTTTAGAACGTTAAATGAGTTACAATTGTTTAGTCTGAGTTATAATAATTTATATTTGGGTGTGGAGTTATTAACTCTACGGATTATTTATAATCCAGACTATTATATCTCACTTAAAGTCTAAAACAACCCCTAAAAATTCATCAATAAGAAATTATCTGTTTGTTCGTAGCTTAAGTTCACTTCTGCACCTACTCTATAGAATAGTGCACAAAGTGATTAAAATTAAAAAAATGAAATAAAAAATATAAACCCATTGAAATGAATCCATGTGACCCATTATGTGGATGTGGAGGAGGTGGTAACTTCCTACCCAAAAAAAAACTTCTCTCCAGAAGAAGTGATTAGCGGAGGTCACCAACAATTAGTTGATAGTTCTACGAATGTAGGAGAAAGAAAATACAAAAATAATTTGAATTTATATTTAGTGGTTCTTAGATGCATGAAAATTTTTTAATCCACATACAACAATTATTAAAAGTAGTCATATTGGACAACCCCATTAAATAATTTTTCACTTTACAAAGTTACTAAAATTTCCTTCATTTTCTACCAATACTCATTTTCTTTAAGAGAAAATTATGGAGTGAATTTTTTTTAATGATAGATACACTAAAATATTAATATTTAATATTTTCTATCAACTTGAGCATAGTTAAATTAAGGCATATGCTCTCGACTAAGCGATCAGAGGTTAGAATCTCTTTATCCGTAACAAAAGAAAGAAGAAAATAAAGTATGGAAACGAGAGAGAAGTTGCAAAAAAGACAAGTGTTTCAATCGAATTCTATACACCGAAGTGAAAACATTATAAGTATTCATAGGAAAATAAATTAAATAACCAACCACTCACCCACTAATTAACAATATCACTAACATTAAAAATTCTCCTTAATCATCTTCTCTAAGTCACTAAGTCACATCTCACCTAATTAATTAGGAGGCATTACTCTAGAACAGAGACACACTAACATTAATTTCTGATAATTAAAAATTTGGAAAAAAAATCATTTTTGATGTTAAACTGAGTAGGTTGTTTCAATTTTAACCCTATACTTTAAATTCATCCAAATTAAAACTTAGACTTAAATAAGTGTATCAATTTATACCCTCGATTAAATTTTCATTTCACACCCTATTAGAAATGTCTCCCACACATGTCAAAAGTCATGTATTGCTCTATAACAGATACATATTGGTTATTTTTAAAAAAAGATAGATTTGTTGAGCAAAATTGGAGTAGACTCGCTATAATATTTTCAATTTCGAAGCATGACTTTTTTAACTTCTTAGGTTCGTTGATTCTGCTATTTTTTTCATTTTATTAATTGAAGATTTTTTTTCAATTTTAAGGCAGGATTCTAAAACAAAGTTTATTTGCACCATATATTTTCCTCAATGGAGTGCTCTTATTATCGAATCGATCGCCAATGTTATTTTTTTAATTTCTCGTGTGGCTTGAGCTCAATTTGTCCTCCATTGACCACAACAGACGTAGGACTTTTAGAATTGCCCTCGTTAAAATCTTTATCCTCCTTCTTTCTAGCATTGATGTCACTTTAATCCTCCGAAAGACTATCAACGGGTCGACAAGGTCGGTTACGACCAATTCATTGTGTTCATCGGTGTCACTCTGTCCACCATCGCTTTCTCTATTCTCTCCCACATTTTTGTTGAGGTCAAACTCCTCACCACTGATATCAACACAACTACCATGGTCGTCGCCACCTTCAATGACGTCATTACCTAAATCTTCTTCACACTTATTGTCGCTGGTATCGACTCCAAAGGCAAGGAGAACACAAGATTCCATTTGTTTTCATGTAGTCCTACTTTCGAGAGTGGCGTTCATGGTTTTCTTGATGGTAGTAACCCGATCTGAAATGATTTAATTTTTTTTTATAGTTTTTTTTAAAAAAAATAACGAACAAGCACATTAACACAAGGCTTTAGACATGCGTGAGAAACCTTTCAAACGTTGATTGGAATGAAAACTTAACCGATGATGCATATTGATACAGTTATTCAAGTTTGAAATTTAAATGAATGAAATTGAAAGTTTAGGGTTAAAATTTAAAGTCTACTAAATTTGAAGTTTAAATTGATGAGATTGAAAGTTTAGGATAAAATTTATAAAATTGATATAACTCGCCAAAGTTTAGGGTCAATATTTGTTTTTTTTTTTCTCTACAAATTTTAACTTAGTGAAATTATTTGACTAATAAGTGTGTACTAATTTTTTAACCTAAATGTTTTGTTGAACTCAACATATATATTTATATTTATATTTTAAGTATCAACGTGGAGATGGAGGATTGGTCGTTCAGAATTTTTTTAATTCACAGCCAAACAAATCGGTGCTGCAATCTGCCGCGCCAAATACCATCGCATTTCAGCAGGATATTTATAAGTCTTGGTAATTCAAAATTCCAAACGCTTCGAAACTATACGGTTCCCAAATCTTCAATTCTAAAGTTCTCTTCAACCTCTGTTCAGATGGGAAACATGAAATTGCCTACTGCTAAAACAAGAACCAGGAAGCGAGACTCCGATCTCACGAGCTCCGATCAAAGGAAGCGGAACAACGATGATATCAGCCTCGATCTCGACCTTTCCGAGTACGTACTGTTTTCCATTTCTGTTCCACTTTATAGTGATTTTGGAGAAGCTTGATAATGATATTTATTCGGTATGTAGCGATCTCAAAGGGATAATGTCGGCACTGAATCAGATCAGAGAGAGAGCTCAGAAGGACGATCAGAAGAAGAATGAAGAGACTATCTCAAGGTAATTTTAGTCGTTTTGCTCGATCGGAACTTATTGATGATTAGTTAATTGAATGGAGCAGAGGAAATTGTATATTCTTGCGTGCTTATTTCTGATTCTCGAATTTCTGAATACGGCTGCTTGTTTGCGACTTCATTTTCTTTCTTCTGGTAGATTTTGAACTGGCCTCAGTAGTAGTTTGATTTTATGATTTGCTTGATATGATTTCGTATTAAGATTGAAATGATAGCCTCATTCAAACTTAGCTTGCTGCATCAAACTTAATTCGCCTCACCGTTTCTGTCAAACATGTGGCTATTTTCCAACTCAATCCATGTCAGTCTGTTGACAGAGTTCATTTATTTTCTAAGCTAATATTCCTCTTCATGTCCTGCACTAAAACGATATTTTGAATGTTAATTGCATTTTATTGACAGTGTAGCGACTGAGATAAGAGCAATGATTGAGGAGGTGAAATCTAAATTTGAAAAGGACAGGTTAGGTTTCAGAACTATCCTGAATGAGTTCAGGATGGCTGCTCGCTTCAATTTCTGGTTGAATTAGTTATAAACGAATGAAAGAAATTTATTTCCTCCAACCAATTTCAGGCAAAGTTTTGCAAAAGCACTATCGAAAAGCTCAAAAGAGGTCAGTGGAGAACAACGAATCGAAATATTCAACAACAAATTTGAAGTCATTATATTTTGTTGCTAGTTTCATTGTATTAATCCATTTTCCAGATGTTTCTTTACAATTAATATGGCTTGTTTATAGTGTGAAAACTGCTTGAAGGACGAAACTGCTAAATTCCAAGCACTTTACGAGAAATTAACAAAAGAGAAAGCCACACATCTCCAGGCCATAAAAGGTAATATCCACTTCTAGTATTAAGGTGAAAAGTTATGCATTCTTTTCTCCTTACTTCTGTTTAGACTAATTTTCGTTTTATTTATCAAATATCAACTCGCGCTAGGCCTTATTAATTTGTGAGAAAATCCTTAGCAGCTTTATAATTTTTCTTCATCGCATTCATGAGATTAGGTTTCAATGTTTCATCTTATTGCATAAAAGAATCCTCGGTCTGTGAGAGATATCACCGTGATGAGTGGCACTTGGCAAGTATTGACCATGGAGTTAGGTTCTCAACAACGATATATGTTTCATCAATAATGTTTGCATTTTAGAATCATTTCCACCGCAAAGAATTCTGGTGTGCATGATATATCAGTATTGAAGAGTCTTCACTTTTTGATTGAAAATAAACAAGTTTATTTTCTTTTAACTATTATCAATCTGACAAAAGCCACCTCTTTCTTCTTCAAGACGGTTTCTTAAATAGTTTTTCCCCCAAATTTTTTTGTTATGTTTTTAATTTCAGATGTCGTCTGGCTTTGGCAGATACCATTTCCAAATTTGAAGAGGAGAAAGAAAAGCTATTCGCAAAATATGAACAATTGAGTAAGCAAAAAGTTATGCATCAATCAACACAAAACGTTTTATTATTATCTATTTCCCTTCATATGTAACAGGAAAGAGAGAAAGAAGTCTTATATCTGAGCAAGAGAAAGCTTGTGCTGAAAAAATTGCTCAATTGGAGGAGTCTTTGAAAAGGAAAAAGCAGGTATAAAAATAGACCTGTAATTCATAAAATTATCACTAACACCTTCCCTCTTCAATGCTAATGGGCTCCTTTTACACTTGGATCTGGAACAAAGGATGATAAGACTTTCAGCCTTTTGCGGAAGACTCTTGGTTCATTTCTGGAAACTGGTTCAGATGAGGACTTCCCAGCTGACGATTGAAGGTATTAATGGATTGGCCAATGCTGAAAACATTCATGTTTGATTACTCTGCATCACTCTCTTAATTACTCGGAAATCAGTATGCTATCTCTCTCTCTATCTCACAGACAAAAGATTTGCATTGCTTAAGTATCTAGTTTACATTCTCGTACAAGCATGTTTCTCTTGAGGATTGGTAGTTCTCTTATTAGTATAGATTGTAAATTGCAGTACTAAATTGAGCGTTAAAGGCCAGTTCCTTAACTTTAATTGTTCGCCTTACGGCTGTAGCTGCTTTGCCTCTTTAACAATTCCGCTGATCTCTGTGAATTCTGAAGTCAATCTTCATTTCCAAGATTGCATCATCTCTATTAAGCTTTTGGGTCATTCCTAATCATGACATTGTGTACTTAAAAATCAAAATGTTGGGAAGATTTCACATTTCATGATAAAAAGCATGCCCACCAATGTGAATTAATTTATACGGCTTTTGTGGTTGTAATGGATATGATTATTAGACCCTGTATCTTACCTAATGTCCCTACCAACCCTCTTTTACTGGCTGTCAAATGCCAAATCATTGTCCTAGATTCATCCTTATTTTCTTAGACGTGGTTAAATTTAGGATCGGGTGAAATCATAACCATTTTAAATCGTGAGTGGCTAGACAAATTCTACACTAGAGGATGATATCGAAATGTTTATAATAATGTAAGAGCTTTTAACTAAGATTAAAGACACTTTTTAAAATTTTCAATAACCAAAAGTAATTTGAGACATTTTAGAAATAGATTTGTGAAAAAATATTTAAATTTAATTAGTATTTTCTTTTCTCAAAACTGCAAACTCATTCCAAGGATCCTATGCATACTAGTTGATCATACCAAACATCAATTTCTCCAACTTGAGGGAAAAGTGGGTTCTTTTCTCTCTCTCAAACTGCCACTTAAACTAATTCGGTAACACTAAAAAAGACGGTCACAACAATATCCGCAACCCATCCTATAGGGGTGAGCAAAAAAGGAACTCGACAAATCAAAACCGATCGAACCGAACTTGGTCATTCAGTTTATTAGAGGTATCAGTCATGCTCGATTTTGCCAAAAATCAGTCAGGTTGAGGCTTGGTTTGGGGCAAGAACCGACTGAAATTTAAAAAATATATATTATAATAATAAAAATAGAAAACTTTAAATACTTTACCTATTTTTTATTTATTTATTAATTAATTAATTGATAATAAACTGTAAATAAGAAAAGAATAATTAATTATAAAATAAATAAACCGACCAACCGACCGGTTTAAAGAAAAAAAAAGGCGACCGTTCAAACTAAGGAAAAAAAATGCTCAAGTCGTAGAGAGTAGAATTTAAAATCATGATCTCGAAAAATCTGAAAACTAAGGAAACATATGAAGGATCAAATGTAATACGCTCATCTCATTAAACTTCCGCCAACGCTAAATTTAAGATGATTTAAAATTGCCACAACCCAATTTTTCAACAAGAAAAAAGCCATTCCCATAGAACTAATATTCAATAAGGTACATGAAAACAAATAGCAGAAGGCCATTTGCACTTCACAAGAAAAGTCTTGAGCAAGCAGATTACACCAAATCCTGCGGCTAAAAAAGGCCATAAGTGCTAGAAATGAGACCAAATTTAGTTCATAGACAGCTATTTGATCAATCTCTTCAATGAGTACATTGTGCTGCTTTGAATGAGTGTGGCATTCACATTTACAATGAACAACACCGAGATTGCCAGCACCTAATAAGTGAATATAAGTAGGAAGTCAAGTCACAAGGCCTAGATAAGTCAAACATGAGATAAAAACATGTTAGAAGTTGGGAAGTTAGCCCATTCAGTTTCTTTACATAAACTCAATAGATAATAGAGAAATAAAAGGTGCCAATAATGATAATGTTGTTTTCCTTCTCTGCTGATTAAGGCTGCAAAGGAAAAGAAGAATTCAGAAAAACGCCAGTTCTTTTCCTAAGCACAAGTATTTCATATAGATGAGCAGGCACTCTATTGGACGTTAGTAGGAGGGGCTGCTTGCCCCTGCTGAACAGACCACGGTGGGCGTCTATTATGCACCTGCACAGCCACTTAAAGCAGTCAAGAGGCTAAAATTTATAGTCGTGATTTCTCAGTCATACAATTAATAAAACAATCAAGCATCAAAGCAAAGTAACAGTGCAAAATACTCTAACCAACACCCTTATTTCCATAGAATATGAAGAACTTGCGACAAAAGCATCGTAATGATCCACATAATATATATATTTGTTCAGAGAGAGAGAGTTTTAAAGCTGTTAATTGGCATGAATTTGTTAAGCAACTATTCCGATCCATATTGCACGTTACAATATAATTTCATCCATCAAGAAGACTGTAGAAATGGCTGCGGCTCCATGCTCCTTGGCAGTGGACATTACAGCAGTTATACTGTGGTCAACACATGGAGTGATGGGGAGGATTAGTTTCACCAGATTCATGCTTTATGCATCTGTGTTTACGTTAGAAAGGGCACAAATTTCCCACCCAATGATCAAAGAAAGATTAAATTTACAGCAAATCATGTTTCGACATAGTGAATGAATGAGACAACCAGAAAGAATAAAACTGTGTACATATTTAAGCATATTCCAAGCAATAACTTTGTCAGAAAGTGGCAATACATACCCCAATTTCTGTCACACTAGTACACGAGGAACACCTAACTGATGATGCTCCATATGGGTACATAAGCAACACTGCACAAGAACCACATTTAACTTGTCCAACCTCGTGAGCTGGAAAGAGAATGCAGAGGTGTTAGTAGAAGAAAAGGGAAAGTTGTATTATAAGAGTTTGACAGCAGGTCGTTAGAAAGACTGAATCTATTAAGCTAATATTGAATAGTGAATCATGAAAGAATGACAAAATAGATAAACTTGAACTGCCTCCAAAGTTTGGGGCTTCGGACAGGCGCGAACTTTTTAAAACAAGATAGAATTGAACTGCCAAGAAAATTCATGCTGAAGTATTTTTCTTCTATACATGAATTTCATTTTTTTCAATAGATTCCATAAATGATCAATTACATCCCCTGATCCCAATTCCAGGAAATTAAAGTTGACATATAGAATCAGACTCTATTCTAATCCCATCTACTCAATTTGTCAAATTTCAATCAATCCATGATGGAGTACCTATTTAATTGATGGATACAAGGGTCAGAGAATACTTCGACAATTGCACACACATAGTAGAGACCCTTCTGGCAGGGAAAAATTTGCTTTCAAGTTTCAACTACGTGCATGTATTGACAACAGAAAGGAAAAGAAAAAAGTAATGATCAATTGAATATCAAGCTATATACAATTACCGAATTTATAAACTTGTCTAGTATTCGCTCATCTCAAGGCTAAGAGGATGGAACTCAACAAATGTACTCGGTGGCTCTGACAATAAGGGTGTGGATACCTTGAATGCTCGAATGGGAGAAAATGATTCAGATTTCAATGTCTGTAAAACCACCTAAATCCATCTATAACCCATTTGAGAAATATCGCAGATCCTACAATATTTGATTTTATGTAGAACATAGATGTTTGGAGGCACAATCACATAATGTAAATCATTTACCACTATAACCAATTCCCTCAATTATTACATATAGGTCAAAAGAAAGTGGTATACAGGCACCAGCCAAGCAGTACCACAAGAAACAGATATTCAAAGTTACTGCCGAACACTTGACCCTCCTATGAAAGAGGACGCAGCAGGAAGAAAACTGATTTGAAGAGCATAAAGTTTGGGAAGTGCTAATGGCACTTTGAAACCAATGTAAGTGGAATCTTTGTTAGACTAGTATTGATATAACTAAATTTACTCCAACCTATCAGTTTAAGTTGTTGAGTTAATTGGTGATTTAATATGGTATTAGAACAGGAGGTCCTGAGTTCGAACTCATGTAAAATCGTTTCCTTCCCAATTAATATTGATTTCCACTTGTTTGGTTTTTCTTCAAATTTCCAAACTCACAAGTGGGAGGTGTTAGACTAGTATTTATATAATTAAATTTATTCCAACCTATCAGCTTAAGCTTTTGGATAAACTTAATTGGTGATATAAGAATCTTCTAAAAAATTAGTTAAAAGCTAACAGCATATGAGCAAGACAACTTTTAAGGAAGAAAAGAATAGTAAAAACTAAAAGAAAGAAGGAAAAGAGACAGAACCTTCTAACACATAGTTGACTGTTAAACAGCAAGAGCACTGAACAAATCTGGCTCCTTTTAAATACTTAAGTAGGCGACGGCAGGAACCACAGACCATTTGTGCCATATCAGCTGCAGATCAAAACGTCTCCAGTGAGAAGATTTTGAACACATCCAATGACGATATTGGAGACTTACAGAAAAACATGCTAATACCAATGTTCTAAATTCCATCCACTTTTGTCGAATTAACATCAATTCCATGAACTGAATCTACGTGTGAACTATAATTGTTTAAGCGGACTAATAGCGCACAGAATTGAATTGAACTAATTCCAAAAGGATTTTTGCTGATAAATTGGGTTCCATAAGTAAGTGGAAGAAACCACCAAATCGATTCGCTCACAAACATGAACACAAGAAAATAATGTGCAAAAATTACTAAACAAAATGTCAACTTATGTTTTTGCAGTCAATCAACAGAAGTTCGACCACATGAATTAAAGCTGGGAAAAAAATCGATGCTTCGAATCTCAGAACACAGACAGTTTTGTAAACCAGAAAAGAGAACTAAAATTGAGTTAGGAGTTAGTAATTCGAGAGAGCTGCGACAAGATTAACACGGTACCGCAGCAGATATCCAATTTATCATGTATGTGAATACATGATTCTAAGACGGGCGATCACCAAATAGGCATCAGAAGGATATCGGACGTGAATTGGACACGAAGTATAACTGAAATAAAACTGGGAAGCACTCACAAGAAAGTGGCGGCGGTGGTGGAGGCGGCAGCGGCGGAGTGATAGGTTCCCATCCAGGCGGAGGTCCGTCATCTTCGTCTTTCTCGATTTCATGGTCTTCCATTCTCTCGATTCGTCGTTCTCAGAGAATCGACCATGTTTTCTACGGCGGACTATAAACCTCCCGCGCTGATACGGAGAACTCTTGTCGCACTGACTTCTCCATTGTTCTTTTAATTCTATTTTTAGGTTTAAATTTTAATGCTCTTTTTTTTAGATTTAGTTTAATTTAATTTAAATGTTTTAAATTTTATTTTGGTTTTTTTAAATAGTACATGAGGTTTGAATATCTGACCTCAGTAATGGAGTACATAGCTAGGTTTATTTTGACTCTAATATTTTGGTTATTATTATATCTTCACATTTTTTTATTTCTTATTTTGGTCACTTCATTATAAAAATGTCTCTTTTAGTTTGTATAGTATTTAAATTTTGTCTGACCTTTGTGCTCTGCTTGTGGATGATGATCCAATCTGTCGATCTTAAAATAACTTATCTCCATAAGGGAAGAAATGAGGATTTGTTTGAATCATGAAAGTTTCGTTTGATAACTATTTTGTGTTTTAATTTTTAATTTTTGAAAATTAAATTTGTTTTTTCTCCTTCTCCTACGGTAGTTTTTATCTCTCTTAAGGAAGCATTTGGATGTCTAACAAAATTCCAAAAACAAAAACAAATTTTTAAAAGCTTAAAAAAGTAGTTTCTAAAAATTTATTTTTGTTTTTGAAATTCGACTAAGCATCCACATGTTTCTTTAAAAGAGATGAAAATCATGGTAGATCAATTTGAAAAAAAAAAAATAGTTATCAAACAGGATCTAAATTTATAGGAGTAGATTGGAATCGTTTCCAAGAGACCAATGAAACTCTTCAAATTTTGATTTTTTCCTCTTCTCAATTTAATTTGTCACCTGCTTTCAATTAATTTTAAATTGTGATATGAATTGAACAATTTTTCTCTCCTCAATTAGCCCATGTGTGCTTTCAATTATTTCAGATGGTGAATTTTAGTTTTCTTTTAGTACTAATTTTAGTTAATTCATATGCATTGTTTCTACACTACATTTTAAACTTGTATTTAGCAAATGGATACTTTAACTCATTTCATAAAAGTAGACTAAAAATAAAAATCATAAACGTTGGTCTAAGGTATTGTTATCATTTTATTTAAAAAAAAATGTTCTATTTAGTAAATTATTTTTTTAGTACAGTTAGAGCATGTAATTTGTACCTCTAACTACTAATTAAATGTTATTAATATATTATATTCACCAAATAAATAAATATAATATAAATTCAAGTGAGTACAATTAACTTTTTAAAAAGTATACAAAAATTTTGAAAACATGTATATTTGTCTAAATTGATAAACTAATAATACTAATTAACCAATCCATTACATTATATATTCTAAAAGCAATGTGATATTTAAAAAAACTAATAAATGTATGAAATTTAAAAGGTTTGAATATGAAAAATTTTGTTTTCTCATTTTATAAAAAATAAAAGACTGAGTCTTTAATTATAATTAGTTATGAAATTTTACTTGGGTAGAAATTTCTAAAGTTTGGTAACTTTTCAATTATCTCCTGCAATAAAAGGAAGGACTTTCATCATTCTTTCCCAATAATTCGAGCTTCACATTATTTCTGTTTGTTTTTAGTTTTCTCTTATTAATTTTCTTTGCTTTTAAAACCTCTTTAATCTTAAAATCAATTCAAGGTTTTCTTGACACATCTGAGAAGAATGGTATGCATGCAAGTATCAAATCTATTAAACTTTATGAAATTGGGTAGAAATTATCGATTAAGAGATGTATATGAGTGTTTATAGAATCATAATTATACACGTACTCCTTATTTTTCTTTTTGAGAATAGGTGCATTTATAAAATAGACATTTTTAATTCATGAATTTTGAGAAATAGGTTTATAAGGTATCTTGACCATTTTTTTAATTATTTTAATGTTAATGAAAATTTAAAAATAATAAAATAATAAAAACAAAAACTCCCTCTCTCTCTCCTCTCACTCACTTCGCCCTCCTTCTCTCTCATCTCCCCTTTTTTGCTTTTTCCTCCTCCTCCTCCATGTATGAAATCTCAATCTAACAATAATCAACACTAAGTCAATACATCAAACTTTTAAGATATGACAATGAAAGAAAATCAAGGGACATGGATACAAAGACGACATAATAGAAAACCCAATGAAACATCATTTTTACTTTGTTCATTCAAATCTCGTTCAAATTCTTTTAAGAATTTTTAGCACTTGACGGAGATTGAGAATCTAAGAATCGAGTTCTCTCTTTTTTTATATCTCAATTTTGAAGAAAGAGAGAGAAGATGGGAGATGAGAGAGTGGGAGGGAGAGAAGTTTTTTTATTATTATTATTATTTTATTATTTTAATTTTTCATTAACATTCAAATAATTTTAAAAATCAACCAAAGATCTTTTAAACCTATTTTTCAATGGAGAGAGATTAAAAAGGTCTATTTTGAAAACTCATAAACTAAATGCACCTATTCCTGAAAACTCACAACCAGAAGGAAAAAATTGAAATCTTGAGACTATTAGACATAAAATTTAAATTTATATCTATCAAATCAATTAATTTTTTAAAATTTCAAATTTGTTAGAGATCTGACAAACATAAAAATGAAGTTTAGGGACCTTTTGAAAGTTCAAGCGCCAAATAGATACAAAATTCAAACTTCAAAGACTTAATTTGTAATTCAACCAAATAATCATAATAAATACGAGGAAAGTTCAATTACACCCACAAATTGTCTAGTTCTATCAATTTTTACTATAAAGTATAAACTTTCAATTTCATTATAATTGGACCATAACTTAGATAAGTGTTACAATTTTTGTCTTCTCAATTTTTGCTAATTCACCCACTAATTAAGAAAACTAATACAAAAATCTTCATAGAGTCACTAATTTTATTAAAATAAAGTTTGACACAAAATTAAATTTGATTAATGTACAAATTAAGTATTGAATAATCTTGCCAAGATTCATAAAGTTTAATAAAAAAATAAGTTCTAAAGGCATTTTTCTTTGAACTCTATCAATTCTATACTATATATATGTTTTAGAATCCATTAAATACATATGATAATACTTTTTTTTAATGATATTGCAAACGAAAATTTATCAAAAATTAAGATTGCAACATTTTTTAAAAACATTTAGGATTATGATTGCAATAAATATGTAAGATTGAGGAAATTTAATGAAATAAAAAGTTTAGAATAAAAATGGATAAACACAAAATTGATTTTTTCTGTAATAATATGCAAATCATTTGTTTATTAAGTTTCCAAAAAAAAAAATTGTTTATGAAAAGAAGAAAAAAAATCCCACCTAAAAGAAAGGCAAGAAGTCCAATTGAGGATAAAAATCTTCCCGCGACTTTGATTTAGCCATAAACAAGCCCAAATATTCCAACCATTCATCTTCTTCAACTGTTCCCCACCACTCCCCTGTCATCATTGCAATAAAAATCTGCTCCACCACCGCCATTAACATGATGTAGAGCACCAAAAATGCGAAACCCAGAAGCCGACTAAGCTCGTAAACCTGTAGATTCTCTAATTTCTTCAAGAACATGGCTTGTGGGTTTGTTTCCATGACAATCGTACCTCTAAGTTCGAGTTCAAGTTACAGCCCCTGCTTATCCTATGTTCGGAGAGGTGCGTTGCTCCATAATCTCTCAGGTGAAAGTCCAAGAGTTCACTGCTCAAATATTAGCCGAGATTTATCTCTAACCACCGGTAAGATTATCAATTCCTCTGTCTTCTTCTCTTGTTCTTCAATTGTTCGATGAATTCATTGTGAAGTGTTTGAGGAATCTATGTATTTTGACGACTATGCATAATTTCAAATGAAATTTAAACTTTCCACTGGGCATTGTCTGTTGCTTGCTTCACTCAGTTATGAAGTTTGCATTTATATAAAATTGCTTCTGATTGCTTATTAGTTAACATGGCTGTGGATAACTTATGGCAGAGAGGTTAGGAAATGGCGATGCTATGACTGGAGGAGCTTTTGATTTTAACAAAGCAACTACATCGCTTACTGAAAGGTCAATCTCTACATCAAAGAAGGTTACTCTTGTAAGGCATGGCCTTAGCACTTGGAATGAAGAGAGTAGAGTTCAGGTTTGTACTGTTTCTGCTTTAATCATTGATCTTTTCGACCTTGGGGCATAAGTTGAATGCTTGTTCGATTGCTCGATATCGATTGTCATGTGCTTGTCTTCATGTGTGTTTAATTATAGGTTGTGTTTATGAGCTAATTTAGTTTGTTCTGGACTTGCCTCATGTATGTTTGGTTTATGAGATCATGTCTATGGATGAATTACTATATGATTATGCTATTTGGAAAACCTGTTGGTTTATATCATACCTGTTGAAGGGATGTTGGTTTATAAGTCAATGAAAAGTTAGCCTTCATAGATACTTACATCAAATTAAAACAATCAAGTTTCCATCTGATTATCTTGGGCTTTCAAATTTAGTTCATCTGACAAGAGAAACATAAGGAGCTGTTAGCAACATGGCTGAAATATTTGGTGCTTGCTTTATAAAATTTATGCACCATATCTCTAAATAAGGACAATACTTCCTTGCAATTAAACAGCAGTAAATTTTCACTGCTCACCCTAAATTTTTGACAAATAGGAGAGAGAAACGCGTTGAGGAGGAGGGATAAGACATAAGAGATACTTTTTCTTTTTTTTAAAAAAAATTAATCACATGTATAAAATTTAATGGGAATTCTAATGCCAAGTAGGAATTCTAATGCCAAGTCTAATATATTTTATTCTTTGATGAATATGAAAATTATGAAGGTAGTTGTTGATACCCACACTTGAGAGACTTGAATCTATTTTTAAGACTACCTGCTTGAATTTGATTACTAATTTGAATGAGTTTGCAAATTCTCCCTAAATGAACTATAGACAATGAAAATTTGAGATTTCTATTTCTAAGAAGACCGTAAAGATAGCAACTGATTTGAACTTTAATGTACAGATTCCATTCTTCTTGCTCATGGATTTAATTTTACATCGAGCCTACTTTTGTTGAACTAACATGCAGGGAAGCTCGGACTTATCTATCTTAACACAAACTGGGGTGCAGCAAGCAGAAAAATGCAGAAGAGCCTTGTCAAACATAAATTTTGATAGATGTTTTGCAAGTCCAATATCACGCGCCAAGGTTGGGAAGGATTCAAATATATATATGTGTGTGTGTGTATATGTGTATATATATATATTCTTTTCTTTTTCATTACAATATATTGTTTCATCAAATTGAAACTATTTCCTTGGGTGCAGTCAACTGCTGAAGTTTTATGGCAAGGAAGGGAAGAAGAACTGGTTTTTCTTGATTCTCTGAAGGAAGCCCACCTTTTTTTTCTTGAAGGCATGAAAAATGGTCTGTGCCCTGCTTGAGCATACTAGAATTTTGATTACCATTTTACTACGTCATAAAGATTATGTTTGCAAGTAACCCAAAGTTGAATGTCTTATCACTTCATACATTCAAACAAGCTAAACACCACAAGTTCCATTGAAAATGGTTTTGGATAATGCTCTGTTTTAAATTCTAGGAGATAAATATTTTCTTCTTGGAACTGGTTTATCTCTTATTTGTTTTCTGAATTTGAGATTTGAGACTTCTTGTAGATCTTAAAATATTGCTTAGAATACGTCCTTGTGTACATTCTGCTTCGATCATAGAAATCATGATTAGAATTTGGAGGCAGTGGATGCTAAGAAGATTTATCCAAAGGAGTACACAACATGGCGAGAAGATCCTGCTAAATTTTGCGTAAATGGTGTCTACCCTCTTCGAAAAATTTGGGCAACAGCAAGAGAAGCTTGGAGGGAAATCTTATTATCACCTGTGAGATATTTTCATTCAATCTATTCTATCAATTACAAGCTTGTCTGACTGCCCTCTAACAAGTACATTTTGTTGATTATCAGGGAGAGAATTTTGTGGTGGTCACTCACAAGTCTATATTGCGGGCACTCGTCTGCACGGCTTTGGGGCTTGGCCCTGAGAGGTATATGATGCCATTAATATCCTTGTGGACCAAAATGAATTTAGACTTATTGATTGTGTCTAATAAGTTTAGGGGCTTCCTTCACACAAGCTTGAAAGTTCCTTTAGGAACTGAACTTATATTTAACACCTTTCAATTTCCAAAATTTTGAAGAATTCTATGTGCTATCGATTTCATGATTCAGGTTCCGATCGATCGAGATAAACAATGGTGGGATATCTGTGTTCAAGTTCAACGAAAGAGGAGAGGCAATGCTTCAATCTTTGAATATGACAGCACACATGTATAGCGATCACACCTATTTATACTAAAACTAGGAAGTATGTTGAAATGGAAAAAAAAAAAATCTTGACAGAGTATGTAGAAATGAGAATGATACGGTATTTTTTCATAAAGATAATGATTTTGCATGAAAATGAAATCTCAGGCTTGTTTTGTGAGCGATATGGGCCTCTAATTAAATGATTTGCTTGGGATGGGTCGCTCCAATTTTTCCAAACTTTACATGAATTCCCCAAAAAGGGGTGAAAAGATCAATATTTTTAGTTATCTTTTGTCATTGAGAAGAGCGTGGCAGTGTCAAGCATGGCGCCTGGCGGGCGAATATTTGAAGTTTGAAGCGTCAATTTACAAGCAAAAATTTGACGTAAGCCACATCATTTATTTACCCTATCGGCCAAGGGTTTGAAAATATTTTGACAATGGATCTCTTCTTTAAATTTTTTATATCATTTACGGGTTGTGGATTATAATCATTTTAGAATTATATAATATGTATTTAGATACAAAGTTATAATACTTTTTTTTGTTTTATTAGAACCATGGTAATTCCATTAACTATTAACTATCATTTGTTGTGATACAAATAGGAGAAATTTGATTAGCCACAAGGGACTAAAGTAATCCAAATTGAAAAATTGCAATTCCATAATTCCATTAATCCCAGAACCCCTTTTCGCGCCAGATTATGAGCCAGGTAATTATGTTCCCGCCTAATATGACTAAAACGACATTCAATAAACATATGTCTAATGGATCAAATGTCATGGACATAGTTCTTTATGTATGTTGTAGGTTCCAGGTCACCAATGGTAATTGCCACAACATATAAAGAATCAGAATAGAAGTGTACGTATCCTCTGTAACTCCAACTGTCGTGCCAATTTCAGTCCATCGTACAAGGTCAAAACTTCTGAACAACCTGGATTAGTGTAGATGCCATATTTGTTGGCCATGACCTCCAAAAGTATCCAGTTCTCATAAAAAATAGCTACACTCACCCTTGTTTTTCCATCTTGCTCATTACAAGCTGCATCCACCAATATGTGAACACCATTGGAATTTCGTCTGCTCGTAACCTCAACAGTTGGGACGTATGCACACCTTTTAGATGAGTCATTCACAGATTGGTACTCTCATAAAGATTGCATTAACCAATCGCTTCTCAGTAAAGCGGGTTGAACTGGACGTTTAAAACCGTTGTTGTTTTGTTGTTCCAAATTCTCGAAGAACGTACGCAAATCAATTAAAAAACTAGATTATTATAACTCATGTAGTGCCTCAAATATGTCTTTAGATATTATCTTCAATGCTCTCCTGTATTATTTTTGTTTTATATTAAGACAAGTTCTCAAAAATTTAAATATGAAACTTATTACACACCCTATTCACACAAACACACCAGAAAAAAAAAAAGAAGAAAAAATCTCTTAGGTATCGAGGAACTCATCCATATGGTTAGTTTGGGATTAAATAAATAAAAAAGGAGTTCCTCTTATTAGTGAGGAGGCTAATTTTATTTCTTGCCAGTTTTCTTTATAAGATAAAACGATTTATTTGAATGTTGAATAGATAATAATAGATATACTCCTTATAATTTATGATTTGTTGGAATTATTTGTGCCGGGGGAGTAAATAAATTTTCGGTTACACTTTATTACAATATTTTCTTAAAACACATGAGAAGTTTTTAGTGATAATTTATTAGTAGATTCTATTATAATTTAAACATAGTTTAATTAGCTAAGGTGCGTATTTTCAATCAAAATGTGAAGAAATTTGAAAATTTTGAATTTTTTTCACTTTTAAGTGTTTAGTTAACAAAATAATAATAAATAAATAAAATAATTGGCGAACCGTATGAGTGAAAGTAGCTTTTTATTATGACAGTAGATTTAAATAATTGGGTTGGTCACCTTGGTTGGACCCATGAGATTCGCAATCCAATAAACAATAATTTTTGCCATCATGAAACCGATTAAATTAGGGGGTTTCTCCGATATGTAAGAAATCGGAACCGTAAAGAACCAAAAACAATTTAATTTATAATTAACAAACACTTTGTACATTCTTGAAAAACACGAAGGGGAGATGATTGCCGTTAGTAGGAGTGATATTGGCTCGGTTTTCATCGATTTTAGGTCAAATCGAGAATCGAACTGATCCAATCGATTTTTATCAAAAGAGCAACCGAACTAAAGTTCAATAAAAAACAAAATCATTAGTTCACTTGACCATTGGTTTGGTTTTTTTATTCCATTTTCAGTTTTTTTTTTTTTTTTTTACAAATCTCATGTTATTTTATTTCTTAGTTTCACCTATATTTTAATATTTTTTGCCTCTAAATTTCTTACACACCTCAATAATAATTCATAGAGCTAACAATCTTATTTTGTTACTTTAAAATAAATTGAAAGAAAACGGATGAAACGATGCAAGAATGAATAGGGATTTAATTTGGGTTTTTTTTAGGTATATATATATATACTTCAGTTTGGTTCGATTTTTAATGATTTTTCTAAATGAAAATCGAACCAAACCAATATTTTTTAGTTTTTCCAAAACAAAAACCAAGATGTCAATTTTTCTTCTAAAAAACCAAACCACATCATTGGATCGGTTTAGTTTTGTTTGGTTCGGTTCAGTTTGATTGATTTTCGGTTAAAACTATCACCTCTAGCCGTTGGATACATTGCGGACAATTAAGCCATGCAATAGTAATACATGTAATAATGTAAGAAATAAGAATGTCTTTTTTCGTTTTTCATTTTCTTATTTTTGAAGTTCTATGAGTTTCAAAAAAATTAATTACATGCAACTGATGTTAGAAAAACCTAATTTCCCTCCCTACAAATGAAATTATGATTAGTCAATGACCTGTAATACATTTTTTAACACAATAAATGTGGGTGCGAATTTGAAATCCTTTTTTTGAGTTCAAAGACAGTTGATAGTAAAGGAATTCGAGTCTTTAAACTTTTGGTCAAGAGCACATGTTGTTATGGGTAAAATTAGACCAATAAAAATGAGTTGACTAAAGGGTTGCAATGAAAGCCCAAACAAAGAAAGAAGTCAATACAAAATAGTGAATCGACCCAAAACGAGAAAAGACAAAGAAACGAGCTTGGGCTCACGAGACTGACCACATAGCGAGGCTTTATTTTGGGCCTTGCCTCGACCCTTCAAGGAGGAGATGAAGACAAACTTCAGGGCAACCCAAGCCCTTGCTCGACTGACCACATGGAAACGCCCACGTTTGGGCCTTGTCTTGGTCTCTCATGGCCAGTAGACTCTCAATTGCCTATTTTGGTCCTTCCGTTCTCAACTGACAATGGAAAACCTTAGGAATGGGGTATTTAACTTTCAAGAGAGAGCGAGGTAAGTTGATTTTAATCACCTAAACCCTCATAAAATTCTTAAACTTTCTATGATTTAAGGATTGATGTTCAAGTTTTTCTTATCTTGCAGGTCGCGTTCTTCCCCCATAATACAAATTCACCATGGTTGTCACGTGGAGGTCAGCTGAGATTTCTTTTGTCCTAAATTTGGCAACAACACATGCCAATTACTTATGAGCAATGTTCATTTTAGCAGCTAATTTGAGTTGTTGAACTATTTCATTCTACATATAAAGAGAGATCTCACAATTTAAAAGATATATACATGGACTTTTTCTTTTATTGTCAATTGTTTTGGAAATAGAACCTAGTATTTCTGTAATACTCCACATATTACACAACCCATGTGATTCAAACATATCCTCGTTTCATCCACACAATGCATCATCCATAGAACAATCATGAACACTATCAACTCCTCGTTCAGATCTTCAATTGCCCTACAAAAAAGAGTAGCACAATCAAAGTAGAGAGGGTAAAAAAAATAGATTTATCTGTGTCAACTAGAGATGTCCACAGGGAAGGGCAGGGTCGAGGAATGGCTTCCCCGTCCCCGTCTCCCATTTCATTCTCGTTCCCGCGAAATCCTCCATTTAATTTAATTTCGCGGGAACGAGGTGGAGATTCCTCGCAGAAAATTTGTAGGGAATAATTCTCCGTTTATCATTTCTATTTTCCTAAATTTTATTAATTTTTTTTTGAAAATTTTTATTTAAATGTTAATTCTTAATTAGAATTTAGAGATTTCTACTCCAGAGATTTTTTTTTCAATTTTCTTAGAAAAATAAAATTATAATTAATAAAAATTTAGAATTATGATTTATTATATATATATAAATATATATATTTAAAAAATAAATTAATTGGGACGATAACGGGGTCAGGGATGGGATATCTGTTCCTGTATAGCTAACAGGAAAAAATTTCTCTCCGCTCCCTCTCCCTCTCCCATTCTCTGCCAAGAAAATAGACATCCCTAGGGCCAACTCGTTGTTTACACTTTTGTTAAGATCTCATTGCCTTCGAGAACACATCTACCCTTCCTATCCATGTGAAATCTTGTACAACTTTTCTTTCAAACCAAAAAAAAAAATCTATATTTGATATAGAATAAGGGAACCAAGATACTTCCCGTGATCTATAACTACTTTAACTTGTATGGTATTAACATGAATAGCCGTTAACATATTTTTTGGGGTTAAATTATAAGTTTAGTCTATAAATTTTTAAATTTGTATCTTAATTTTTAAACTTAAAAAAATATCTAATTAGTCTAAAAACTCAATTTCGCGTCTAATAAATCATGGACATATTTACAATTTTTTTAAAAATAACTTATCTATTAGACATAAAATTGAACTTCATGTCTAATGAGACATAAAATTGAACTTCATGTCTAATGAGACCTAAGGGTCTATTTAGTAGATAATATAAATCCTGTTTTATGTTTTTTTTTAACTACTGAGTTATGTGAATATGCGTTTGACAAATGTGTTTTTGAAAATTGTTACCGAATTTAATGATCTAAGTGGTACAAATTCTTTAAGCAACATTTTTTTATTTTCATTATATCTAAATTTTGAATTTGAAATTTTAAACTGCGAAATTATATTAAAAATGATAATTTTTTTTAACAAACATAGTATTCTATGTTATAAACTCAATGTATTTTTTAAAATTAAAATGTGTATAATATAATATATTATAAATTATATGATAATGTAAAATAATGATTATACAAAATTTATAACAAAAAAATATGTTCATAACTTAATTAATAATGATTTATATTTAACAAATTAATTAATAACGGTTTGTATTATTAATTAAAAATGATTTATATTTAACAAATTAATTAATAACAGTTTTATATTCAACCTAATATTTAGTTTTGCAATTCACGGTCGATAAATATATTATAGAACAACAATTATTTAAACTAGAATCCAATTTTTAAATCTATTACGAAACATGTATATGAAAACATGAAATACAACTATGTTTTCATTAAATCTCTTTTTTTTCAAAATTTTGTTTTCAAATTGCCTATCAAGCAAATCTTAAGATTCAATTTTGTATCTATTATGTCCAAAAAAATTTAAAAAAATATCGAATAGGTCAAGTACCTAAAATGTGAACACAAAATCACAAGTTAAACACCTAGTAGATACATTTTTCAAGTTTAAGGACCCATTGAATACAAATTGAAAGTTCATAAACCTGTTAATACTATAATTTAGACATCAAATAAACACAAATTTAAAAAGTTAAATATTAAACACCTAATTTAATCACTTTTTTTTTTCTTAAGATCAAATAAACTTCAAATCTCTCCACTAATTAAAAAATAAAATTCAAAATTTCTTTTTTGAAGGGAAAAATTCAAACTCATTAAATACGGCAACCTTCGTAATTATATATGTTGCGTTTTGTACTCAAATTTTATGTATATATGTTGCCTACTAAAAGAGAGAGAGAGAAAAAAAAGGAGGAAATGTGAATATATCATATATGTTGCGTTTTCCGTTTTTCTTAAGATAATTTTAGTTTTTAATTTACTATTATTATTTTTGCTAAATTATAAAAACTACCATAAACTTTTCCACGTGTAAAAAAAATATTTATTATATTCTTTTAAAAGTTGCAATTTTATTTTTAAATTTTTTATAAATGTGAAACTATTTTTGTAATAGAAAATTGTTAAAGACGTTGGATGAAAAATCAATATATTTGAATATCGTAATATAATTCAAGTAACTATGGTTAGTTACACTCATGTCATTCTATGTCACTTGATTTTCCATTTAACATTAGATCAAGTTTATAGGGCAACTTTCAAATGACAAAGTTAACGAGTATATTTTATAATTTAACTTTAAAAAATTGTTCTCTCCTTTTCTTCTTAATAAAAAAAAAAAGTTTATTTTTTTAGTACAATAAAGTTTGAGGATAATTCAAACTTCTAGACCTATTCATCATGAATATATATCAATTACCGCTAGATTAGGCTCATTTTCACTCCAAGTATTTTTTTTAAGCATTTAAATATTTTTTTAGTATAATTAAACTCCATAAGTTGGTTTATAACTCTGAGTAAGTACATACTAGTCAATAAATTTAGGTTATTTTTAAATTAAATCTATATTATTTTTAAAAAGCCACTAGTACAATTTTGAAATTTTATGACATTGAAAAATTGTCATAAATACATTTTATGACCTTTTTTTCAGTCGTCCACCATCAAGAAAATTTTATACATGACACATTAAATATCTGTCATAATTAACTGTTTTATGACAATTAATGGTTGTAAAAAAACGTATTCAAGACATTTTTTAAAAGTTATGAAAAACTTTTTATGACAATTAAACATTGTCAATAAATAACTCTTAAAACCGACGTTTTCGTCAAGATATATATATTAATGACAATTTTTAAACGTCATAAAAATTAATTTCAGTATCGAGCATGTTGTTTATATGACAACAAAAAATGTTAAATGACAATATTCTTGTGTCAAGTATTTGTTTTCTATGATAGTTCGTAGTTGCCAACAAAAAAAATTTACTCAAGACCCAGTTTACTTAAGCTAAATAAGCCCACTAAGAAGCTCATGTTAACTTGATGCTAAAATGAAGAAGGGAGAAACATTTTATAGGAGAAGATGGTTGCCCAAAACACAAAAATTTCGATGTGAGACAAATGGAGTTTTTATGACATTGGAAAATTGTCATAAGTTTTTGAAAATACGAAAATCATCGTTTTTTCTCGCTAAAAACGCGCCTCCAACAATTTATGACAATTTTTTTGTCTCCTTCTCTCTTATTTGGTTTAGCTATGGTGTCGTAGAATGTCAAATTTGTAGTAGTGAGCTGATATAATCTCTTACATTTTAACTTTTTTTTTGTTTTAAATTATATATTCATCATTTTTTTTAGTTGAGTTCAACAAATAAGAGTGGTGATTCAAAATCTAATTTTTAGTCGAGGATATATGTTTTTAATCACTACAAGTGTGCTTAGCTTGACAATTATACCTTCCTCATTGATGAAATATTAAAAATGACTATTATAAAATTTCATGACATGATACTTGGCAAATTTCATGACATGATACTTGGCAAAGTGACAACCATTTAAAATTGTATTAAAAACTAGATATTTAGAATAGTAACTAGGTTATGATAACTTTACTCGTCGATTCTTCCCTTTGTTTCTTTTATCTTGGACATTTCACTTGGAATGCTATGCATTCTTTTCAATCTTGTACTTGAGCTGAATACCGATCCAATTTCGATGAAAAAAAGCAAAAATGTGCGCATAAAACTAAAGCGCCAATGCGCCAAGTATTATTTAGTAAAGCAAGCAACTTTAGACATCTTAAAATGAAAAAAAAAACTAATTTTTTCTCTTAACTTTAAAGAAATTGGTAGAAAAATCAATTTTTCTTCTCCTAGGTGATCTAATTTTTAGTCTAATTTCTATCCTATCACATAAGATTATAAGTCAATTTTTAATGCATGAGATATTATTAAAAAAAAATTGATGTAAAAAATAAAATTAGAATATTTCAAATAATGAACATGAAATACTTAGACTATCTTTGATAACGATTTCGTTTTTAGTTTTTATAAATCAAACCTATTACTATTTCTATATATGAATTTACTTGTTTTATTCTTACTTTTTACATATATTTTAAAAAATTAAGTCAAGTTTTTAAAATTAAAAAAATTTATTTTTGTTTTTGAAACTCGACTTAAAACTTAATAAGTATAATTTATAAAAATAAAAAATAAAAATTAAATAATGATGAAACAAAGTGGTAAATATTAAGGTCTAAAATATATATTTCTCAACTAATTATAATTTTTTTAAAAATAGCGATCAACGTTTCTAAATCTAAACAACCTTTTCAAAAACAAATAAATAAAGTATTTTGTGAACAGTAATAGATGAATAAAATTCTGACGCTACACGTGGGACGTACGCCATGCCACTTCAGCGCCTTTTGTCCATATCCGAAACCATGTCTTAAATTTCATTTAAAAATCTTTATTAATCTAATTGCCAATAAATTTCAAAACTAAGACCGTTTTAAGTTGTAAAATCTCTGTCTGTAACTGATACCAAAAAACAAATAAAAAGGGAAAAAAAACGTCTTGTTCTGTTCAAGCTTAGAGGTGGTCCCGCACATGTCAGTAACGCTACAATGCCTAAAGTCCACGCGCGCGGGGTGCGCGTGCGTAAGTGTAACGAATACTTTTTGAAAATGTGGGAATAGAATATACACCGCACTATGCGCTTTAAGCCACCCTGTCGAATTGGCTTTTTTTCACTCCATATATATATATATATATATATAAAGCGAATGGGAAAGTGAAAGTAATTTGTAAAAGTACAATCATTTAATGAACATTTACTTTTATTATTGGTCATATTTTGAAAATATCCTCTAGTTTTACAAAATTCTGTCTTAATTTAAAGAATATACATTCTTTTTTTTTTTTAAGTACAATACAAGAAGATATAAAGTTTTTTTTAATTTTTTTAATCCGTATACTATGTTCATGTTAATAATTGATGAGTATCTTCTTGTTGTAGTATGCTAAAATTGATATTTAAAAAATCTCGAGCATAAATAATTTAATGCGGGAAAAAATTATCAATTTGATTTAATTTATTTAGCGTAGAATAGTTCAAATTTGCTAAAAGGATAGTTTTATAATTAAGATCATGCAAGTTGTATAATAGGATGGCATTTGAAAGGAAATATTATACAAAAAAAAAATGTAATATGAAAAAAAGTAAATAATTTGATAAAATTAGAGTAGCCTAACTAAGATGGAGTTAGCAAAGAATATATTTAGTTTTAAAAAGAACTAGAGCATAGTTTTCCTTTTTTTTTCTTAATTTCTTTTAACAAACTTGCATTTTTTTATAGAATTATTTTAAAATTAGTTTTCGAAATGGCATTTTATATAAAAGCGTGGGTCATCCTAAATTTGAATTTGGATTGAACTCGAAATAAAAAAATCATTCAAAATATATTTGGTAAAATGGAATTATTATAAATACAATAGAAAATACAATAAGACAATTTTTTTTTTTTGAAATTTTGTTGACAATTCTCTCCCATAACTATTAGACATTAAAAGAAAGATAATTACCTTTTTATTTATTGTCCAAATTTTCTTTTTCCATTTCAATTTCTGGAAAGAGGTTATTTACGAGCATGACACGACAAGTCGGAAAAAGGAAGTTCTTCATCTCTCAGCATTTTCCTCTCTCAGTTTCAACCCTCTCCTCTTCGCTTGAGAGAGTGTAGAAGTAGAAGGATAAATTTCTCCTTATCTTTTTGGAGTTCGTTCAGAAAGTCGCCGTTGTTTCTTTATCCACCGGCGGTACTCACGGTTACGGCGCATTAAGGAACCTGATAATGAAAGCAGTTTCTTGTCGGAAACTGAAGGAACTTTGAGAGGAGAAATTAGAGTCTGGTTATCATGAATCTGAGGCAGCGTCCTCAAGCGGCGGGTCGCGGTGGCTTTCCGAACGCGCCGCCACCACCACCGCCGGAGCCCTACAACATAATTCCTATTCATGATCTTCTCACTGACCACCCTTCTCTTCAGTCGCCGGAGGTACGCGCCGCCGCCGCCGCCTTACGCACTGTAGGGGAACTGAGGAGGCCTTCGTTTGTTCCATGGAACCCTAAGTACGATCTCTTGGACTGGCTTGGGCTCTTCTTTGGGTTTCAGAGCGATAACGTTCGGAACCAACGCGAGCATCTGGTCCTCCACCTTAGTAATTCCCAAATGCGGCTTCGCTTCCCTCCCTCCCGGCCGGACGAACTCGACCGTTCAGTGCTTCGCAACTTCCGCCGGAAGCTTCTTCACAGTTACACTTCGTGGTGTTCATATTTAGGCCGAAAATCCAATGTACGGCTCTCAAGCCGGGACCAGAGTGAGGGCCGGCGAGAATTGCTGTATGTGTCGCTTTACCTTTTAATTTGGGGAGAGGCTGCTAATCTTCGATTTGTTCCTGAATGTATATGTTATATCTATCATTTTATGGCGATGGAACTAAACCAGATTCTCGATGATTATATAGACCCTGACACGGGTAGGCCATATTCGCCTGCGATTCACGGAGACTGTGCATTTTTGAAGAGTGTGGTAATGCCTATTTACCAGACTATTAAGATCGAGGTTGAGAGTAGCAGAAATGGTTCGGCTCCACACTCGGCCTGGAGAAATTACGACGATATCAACGAATATTTCTGGAGTAGGAGGTGTTTCCAGAATCTCGGGTGGCCCTTAAATTTAAGTAGTAATTTTTTTGCGACGACACCTAAAAACAGGCGAGTGGGGAAGACAGGTTTTGTGGAGCAGAGGTCGTTTTGGAACATATTTAGGAGCTTTGACAAGCTTTGGGTATTGTTACTATTGTTTTTACAAGCTTCTATCATTGTTGCTTGGCAGGGGCATCAGTATCCATGGATAGCTTTGAAGAGTAGGGATGTGCAGGTGGAGTTGCTCACTGTATTCATCACTTGGAGCGGTCTGCGGTTGTTTCAGGCTGTGCTCGATGCTGGAACTCAGTATAGTTTGATATCGAGGGAGACCGTGTGGCTAGGAGTCAGAATGCTGCTAAAGGGCTTGGCTGCCATTGCGTGGATTATAGTTTTTGCCGTATTTTATGCACGGATTTGGAGTCAGAAGAATTCAGATGGCTTTTGGTCAGATGAGGCAAATGGGAAGATATTTGTTTTTCTTCGAGCTGTCTTTGCTTTTCTTATCCCCGAGCTGTTGGCTTTGCTACTCTTCGTTCTTCCATGGATTAGGAATGGACTCGAGGAATTAGATTGGAAAGTGATGTATCTGTTTACATGGTGGTTTCATACTCGAATTTTTATTGGCCGTGGCTTGCGAGAAGGGCTTATAGATAATATCAAGTACACAATTTTCTGGGTAGCTGTATTGGCTTCCAAATTTTCATTTAGTTACTTCTTTCAGATCCAGCCCCTTGTTGGTCCAACCAAGGGACTTCTGAACCTCAAGGGTCCTTATAAATGGCATGAATTTTTTGGTAGCACCAATATTGTAGCAGTTGTGTTGTTATGGACTCCTGTTGTGCTAATATACCTCATGGATTTGCAGATATGGTATTCTATCTACTCATCACTTGTTGGTGCTATAGTTGGGCTGTTTTTGCATTTGGGTGAGATCCGGAATATTGGTCAGCTAAGGCTTAGATTTCAATTCTTTGCTAGTGCAATGCAATTTAATCTCATGCCAGAGGTACAAGAACCCACACCTACAATGACACGCCTGAAGAAAGTTCGAGATGCCATCCATCGATTGAAGCTGCGATATGGACTTGGCCAATCTTACAAAAAGATCGAATCAAGCATGATAGATACTACCAGGTTTGCTTTGATTTGGAATGAGATTATCATAACTATGAGGGAAGAAGATCACATCAGTGATAGAGATTTCGAGCTCTTGGAGCTTCCACCTAATTATTGGAGCATTCGGGTAATCCGTTGGCCATGTTTCCTCCTATGCAACGAGCTGCTCCTAGCTCTCAGTCAGGCAACAGAGCTTGCAAATAAATCTGACGAGGATCTTTGGTCAAAGATATGCAAGAATGAGTATCAGAGATGTGCTGTAATTGAAGCATATGATAGTGTGAAGGCCTTGCTTTTGAATATTGTTAAATATGGTTCTGAAGAGAACTCAATTGTTGCAAAATTATTTAAGGACATGGATAACGTTATTGGAAATGGGCAGTTCATGGCGGCATACAACCCAACTGTGCTACCAGAAATTCACACCAAGTTAATATCACTTCTTGAGCTTCTAATAGGAACTAAGAAAGATCTGAGTAAGGCAGTGAATATATTACAGGCCTTGTATGAACTTTCCATCAGAGAGTTCCCAAGATTGAAGAAATCCACCAAGCAGTTGAGAGAAGAAGGGTTGGTGCCTCGTAATCCAGCTACTGATGAAGGATTGCTCTTTGAGAATGCAGTTGAATTTCCTGGTTTAGAGGACAAAATATTTTATAGGAATGTCCAGCGTCTGTATACAATTCTTACATCTAGAGACTCAATGCATAACGTCCCTTCCAATCTCGAGGCTAGAAGACGATTAGCTTTCTTTAGCAATTCACTTTTTATGAACATGCCCCGTGCTCTGTATGTGGAAAAAATGATGCCTTTCAGTGTTCTGACCCCATACTACGATGAAGAAGTTGTATATGGAAAAGAAATGTTAAGAAGTGAGAATGAGGATGGTGTTTCGACTTTATTCTATCTGCAGAGAATCTATGAAGATGAGTGGAGGAATTTTCTGGAGCGAATGCATAGAGAGGGTTTGGAGCATGAGGATGACATATGGACGAAAAAGTCGAGGGACCTCCGTCTTTGGGCATCATATAGGGGTCAGACTTTATCTCGAACTGTTAGGGGCATGATGTATTATTATAGGGCACTAAAAATGTTTTCATTTCTAGATACTGCATCTGAGATGGACATTAGAATGGGATCACAAGAAATTGCTTCACATGGTTCAATAACTCGAAAACATGCCTTGGATGGTTTGCATTCAACACAACCTCCTCCTTCCAGGAATTTGAATAGTGCGTCTACTGGAGAAGACCTGTTATTTAGAGGATATGACTATGGGAAGGCCCTTATGAAATTCACCTATGTGGTTACCTGCCAGGTTTATGGGCTGCAAAAAGCAAAAGGAGACTCTCGTGCAGAGGAGATATTAAATTTGATGAAGGAAAACGAAACCCTTAGAGTTGCCTATGTTGACGAAGTTCACCGTGCAAGGGACGAGGTTGAATTTTACTCTGTTCTTGTAAAGTATGATCAAGAGCTACAGAGGGAGGTTGTGATCTATCGAATTAGGTTACCTGGTCCCTTGAAGCTTGGAGAAGGGAAACCAGAAAATCAGAACCATGCAATTATCTTTACACGAGGTGATGCAATTCAAACCATTGACATGAACCAAGATAATTATTTTGAGGAGGCTCTTAAGATGCGAAATTTATTGGAAGAATTCAACAACTATTATGGTATTAGGAAGCCAACCATCTTAGGTGTTCGTGAGAATGTCTTCACGGGTTCAGTGTCCTCTCTTGCTTGGTTCATGTCCGCACAAGAGACTAACTTTGTGACTCTAGCACAGAGAGTTCTGGCAAACCCTTTAAAGGTAAGAATGCATTATGGTCACCCTGATGTATTTGATAGATTCTGGTTTTTGACTCGTGGTGGGATCAGCAAGGCTTCTAGAGTGATCAATATTAGCGAGGATATATTTGCTGGCTTCAATTGCACGCTTAGAGGGGGCAACGTGACACACCATGAATATATACAGGTGGGCAAGGGAAGAGATGTTGGCTTAAATCAAATCTCTATGTTTGAGGCCAAGGTGGCCAGTGGCAATGGTGAGCAGGTTCTGAGCAGGGATATATACCGGTTGGGTCATAGATTGGACTTCTTTCGAATGCTTTCAGTTTTCTACACAACTGTTGGTTACTATTTCAACACAATGCTTGTAGTATTGTCTGTTTATACATTTTTATGGGGCCGACTTTATCTTGCACTTAGTGGGGTTGAGGATGCAGCAGCAGCTTCAAGTTCTGAAAACAATAGAGCCCTTGGGGCAATCTTGAATCAGCAGTTTATAATCCAACTTGGTCTCTTCACTGCACTACCAATGATTGTGGAGAACAGCCTAGAGCACGGGTTCCTTCCAGCAATTTGGAACTTCTTGACAATGCAGTTGCAGCTAGCATCATTTTTTTACACTTTCTCTTTGGGAACTCGTACCCATTTCTTTGGGCGAACTATTCTTCATGGTGGAGCTAAGTATCGGGCAACAGGACGCGGGTTTGTGGTGCAGCACAAGAGCTTTGCTGAAAACTACAGACTATATGCTCGAAGCCACTTTGTGAAGGCAATTGAGCTTGGGGTTATTTTAATAGTGTATGCTTCCCGGAGCCCTCTGGCCAGAAGTACTTTTACTTTTATCATTTTGTCCATCTCTAGCTGGTTTCTCGTAGTTTCGTGGATAATGGCCCCCTTCATGTTTAATCCTTCTGGATTTGATTGGTTGAAGACTGTATACGACTTTGATGATTTTATTAATTGGTTATGGAATGCTGGTGGAGTGTTCACAAAAGCAGAACAGAGCTGGGAAGCATGGTGGCTTGAGGAGAACAGCCATCTGAGAACAACTGGTCTTTGGGGAAAACTTCTGGAGATCATTTTGGATCTTCGTTTCTTCTTCTTCCAGTACGCAATTGTATATCACCTTAATATTACTGGTGACAACACCAGTATAGCTGTCTATTTTATTTCCTGGGTATCCATGATTGTACTTGTTGGGATTTATATTGTTATAGCATATGCTCGGGACAAGTATGCTGCGAAGGAGCATATCTATTACCGACTGGTTCAATTAATAGTCATAGTGATTACAGTACTTGTGATTATTATATTGATGCAGTTCACTCCCTTTAACACGGGCGATCTTGTTACTTGTCTCTTGGCATTCATTCCCACTGGCTGGGGCATAATATCAATAGCTCAGGTGCTTAGACCTTTTTTGCAAACCACTGTCGTGTGGGATACTGTTGTTTCATTGGCTCGGTTGTATGATCTACTGTTTGGAGTGATTGCCATGGCCCCATTGGCACTGTTCTCATGGTTGCCTGGTTTCCAGTCAATGCAAACAAGAATCTTATTCAATGAAGCCTTCAGTCGAGGCCTCCAGATATCTCGTATCATTGCTGGCAAAAAGAGTGTGTGAGATGTGAATTCAGGTACTCCCCTTTTCAACCTTTTCTAGAAACTTCACAAGCATTTTCCTTAGTTGATCTAACTGCCCTACTTGCATATAAGTGAAAATGTGGAACTCCGCTCAATTACTGTTGGCAGTCTATTCTTTTGTGTTTTGAGTGTAAAGCTTTCATTGCATGCTTCCTCTTTGTTCTTCATTTCCTTTTTGTTATGGATATCATTTGCACTTGCATTTTTATGTTTTGGTTAGAATATAAGTTTGGTCATGAACTTTCGGCCGTGTCATGTATTTTGGGTTGATTCTGTTTTAATTTTAATTGTTCATATCATGTGTTTAAAAGAACCTCATCATGAAGTTCAGCAACTTATTAGATAGAACTCTACAATGATTGCTTTGTGTTTCATGTTATGAGTTTTTTCAACTACATGATGAAACTGAGTTGGTTCGGCCATTGCCAATATCTCAGATCTTGGAGCTTTCAGCGATGCATTTCTGGGAACCACGGCATTCACCCTACCATGTATGTGCATTTGATGAAATCGAGTCGAGCCACTGGTGTTTCACACGAAGGGACTCAGGAATTCCTTCACATTCAAGATTTGTATTTTGTACATACTGTTCATATTTAATGTAGTAGCCATGCACTGTTACTGTTGATACCCAACCATGCTGAGGTCATTTTGACTAAATTTTCAGTCCTCAAGCTGGTTACTGTATTTTTACTGAAAACTAGTTCTGATAGAACTTTCCTCTACCCAGTCCACATTGAAATCCTTGATGATTCTGTATCTGTCATGTCGAGGCTTTTGACTACTATGTTACTATAGAATATAGATCCAGTGAATTGGACTGATTGAAATGAGCTTCTTGAAGAGATGATTTGCAAATTACCATATTTGAAGAATTTGTTTAAAAACTACAGACTACAGAGGGCTCACTTCCTTCGTCACTGTTTTCTTCAACTAAATAATGAAAACAGTAACTGCCCAACTACTGTTGGGTCTGGCTGACCTCTCCTTGCAGTGTTCAGATGAACATGTTTTCCAACGGTAATCAGGGAAATTATAAAGAATGTTTCTGAAATTTGTCCTTTCTTTTGAACAATATTACTCTTAACTTTTCATAAACTTTTATGAAAAGTCTCTATTTTGAAAATATTCCTTCTTTCCAAAGTTGCAGAGATAAAGATAGCATTGCAACTTTTAAGAGTGCTTTTATGTTTTTATTTTCTTTATAATCTAGCTACCCAAACAACTCAAACCTCTATCATCATTGCATCAAACTAATAGTGATATGTTTGGAATTAAATTAGTCTGAAACATGCATTTAATCACTCAAAATCAAGATTCAAAATCAGACAATTTCAAAATCACTTCCAAACATACTTACTTTGAGTTATGGTTAAGCTAAGAAACTGCAATAAAAATGATTTTTTTAGTTCAATAATGTCTCAAAAGCTTCTAGGTCATTTGCAATTGTCTGTTCCCTGTTAAGCAAATTGTTCAGAGGTTAGTGCGAGTAGGTGGAGGGCCTGGAAAGTGTTGTCACTCTACCTTGGCTTCTTCCAAAATGGTAAAAAGAAAAGAAAAGAAAAAAAAACCATCCCCTACCTTTTTATATCTTTTGTCTTAAAGCAACATGATCAGTTTTTTCTCCTGTGGATCAAATACAAGTTAAACTCAATATCTCAGAGAAAGAATTTGCGAACACTTGCGAGAGAGATTGTAAAACTTGCTATTTGTTCATATGACTCAAAACTCAAGGAAGCTTTGCAATAATCAAAATACAAACTATGTCTTATCTTACAATTCCTCATTGCTTATGGTTGGCACTTTATCATATGAAGGACCCTGTTTATGAAGAACTCTTGGAAGTATGCATCGACCACCGAACCGCTGCTGCAAGAAGATAACAAGAGCTAATAGAAGACCACTGCAAGGGATGATGATGTCCCAGGCAGTGGAATAGAAGTCTAGTTTGTGGTTTGCATATATGTATGATAAATCAAGGTACCAGCTGGAATGATGAGCCCTGTAAAGGTCATAAGCATGAGGTAGTAGACGTACAAATGTGGTTCCCATGTAGAAGGAGAAGGATAGAGCCCTTTCTTTAGAATCAAATATCAAGTTGAATATGATCTGTGGTACCAGAAAACCGTCCAAGACTAAACCTGCAAACGATTTGAGAACCTCCCAGAAAGAGTTTTGCTGGTACGAGAGCTGCCGAGTAGTATAAAATTGATACCCTTTGCGGTTCGGTTGGAGAAATGGCATGTATGAGCTCTTGTAAGAATTTTTCCACTTATAAACGAGCCAAGCAATCAAAATGCCGACTGCATACAATGGTAGAGTCAGATAAGTAACTTTTTTCTCAGAATCCCACAAGCCCTTCTCACTTGTATTGCCCTGTCTTGACGACCAAGTGAGCTGGAGAAGACGCAACTGCAAAAGGAAAGCTACCATTGTTACTACTCTAACAATTACTTCATTAACTTCAAGCCATCCGCCACTGCCAAGAAACACGCTCTGCTGATTACGCCTTGCTGCAAACATTGCTTCAAAGTTCAACAGAAGAGGAATCATGTGTCCCAAACACATAATTACCACCATCAAAACAGAAACGAAAGGAAGCACCTCTGGATGTTTATTTACGTAAAAGAGTTGCAAGACCAGAAAAAGACAAGCAAGTGTATTGGAAACCAAAACCATAGTGATTTCAAGGTCCATTCTCCATATGGATTCTTTAGCTTGGTTCGTATACATTGAAACTGAAGACAACTCCAGATTATCAAAATAAAAAGGATCCGACTTTGGCCTTTTGCTTTCAATGGTTCCCTTAATATGATCCATCCCACCCGCATCTAGAGGTGGAAATTGGACTTTGACAACAATTTCACAGTCTAGTGTATGGTTTTTCATGAGTTGCCAGCATCCTGTCATACACAAAGAACCGGTATTCTTATCATAAATTCCTTCGGCAGAAATCTCCACTTTTTTTGATGAAAGGCTTTCTCCAGCTAACTTGAAATCATAAAAAGCACTGAAACTTATCCTATAGCTAATGTTCAGCCGACTATTTGGATAGTTGGGCATTGGAACTGCAGACTGTCTTCGTCCTGACAAAGTCAAGTTACCCGGCCACCCTTGATATACACCATTCTGATAAAAATGCTGACCGAAAAATAATGGCGATGCGTAACCCCGTGCAATCTGCCCTTTGCTGTTCTTTAAGGATATATAAAATCTCATGTCTGATGAATTCCCATTAGGGAATGCCTTTTCCTTACCATAAACTTTTTTACTTTGGGGACAAGAACTTTGTGGTCCAACCTCAGTATAGTCATATTTGACTTGAGAAGGATCTATCAACATTTCATTAAAACTACGAAACCCAATTTTCTGAAAGTAACCCGACTCGTTTGCAGATTTGATGCTCCAAATTTGACCCACAACAGTACTTCGGTTTCTGATAGAAAAAACAGCTGGTAATATCAGACTCAACCTTATTGAACAATCACCAACGGAAGCATTTGTTAACGATTGTGTATAGTTCAGGATTCGGCAGGCAACAGCACAAAGCCGGTTTTCCTTCTGATCCCAAATTCCTTCAGCAATCAAGGTGTTACTAGGTATGAAAGAATATTTATCGACATGATCGCTTGAGTTGATAAAGTGCAATAACATTCGCATTTTACCCTCATGGGTGCAATCAATTCCTTCATAATTCATTGAAACAGGCAAGTATGTGACATTCTTACCAAGAGGATTGCAGTTCACATCATCACAGTCACTTTCATACTCCAAGTCAAACGTATCAGAAAGCATACCAATTGCTGAACATACATTTTGAGATAGATTCAGACCTCTACCATTCCCACTCAAGCAACCACCCTCAACTCCGTTATCTATTAATGTATAGTTGTAACCCGTAGTCCCGGCTAGACTCAAGATTGAAACAGGCTCGAAAAATTCCGGATCACTATTATCATTCAAACTTTCCAAAGTTCCAGTAGTCAAACTATGTAAAATGGTGAAATTTGTAGGACAATCCAGCTTAAGAACAACATTCTGATACTGTAAAACGCCCGAATTCGTGAAACTCGTACCTGATCCAACCATACATATCTTCCCAGATGATTGCGACCAAAACCCATCGAGGGAAAATCCCACTCTCCGCCTCCAGGGCTGAGTTTTCGGTCCCCGGTACCGAACCAATCGCAATCGACGGTGCTTGGACTCGACAGAATCAAGATACATCGTCGAGCCTCGAAGAACCAATTTCGCTTGGACTTTAATCACGCCAGGGGAGACGGTTTTACGGGCACTATGCATATAAAGAAATAGATATCTGGGAGAAATAGAAGCCGAACCTGGGGTTAGGCCGATGATCTTGTCGCCTCCAGAGAAGTAACTGTTCCTGAACTGGAACCTGGGAGTGGCAGCGGCGAAGGAAGAGGGGTCGGTGTCTAAAGGCGATTTGGGGACGATTTGATTGCAATGTTGATCGTATAGGGCTTCGATATTTGAATTGCGATTTTGGACCATCGAAGTCGTTGACGGAATGTTGAGGAGGAAGAAGGCGAAGAAGAAGAAGAAGAGAAGGGGAATCCATGGGGATTGGAAGGGCTTAAACAGAGAAGTGAAGCGTTGAAGGAACATGATGAAAATGGAGCCGATTCCAATGGGTTACGGGCAAAAGAGAGTTCATAAATACCGATCGGTCAAACTCCGGACAAGCTGCAGAATCGGATCGGTAAGCCAGCCCCGCCGGCTGACATGAGGTAAGCAAAGCTGGAGCATAGTGCAAACTACAAAACGGATTTTAAAAAACAATAAAACAATTCAAAATAAGTTAAAATTTTGCTGTCCATCCAAGTTTTGTAATGATATTTAGAAGATCCTTTTGATTTTTAGTTTTTGGAGTCTAGTTTTTTGAGAATGAAGTCTAATAATACCATTTTCATGCTCGTACTTGTTTTATTATCTAATTTTTACGTGTGTTTTAAAAATTAAGTAGATTTGAAAACTAAAAAAAAAGTTAGTTTTCAAAATTTGTTTTTGTGTTTTTGGAATTTAACTAACAATTCAAAAAAAAATGTTAGAAAAATAAAATTTATTGTATAAAAATGATGAGAAAACAATTTTAAAAATAAAATGGTTATCAAATGAATCTGATTTTTTGTTTTTGAAAAGCAAGTTTATAAACACTACTACCACCCGTGAGTTTGTTTGTTTTGTTATTTATTTTTACAAATGTGTTTCAAAATCTAAGCAAATTTTGAAGACTAAAAAAAGTAATTTTAAAAATTTTATATTTTTTGAAATTTGACTAAAAATTCAAATGTTTTTTTTTAAGAAAATGAAAACCATTGTAAATGAATGATTAGAAACAAATAGAATTTTGGAAAGTTTAAATCGTCGTCAAATCGAATGATTATAAAATGTGTCCTTGCTTTTTAAACTAAAGTTTTAAATAGGCTTCTAGACCTCTTATTTGTGTTGAATAGATTTATGGGATAAATTATAAATGAGGCAATTTTTTGTTAATTTGAAATGTGACAAATGAAGCTTGCAATATAGTAAAGGATGGGTAAAGAAATGGGATGAGTTTACGTTTAGTAACGGAAGGCTAAGATATATGGGTTTGTAAGTTTTCTTACTAAGAGTTAGTTCAACAATTACATGGTGAAGCTAAGTTGATCGATCTTGCAATAAATATTAGTATACATTGAGTTGAGTTATATAATATAATATTAGTATACATTGAGTTGAGTTATATAATATTTGACGTTGCTAATTCATTTCTATCTTTAAATACCTCAATTTGGATATAAATATGCACCTATTCTTTGTGTCATCCACCAAAAATACCACTAAGTTTTTCATGCCTCTTAGTATCTTTTTGTGACATGTTGCTCAAGGGACACTACTTTTTTTTTAAAAAAAAAAAATATTATTGTAGATTTTAAAAGTTTTTATAAAAATATTGCACTTTCCAACTTATTATAAGAATATTGTTGTTATAATTAGCCGGTCGATTGTCATCTCTTGAAGATGGGATCAATCATACGCGATAGATGGTCATCTCTTTAAGAGTCGGTTATTCGTGCGATTCTTTTTTAAAAATTAGACAGGTGAATGGTCGTAAAGAGACCATCTTTACATTTACCTATTGTCGACAATGGTGATCGCCAATAACAAAACCCTAATCAATGAAAAAGATATTTTAAAATAAAACATATACATTTGAAGCAATCTTGATTCTTATGTAGATTTCTAATTAAGTTTCTTTTAGAAACAAATCTTTTTTGTATGATTTAAATAATTTTCAAGGGGCAAAAGCTGAAGCTTATTTGGAACTTGGAGACTCAACTCAATTGTTTTCTTCTGTAGGAAGGATGGAGCAGCGCGTTGAAATTTGCCCATTGGACAATAACAAGAAAGAATAAATAAATAAATAAAAATGATAAATAATAACTAATTAACCACAGTTTTGAAGCAAATACTAAATATCGGAAAATTTCAGCCAAGAAGACTAGTTGGCCTGCAATTTCAATGTTTCATCGCACCAAAGAAACAGTAGTAGGATTTTTCAAAAAACTTCTCCAAATTGAGGCCACCACAATCTTACCTACAGTTATGTACCATTAAATACCTGAGAGAGAAATGAAAAACTATCTCGAATTTGTATCTAGTAGGTATTAATTATTAAAAGACATCTAAATTTTTGAATCTACATCTAACTCTAACTATTGCTTCAATTATGAAGCAGATTGAATAATTTTTTTTATGAGATGCAGAAGAATTAAAAGAAGGGCAAGAATCATTAGACTTTATTAAGTTTCAAAAAGACATGAATAAAAGTATATATATCTGTTTTTAGTTCAATTGTTACAATGATATTAAAAAAAAAAAGGAAGAGACTAAAAAGGGCTGGGATGGGCTGTGAAATCAGTAGGAATTTGGCAGCAACCCATAAAAACAATTATTATTAAATATAGTTTGCTCTGCTCTATATACATGAGAAATGAATGGGAAGTCCAAAAGAAGAAGAAAGAATGAGAAAATGAACTATGTAGAAATAGAATTAGAGCACTCATCTTGCACAACCATCCTAGCCCCAGTATATATATTTTAAAAGGGGTTGTAGAAAAAGCATAAAAATAAAACTCTTCTGAACAAAACTTCAACTCAAATCATTGTCCCTTGTACCTGCAGTGACTTTACGATGACGCCTAGACCTCCTCTCTCGACTTCGCCTCGGGGAAGCCTTCCTCGGTAAACTTGAAGCTCTTTCAGACGAGTCATTGACTGGATTAATTGTAGAAGATGGTAGAGAAGGTGGAAGTGGTGGAGGATGGACAGCCATGGAAACAGGAGAAGCCTTTTGTTCAAGTACCTCTCTATGATATTTCTGCAGGACAAAGAGAAGTATAAGGTACAAAATAGAAAGCCCCGTTTAATAACCAATTTGGTTTTTGAAAATTAAGCTTGTTTTCTCTCATTTTCTCTACAAAAGTTTTCATCTCTTAAAGAAACATTTGGATGTTTAGCCAAATTCCAAAAACAAAAACAAGTTTTTGAAAACTAAAACTAGTTTTTAAAAATTTGTTTTTGTTTTTGTTTTTTAAATTTGACTAGACATCCACATGTTTACTTGAGGCCACATTTTGATATTCCAATAATTGTAGTAATGGCCAGATTTTGACATTGGAATCAACAATTGTTACTATTGTTTGAAATTTATCGGAAGTTGAATGGGGGCAGTTAAGTTTCTTGTAAAAATATGAATATATGGTGCACCTTGATTCAATGATCACTACGAGATATCTGTGTAATTTATTAACAATATTAACAACAACAATGCTATCTACAAAATCATAGTGATATATCAATTGTAGACTTCTACTTCAAACAAACATAAATGCAATATAGAAAAGCTACCTGAATCACGAAATTGCGCCTTTCACAGTCCAAGAACATATTGACTGTCCAATTTGTTTTTGCCATTATTTTGTCCCTGACAGTAGAAAAACTAATTTGATCTCTCGATGTGAAACGATCGACTTCATTGAACCAGAGGCAACTGAACAAATTGCTAATAGGTACATGCTCTCTAATTATCACACATCCCTCTGGAACATCTGCAGATAATCCAAAACAGACAACCTACCTTATGACCCTGCCTTTACTTGTTTCTTTTACGGAGAGGGTGGGAGTAACATACCACTTGTAATGGGAAGCTTGGCTTCGGAATAAGGAGTCAAACCTTCCTTTATATAAAAGTCAACCTGAAAGTCAATAGAAGCATTATTATACTTTCCGGCAGCTTTATTTGCATCAGCTTCCAAAAACACATCAAAGCGTCTGTAATGTCTAGAAATCGCAAATGTAGCATTTTTTCTCCACAAGAACCTGAAATTGGCGACCATTGGGGGGTTAAAAACAGAAAGATGGGAGCAGGACATAGAAAATATGGTTAGTGACTCTTAGGACTGAAAGTCATCAACATCAAGCCCACAGAATAGTCATATTACAGAGGTGCGAGACTTTCCAACTATTACTGTGCAACTAATACGGAAACTAGATATTTGTTATCGTTGTTCTTATTGTTACTATATCTACGAAGGTTTATACCATTGGCAAAACTACACTTGTTGTGAGACTCTGATTCCTAGCATTAATTGTGTACTTCCTAATTATTAGAAATAGTGAAAGATTTGAACAGGCAACTAACTGGAACACATTATACTGAAGGAACTTGAAAGTGGCAAACTTAGGCCCTCCAATATAAAATCGTAGAGTGGCTCTATACCTTGCCATCAATAGGATCCCACAACGAGGGTCAAGCAGACATTTAAACACATAAAGTCAAAGATCAAGATTATCTAATGCTCATGCATGCAAATAAGAGTAGCTAGACCTTGAACAAGATTTAGTCCGCCTAATACATTAGGTGACCAAAAACTTCCTTGACATTGGGAAATTGTCAGTATGAGTATCAGCAGAAAATCGGATCCCTCTTAATGGCTTAATATTAGGGATTAAGACGATTGGAAACTAGGAAGAAGCAATGCCATCACAAAATTCAATGCAATATGCTGAGTACAGAAACCCTTCAATGAACTTGTAAAATTCACAGATAACCAGATGTACCTTTCAAGAATCTGATATGGGTCAACAACAAGCTCAAGTTTTCCGTCAATCCAGAGAGAGTATCGAGCATTGGGAAACATTCTGTGCATCAGAAGTTTTGGAATCTGCAACAGTAAAAACACAGGCCAAAAGATCCTTTTAAAGCAAAACTCCTTCATCTGAATTTCCAGTTTGGGCACAAAAAGTGATGATACATTGTGAAAATGAAACTAAAGTGATGACCACGGCAGAAATGTCTTTCTGCTCGAGCAGATGAAGAAATGCGAAGGTTTACTCTATAGGAAACACTATATCGATAAATAAATAAATAAAAGGGAGAGGATTGTATCCTTAGTTCTTAAAGCATCCATTTAAACTGAACTTCAAACAAGCTCGTGAGGGAAGAACCCCTTAGAGCTACTAAGCAGACATGGATCATCAGGCTGAGCTAATTTTCGTACAAATTGAACTATGTTAACTAAAATTTAAAGGTTTACTTTTCCAGTACGTCTCGCATCCTTGTAAGGTAGGTTATGGGACACAACGATTCTCCACAATCCAATTTTCTTGCTGCTTTCTAAGATACCAGTTGCCTTTAATGCTGCTTCTGTCTCTTCATCAATAAACATGAAGAAGCAAACGGTGCCCTTGGCATATTCACTAATGTTCTTTGGCTGATTTATAACATCAAAATTTCCTGAATAATGAATAGTTTGATGAGCAACAAACGACATATGTTCACAGTTAAAAACAGAATTGCAAAAATTGTACCAAATATTGCAGATGCAACAACCACACCATGACACTGCTCCATATCATGAAGGTCATCATCATTGATATCAAAACCTGTGTTGCGACCAGGTTTGACTCCTCCGACGAACCTATCAACAAGCATACATAAACCAAAACACATAAATCCAAGATAAAAGCAAAATGCTGGAGATATAATATTTATCATCAATACGTTGAAAGAACAGATAACCATAAAAGAATGGGATAAACATGTCAAATGTTGTAAGCCTAAAATATCGTATGGATAACCCACAGTATGTAGACAATATGCAAGGGAAAATTGTTGAAGTAAACATGAAAGAGGAAGGATGGAGACAGAAAAAAACTAACCCACAGTGCACTCTCATTGACTCCCTTACATCAAAAGAATCTGTCCTCTGGGCTAAAGTAGGATATCCTCCAAAGTCTGAACCTCCAAACTCTGTCTCTCTTCTTAAATTCTCTTCATAAATATATTCCAAATTTTTAACAGGTGAATACGATGAGGCATTTGGCATCAAGGCAACAGCTTCTTCCACGGGAAGGTAACATACAGGACATGCTGAAGCAAATGAAAGAAAATTCTAAGTAAAGGTGCAAGTACTTTGAGAATCCATTGGCGCCCAAATATTATATAGTCAACATGGAAAAACAGCCACAGAAATTGATATCATGAGTGGAATACTGCAAAAGTGCAATAGTATAAATCAACACTCTGTTACAAGGAAACAAGACTTACGCCTCGGTCCAGTTCTCTTTTTATCTGCAGGTGGGGGAGGCAGAGCAAAATTATTACATGGGTGTCCTGGTGGAAGAGTATAGCCCAGGAAAACTGCTGGTGAAGGAAGGGAAGGGGATGGAGGAGGAGGTGATGCCAATGGAAATGTCTCTATCCCCTTTGCTAAAGAATTTCTACTATCCATAATTTCTTCAGGTGAAGGTTCCCTGAAACTCATAACTATGCTATTGTTAATACTGACGTGCTGGATATGCTGTCCTTCTTGAGCATCCTCACCTGGAGAGTTATGATCAAAGTTAATATATCGCTACCCATTGCAAACACACAAAGAGAAAAGGATGGAAAAATCTTGAAAGGCCAGCATTTGATAAGAGTAAATAGTGTAAAAGGATAAGCAGGTACTGCAAAATCTTGAAAGATCAGCATCAATCCATGACGTTTGGTCAAGTAGGCCAACGAAATTTGGATTGCTGATTTGAATCATCTGAACCATAAATCTACCACAAATGTGAACTAAGTCGAATGCTATTATTAGCAAAGAAAAAAAAAAGTAGAAAGTAACGTCACTCGAATATTATTCAACAAGATCATCACAAACAGCATCGAGTGCCTATATCCACTGATTTCATCCCACATTCATAAAGTAAAATGTCACAACAAATATTCTCAACCTCCAATTCTCAGCTAACACTAGAAGTCTAGAACACAACCAATCTTATTTCTTAAACAATCTGAAATACAAAATTCGAGCAGCAGCAGCTGACGACTAAAGACTAAAAGGATTATGCATCTAAATGCAAAAGAAACTCAAACCTTTGCCCACGTACAGTACCCAGAGGAAAACGGCAGCAGAAACAACACAGAGAAGCATCATCCCAACCTTCTTTCTACCGACGAACTTGCAGATCCAAGGAAACAAATAATCCTTCTCCTTCATCATTTTGGAGGGCTTACGAGCTATTTGGATCGGCGAAACTACGTTATTCAACTGCTTATCCAATGCCCCGTAACTCCCTGAGCGAAGTCCCAATGACCCTCCAGTCATTGTTCCTCCAAACTAACATGTGCTCTTCTCATAACCCCCTCTAATCACTCGCTCACACAAACCCACCAAAGAAACGTCTCAAATATTTGCTTCAAAGCTCTAAGATTTCAAGACCCACCTCACAAAATCAAGCCCAAACTCTCTGCTTCTCCAAAATTTGCCTGTGCCAATTAGAACTCTCTGTAAACCCAAATGCAGTTCAGATTTCACAACACCAATACTAGTTCTATTCTACAAAACAAATAGAAGAAACTGAGTTGGCAGCAGGATCAAATCTATATATCTCAATCCCCAAATGAAAGCGAGTACAAAATACAAATCCCCTATATATAAGGCGATTTTGCTTGCTAACAAACGAAGTAATGAAGAAAAAGAGGAATTGTTTTCCGGGAAAGTTTAGAAACAGACAGAGGAGGGAATGAATCTAGGTTTTTTGAAATCGAGAATAATATGGGATCACCAAAACAAAATTAATGAAGTTTTTGCATTCAATTTAAATTTGTTTATTGAAATGGAGTGGAGGCGATCCAATGGTTGAATATTCATCCAATGTTTCTTTTTACAAATGTAAATTATATAATATACGATAATTAATAATTTCCGAAAGAATTTTTGGGGAAAAATCCGAGAGAAAAAGAAAAAAAAAAGTGAATTTTTTTTAGAAGGAAATTCCTTGATAGGCTAACGTGCACCATGTGGACGATGTTACAAAATCGCACAATCACATCTCACCTCAGGAGGCACGCTTAGCACCGTGCTACTGCTATCTTCATTCACACACCGACATCTGTCCTAATTATCAGCCGCACACTTTTCACCCAACTCTGTTAAATTATTATTATTTTGTTAAAATATCATTTTGATTCCTTTTTGTATTTTCAATAAAGCTTAAATTGTTTCATATGATAAGTTTTAAGTTAATTTTTATGGAAATTGATTAAATAATAGTTATAATTTCAATACAAGAAAAGGCAAAATGTAAACATACTTTCACAATTTATAAATAAAAAACTAATAGCCACTATTTTTTTTTAGAAAAATCAACAATAAACTAATAGTATGAACTAAATTTAAGATTTATTGAAAGTACATGACTAAATTTAGACATTTGAAAGTATACCAATCAAAATGAAACAAGGTTCAAAATATATAGACTAAAATAATGTTTTAATCTATTTGTTTTTTAAGAAAAAAAAAATTAATGTTTCTTTAAATATCATATTAATAATGAAATATACAAATTTTGATTAATTTTCTTTAATGTCATTTCTTTCATTCTTACCTTTCAAAGGTATAACTCAATTTATTGAAATATGAGTGGGTGAAATTATCAATATTTTTTATTAGTTATCAATATTTTTTATTAGTTACCAAAGTGGGAGCGGTTAGAATCCTCCACCTCCCAATATTGTTTGAAGAAAAAAACATTTCCTCAGTCGAACTATGATTTAAAAAATATTTTTTATTAGTTGTTCCACTTAATTAGATAATGCGTCTATTGTTAGTGCAGTTGTGATTTCTATCTCCTTGAGATCTTTTTAAATATCTTTTTTTATTACTTCTGTTTTTTTATCTTTTTATTATGATTGCTTCTCTGGTGGAGGGTTTTTTTTTTTAGTACACTTCTCTGGTGGAGTTTAGGGTTCATCTTTGTTTGTTTTTTTTTTTTTGTCTGTTAACTTGATCTTAGATATAATCTCAAATCTTTTCTCTCTTTTTATTTAAAAAGAACGTATCTTCTCCTTTTTAGGTTGATTTTTACCTTTTCAAAAGCTTTGTTTTGTTTTATAAACATCAAAATATTTTGATTTAATTATATGTTTTGGAAAAAAAAAATCTTTTTTGTCTTTACCAAATCTATATTCATAATTTAAATAAATTTATGGATTACAACTTCAAATATTTATGATTTATCTAAAAAAACTCTATGGCTTCAAATATTTGCCAAGGTAAATCTAATTATTGAAATGAAATATTTGAAAATTTTGAATTTGCAATATAATAAATATAAGGATTCGCAACTTAACCTAATCACATAGATTTTTATTTTATTTTATTTTTTTTTGCAAAGATAGAATTTAATTCTTGTTTATTAAATGGAGTTAGAATTGCCGGCTTTTAAGATGAACGATCAAAATAGTTAAGTTTAGGCGGACATGGAGATTTGATTTGGAAGGTGGTCTTTTCATTTTAACTATAAAAAAGAAAAATACAAGTCTATTGTGGAGTCATTGAATAAGTATTTTGCTTAAATTTTCTTCATTACAAAAAAAAGTATTTTGCATAAATTAATATGAGCATGAAATTTTAGTTTTAATCTATGGGTCTCTATTGTAGTTGGGTCTTTGTTTATTATGGAGAGTCATAGTGAGTAAGCTAGGTAACCCACAATTATATTTTGGGTCGATAACTTTTGTATAAATTATGTTCGATGAATATAATTAAAAAAAGGTTGTCAACCATCACATTAAGTATTAAGCATAGGTATATGTTCAACTAACATAAAGTACAGATTAACTAAAGGTCATATGTTCCAATCTCTCCATCCTAAATATTGTTAACTAAAAATAATAATATTATTAATAAATATATGCATAATTAAATTGTAATAACGTTAGCATCTTCATTATCTAATTATTCTTCAAGCATTATTAAACACAAAAGGTACCCTATATGCAAAATAAAACAACAGAACTTAAGAGATTTTAATAGAAGTAAAAAAAAGATATTTTTAAATGTATATACTCATTAAGTAATCTCTTAAAAAGTCTTCTTTCATTTTCAATTGATTCTCGAATGCCAATTTAATTTCTAAGAATGGATAATATTGCTTGTCAATGTCAATTATTATTTACGCTATTTATATGCATCAATATGAAAGAGGGAAGAAACTTTTCTCAAAAAAAAAAAAGAAAGAAATAAAAGAGGGAAGAAATGAAATAATAAAAAATAGATAAAAATTAGGGCAAAATGCATTTTTGGTCCCCCAGATTTAGAGTTCCCCTGAAGTTTCAAAAGATACATTTTATAAGTTCTTCAAATTTGTAAAATCATTCTAAATGATCCCTAACTTAATTTTAACCTAAAGAAATACTGACTACGATGATGTGGATAGGATGACAAGGCTATACTTGTTGATGTGGATGAATGACCATTTTATTTTATTTTATTACTTGACAAATTAATCATTTAACTACATTTAGCGCATTTTTTAGAATCATTTTAGAAATATTAATTTTAGTGTAATTGATTTGTTTATAATTGATTTATTAAAAGTGATTTCTTTATAATCATTTTCATGTTTGGGTTCTACACTTTTAATAGTGATTTTCATATAATTAAGTGATTTTTAAAATGCATATTTGGGAAACAACTTTAACATAAAATGTTTTAAGCTAAGTGATTTAATTATAATTAATCTGTTTAAAAAGTATTAGGTTATAAATTATTCTAATATTTGGAGGGATAAAAATTAGAAATATTGAGGGATAAAAATTTTAAAGGAATGGACAAAAAATTCAAAGAGATAATTTTAATAAAGGGAGTAAAATTCAAAGATAGAGAGATAAACAAAAAAAAATTGGACAAGATGATCAGATTTTAGGAAGAAAAACTAAAATGAGGAGAAAAAAAGTTAAGAGTTAGAGACAAGTAGAGCAAGAGATTAAAAAACATTAGAGAAAAATTTTAAAAGATATGAAAATTATAGTGAGGAACAAAAAAAATTAGAAATTAAAAAAAATCAAAGAGAGTTAAAATCATTAGAGAGAAAGGAAAGTGAAAAATATAAATTAAAAGAAGAAACGATGATAAAGTAAGATACATATTATAAAAACTTTAGAGAGAGAAAATTGTCATTTTATAAACAATGACGGATGAACTTTAATAACACGGTTTTGAGAAAATTCACTTTTTTATGGAAATTTATGAATTTTGACAAAAGATGACGATTTTTACCCGTCATAAAAAATGTATTATTTCCAAAAATGAAATCACAGTCATTTTAAATTACAATCACTTGAGAATCATCTTTCAAGTGATTGAAAGTGAATCACTTCAAATGATTTTATGGCATGTTTGGGAGTGATTTTGGAGTGTCCAAAATCACTTTTGACATGTCTAAAATCACTTTCCTACAAAAAAAAATGTGATGTTTGGCAATATTAAGCAAGTGATTTTGGAAGAATCCAAAATCATTTCAAGTGATTCCATTTCAATCATTAGATGATTTTCAAGTGATTGTAATTTAAAATGACTATTATTTTACTTTTGGAAATAGTATACTTTCAATGACGAGTAAAAACCGTCATCTTTTGTCAAAATTCATAAATTTATATAAAAAAAGTGAATTTTCTCAAAACCGTCTTATCAATTTCATCTGTCATTGTTTATAAAATGACAATTTTCTCTCTTTAAAGTTTTTATAATAGGTATGTTACTTTATTTTTTTTTAATTCATATTTTTCACTTTCATTTCTCTCTAATAGTTTTAACTCTCTTTAAATTTTTTTTATTTCTATTTTTTTATTCCTCCCTATAATTTTCGTATCTTTTAAAATTTTTTCTCTCTGATGTTTTTTTATCTCTTTCTACTTTTTTCTAACTCTTAACTTTTTTTTCTTCTCGTTTTAGTTTTTCTTCATAAAATTTTGATCATCTTGCCCATTTTTTTTTGTTTATCTTTGAGTTTTACTCTCTTTATTAAAATTCTCTCTTTGAATTTTTTGCCCCTTCTTTTAAAAATTTTATCCCTCCATATTTCTTACTTTTATCCCTCCAAATATTATAATAACTTATAACTAAATACTTTTTAAACAGATTAATTATAATTAAATCACTTAGGTTAAAACGTTTTATGTTAAAATTGTTTCCCAAATATGTATTTTAAAAATCACTTGATTGTATGAAAATCATTATTAAAAGTGTAGAACCAAACATGAAAATGATTATAGGGAAATCACTCTTAATAAATTAATTATAGACAAATCAATTACACTAAAATCAATATTTCTAAAATCATTCTCAAACATGCCCTTAAATTTTTCTAAAATTACTTGTTTAATATTGTCAAACATCACACTTTTGGTAGGAAAATGAATTTAGACATATCAAAAGTGATTTTTGTCACTCCAAAATCACTCCCAAACATGTTATTAATCTTTGCAAAATCAATTCATGAAAATACTTTATTTAAAGTTTAAAATTATTTAGAAACATCCGAAATTGAAGCTAGATTATGATTAGGCTAAAGCTGGCGAGTCCAAGGTTTAAAGGAAAGTAGATCTCAAGTTTGAGCTTAGAAAGTCGTGGCCGTCGGTGTATTTTGACAAACAAAACCGAAAAAAGATTTGCTTTTGCCGCAATCTGTTATGTTTTTTTTCTGTTCATTGCTTATGATGATGCCACTTACAGCTTTGCCACTTCAGACCCATCACCTATATAAATTCTTTTTAATGGACTCATTTATTTTAAGTTAAAATTAAAGGTTTAATTTGTTTATTTAATTCTTAATATTTCATTTGATAACTATTTATTTTTTTATTTATAAAATTTATGTTTATTTTCTTACAATTTTTTTTTACAATCATATTCATCTTTTTTATAATGATTTCTATCTTTCTTAAAAAAATATTTGAATTTCTAGTCGAATTTCAAAAATAAAAAATATTTTTGAAAACTACTTTTTTTTAACTTTCAAAATTTAGTTTGGTTTTCAAAAACTTATGTAAAAAATTAGATAAGAAAGCACGGGAATCTATGAGTAGAAGTAGTATTCATAGACTTAACTTTAAAAAGCAAAAAGTAAAAAACCAAAAAGGTTACCCAATAAAGCCTAAATTTTTTATTTTAAAAGTATTTAATAAGTCTCTAAACTTTCAATTTTGTTTGTCATTGAATTTTAAAAGTGTCCAATAAGTTTTTTTAAACTTTTACTTTCGTATTAATGAATTTTAAATTTTGTGTCTAATTTGTGTTTAACGTATTCAATGATTTTAAAAATTTACAAAGCTACTAGACGCGAAATTGAAAGTTTAGAGTCCTATTACAAAAAATATATATATAAATAATAGAACAATTATTACTACCGTATGAATAAGCATAAATAACCGAGAAATTCAAAGAAAACAACAAAATAAGAAACACAAAAATTTACGTGGAAAAAACTCAAAACCCAAATAAAAAACCACAAAAAAAAAAGAAATTCACTATATGAAAAATTGTTACAATCACACAAAATTCTCTCCCCAACCCCAATTACAAAAACATTCTCCCAAAGATTTATACCACTCACACTCTTTTTCCCACTCTCAAACCAGAGAATATAAAGACGAAATTTAACTAGAGTTAGTACACCAGATAGGCTTTAAGTGTAGTCATGGTGGAGATCCGTGGTAGAAGAGCTCTATCGGATAGGCGGTGTGCTCCGGGTAAAAGAGTTGGCCTAGGCTGACGGTGTGCTCCGGGTAAACGAGTTGGCTAAGATAAGAGTTAGACGGATGGATGACTATTTGTGGGGAGACTCAGTTGGTACTTTGTTCGAGTGGAGGATTGTTAGGAAAGTCCCACATCGGCTAGAGAAGGGAAAATCATGGGTATATAAGTGAGGGATAATATCTCCATTGGTATGAGGCATTTTGGGTGAAACCAAAAGCAAAGACATGAGGGTTTATGCCCAAAGTGAACAATATCATACTAATCTGGAGATATGTGGAGGGTCGTTATCCCTAACACACTGTACTCCGTTGGACCTACCAACTATAGCCCGTTTCAAGAAATCCTTTCTGATATGGAAGCTTATACAATATTGTAACCACAGAGCATATTTAGAAACTCAAGAAACTACAGACATAAAGCTATGATACCATGGGGAAATAACTGAGAAATTAAAAGAAAGCAACAAAATAAGAAACACAATAATTCACGTGGAAAAAAACTCCAAACCCGGAGAAAAAACCACGAATGAAAAATGTATACAACTCACACCATTTTCCCATATTTAACTAGAGCTAGTACTCCAAGTGTTTCTAATTAGGATGCTTTGAAACCACCATAAGCTCTTTTTATAGTGCCAGAAACTCATCACTTCTTTGCATCTTTTCGATCTAGGACAATTTTCACGTTTCATAATGTCAAAAATTTATTATAGTTGAATGTAGGGTCTTATACTTATAGAAAATGAAAAATTATACTTTAATATTATTTTTTATTTCGATTGATATTATATTTACGTCTGCATCATTGGATTATCACTTAATTTCAAACTTTAATTTAAACCAAAATATTATTTTTTTTCTTTTTTTTTAAAAAATGTATTAATTATCTAATAATTTAAAAAATCTTTTTTGCAATGATCTTTGAAAAATTAATTAGATACATGCTTCTCAATTTTAGAACTTTTCAAATTTATGAAAGAAGTTCACTAAATCGAGAAAATCTTCTTAATAATTAAATCAAGAAGTATTCAGTTTATTTTTTATTTTCATAAAATAACAAGATAGATAATTCATTCTCCCATCAAATAGAACTAAAAAAATCTACCGTCAAATAAAATAACTTTTAGAATATGACGAGTAATTGTTAGCATAATATTAGAAATTATAATGACATTATATTATCTGTTCTTCCTAAATCATAACTTAGTAAATTCTAATTTATCCCCAAAAAAATAAAGAAAAAATAATGCAATTACATCATGTTGTCTTCATGTTCATCTCATTTTTCCTTAGAACCAAAATTGTCATTGTTTTTTCTCTCATTTTTCCCTAAAGAACAAAGGTTTGTTTTTTTCTCCACCATTTTCAATGTGCAAGTATTAGTAGATGGCGTGTGTTTGCAGAATTGAAAAGAGAAAAAGAAAACTACAAAACCAGTAAATTACATTAAATCAGTCTTGTAATTTTTAAAAAATAAAAAAAAAAAAACTACAAAAGCACGTAAGTCATAAATTATATTAAATCACCCTATGTCATTTTCTGTCATTTGTAAAAAAAAAAAAAAAAAGAAATACCACAAAAACATAAATTACATTACTCTCTCTTTATTTATTTTTCATTTGCAAAACAAATGGAAGGAGAGCTCATTCACTTGTCCATCTCTATCATTATCATAATGAAATCTGTTCAATAATGAATTTTTTAATTTTGGAATTGTTTTAGAAGATATAGAAGAAGTTGTGAGATGTACTATATATATATATAGATTGGTATGTATGACATTCAATTTATGCATATTAATCATAATTCAAAAAATCTTATCTTTATTTTTAAAAAAGGTATACTAAAAATATTTTAATATTAGTTTATTTTAAGAAAAATATTTCATTAAAATTTTATATATTCTTGAAAATTATCATTAAAAAAATTTAAATATTAGTTAATTGAAATATTGAAGATGGTAGAGATTTTAAATTTGAATACATGTGTAGAGATTTTATAACCTTTATTCAAATTGTTTCAATTAAAAAAGTCATAATAGAAAATCTTTAAATTAAGAAGGAAAAAAAATATTTTTTTTCCCAAACGCTATTTATATAGTATGGATAAGAATTCTCAAGTTTTTGTAGATCACTCTAATAAGCAGAAAAGAGTCATTTATTTTGCAAATGACAAAAAAGTACTTTTCTTCTTAAAATAGGAACGTGAGATAGCGAAATGCATAGTTTTTTTTTAACAAAAAAATTTAAATAAATGCATACTAGTTTATAAATTATTATAAACGTTATTGTAAAAATTTATTTAAAAAATGAAACAAGATATTTACGAAACTCTTCTTCTTGTGGGCCGTTTACTGGACGGCTAAGTTAAGGGGCCCATGAGCACCCTCTTATTGGGCTATTGGAGCCATCACATGGTCCATCTTTTTCATTTGTTTCGGCCACGTGTAAACCAAATAGAAATACCATCTCAGTAAAACGAAGGAAAAAAAGAAAAAAGAAAAAAGAAAGAGGATTTTTTTTTCTCCAACGTGCCCTTCAATAGGAAAATTTTCGATGGTAAATTAAGTTTAATTCAACTAGTTTGGAAAGTATTGGATTTAAAATTTTTCTGAAGACGAAAGGCCGTTTTTTAGTACATCAAAATTGGAGGGGGGAGAATTCGAACTCATGATCTTTTGGTGATGGGTCATACTTGATAATGGTTGAGTTATACTCTTATTGGTGGAAGACAAAAGACATTGCTAGTGAAGAAAAGTATTTTAAAAAATGTATTTTCTTTTAAACTTTTTTTTAAACAAAAATGGTTTAAAAATTAAAGCACTCATATATGGTTACATTTTCTTAGCCCGTTTAAATAACTACCTATTTTCTAAAATTGTACTTGCTTTCTCACTATTTCTCTATCATATTTGTTATCTTCCCTGCAAATAGTTGTCATCTTTCTTGTGGAATTATTTGAGTTCTTAGCCAAAATTCAAAAACAAAAATAAATTTGTGAAAACTATTTTTTTGAGTTTTCAAAACTTGCTTTGGTTTTTAAAAACATGGATAAAAAGTAGATAACAAAACAAGCAATGTCATATGTAATAGTATTTATAGGCTTAATTTTCAAAAACCAAATTGTTATCAAACGAGCCTTAATATTTGGTTACATTTTCTTAAAAGGCTTACATAAAAAAGTTTGTTTGATTTATTATACACTCAAATGCTTCTACAAATATCAAATTACTATAAAGGATGACAATTAAACACTATGAACTAATAACTTCAAAGTTATATCTAAAACATAATAGTCGACAACAGTGATTGGCGCAGGCAGTAGTCATTGGCGACGAGGTGAGTGTGGACAACAACAGTCGCTGGTGATGCTTGTCAGTGGTGAGGTGGTAGTGGACGACGACAACCATGAAGAAGTGGAAGGTAATATAAAGGTATTTTGATCATCTTCATACATCATGAAAATTGATAAGGAATTCTCAATTAAACACTTAAAACATTTTTTCTAAAATTTAAATTTAAGTGTTTCACTCAAAATAGCTCATTTCTCAAAGTCATTTAAAAAAATTCATTTTGAGTGGTTGTCAAACACTACAAATCTTATGAAAATTATTTTGTTTTCAAATTAAACAATTGAAAAGTCAATCCTAACATATGTTAGGAGATTCAATCAAACATTTGCCAATTTTAGGAAAAGTGAACAAGAAAAAAAAAATAAGGTTATTGTTACTATAGAGTAAAATATTCATCAACATGTTTATATTTTATTTAATATTTTCATAACTTGAAAATTTTGATTTTGAACCTTAAAATGTATCATACGTTCCTGACATGTTAGTAATTAATTCATCTATAATATATGAAATTATATCTCTAATGAAATTCTAAATCTTTAATTTTATGTTTAGTAAGTTTGTGAATTTTAAAATATCAAATAAATTGAAGACTTGTTAAATACAAAATTAGAAATATAAGGACTTATTAGAAACAAAACCGAAAGTTCATATACCTATGAGACATTTTTTAAATTTAAGGATTTATTTGATACAAAATTGAAAGTTCATAAAGTTATTAAACATTTTTTATAGTTTAGAAACTAAATAGACACAAATCTAAACGTTCAAAGACTAAATTTGTAAGTTGACTTAAAATTTATAAGTAATTGAATGACCATTTGATTTTTTTTTCTTTTAAGATAAATGACAATTTGAAATAAATTTTATTAATTCCATGACCTTTATTACCATTCCTATTCTAAAAATATTAAATAACATTAGTATTTTATCTATATTTCCATAATTAAAAACATTGGAAAGAAAAACATTGATATTTTCGTCCAGATCTATGTTTACATTTTGGTTCATTCAAAGAAAAAGGTGTGTGATTTCATTTATCAAAAAAAAAAAAAAAAAACAAAAAAAGAAAAAGAAAAAAGTGTGTGACAGCCCCATTTTTTTTTTCAAACAGAAGCCCGAATTAATATTTATACAGTTTTTTTAAACTAAGTATTGAAATATTATGAGATGATATAAATGAAAATAAAATGTAAGGGTAAACTTATACATTGTGTAAAAAAAAGGATCAATATGGAAAATATTGAGGTTTTTTTTTTTTGGGGGGGGGGGGGAAGATTTCTCAAAAGAACTAGCCAAACCAACGTTAACAAATATACACCCATTTTTTTAAAAATGAGAAAAATTAAGATTATTGGTACTCTAGAATAGAATATTCATAAAGTTTCAAAATAAAACAAAATGTCCAACAGGTTGATATATGAAAGGTTTGACGTCAATATTTCTATTTTTTAATATGCCATAAAACATTCAATAAAATGTTTGGAATGTAAAGAATTAAGAAAAATTCATTTTTTACCTTAAATTTGGCTGGTTGTATCAATTTTAACCATAAATTTTCAATTTCATCAATTTAAACCTCAAATTTAGCAGGTTGTATCAATTTTAACCATAAAATTTTAATTTCATCCATTTAAACCTCAAACTTGAATAAATATATCAATTTACACAATTGAATAAGTTTCGTTTCAATCACCGTCAGAAACGTTTTCCATTCATGTCCAAAGTCACATGTTATTCTATGATAGATACGTATTTGTTATTTTTATAGAAAATAAAAATTGCAGAAAAAATTAGAGTAGACTCGTCATACTGTTTTTTAATTTTTGAGCATGGTTTTCTTCTACTTCTTTTCTTTTATGATTTTGCTATTTTTTTCATTTTATTAATTGAGGTGGTTTTCAATTTGAAGGTAGGATTCTACTCGATCCATCGGCTTTAAATAGAAACAAAACTTATTTGCATGAGATATTTCTTCAATGAAGTACTCTCATTCTTGAATAAGACGTCAATATTAATTTTTTTTTTAAATTTCTTATCGTTCACAAGCTCTATTTGTCCTCCATCCACTGCAATAGATGTACGTCTTTCAAAATTTCCCTCGTTGAAATCTTTATCCCATTCCTCTTCAACATTGATGTCGCTTTAATACTTTGTAATACTGTCGACTGGGCTGACAAGGTCGCCTACAACCAATTTATTGTATTCATGGACATCACTCTAATCATCACTGCCTTCCTTGTTCTCTCCTGCATTTTAGCAGGGCTCAAACTCCTCGCTACTGAAGTCGATGAAACTGCCATGGTCGTTGATGCCTTCAATAACGTCACTGCCTAGATCTTCTTCACACTCGTCGTTACTGGTATCGACACCAAAGGCGAGAGGGAGCACAAGAATCCATTTGTTTTTGTGTGGGTTCTATTTTTGAAAGTCGAGTTCGTAATTTTCATTATGGTGTCGGTTTGATCTGGAATGATTTAGTTACTTTTTGGAAACTTTTTTTTAAATAACAAAACAAATAGCTATCATAAAGCAACTCATGACTTTTGGGTACGTGTGAGAAACCATTCTAACGATAATTGAAACAAAAACTTAATTGAGGGTGTAAATCGATACACTTATTCAGATTTGAGGTTTAAATTGATGAAATTGAAAAATTGATACCATCTACGAAATTTAGGGTTTAATTTAAGAAATTGAAATTACAAAGTTAAAATTGATACAACCTAATAAGTTTAAGATTAAAATTATTTTTTTTTTAAATATCATCCATATGAATATAATAATAAGATTTATAACTTATATTGGACAATCATTTGAAATGATTTTTAATCTTTTAGTTTCTTGATCTTCATTACTATTTTTCTTACTACAATAAATGTTGAAACCTCCCATTTTTAAAAAGGCAGTACATGGCAGGAATATGCTCACTTTGACCTCATTACTATTATAAAAATATTAAATAACGTCAATAATTTTTTTTTTTGAAGAAATAACGTCAATAATTTATCAATATTCATATCTATATCTTCATATAATTAAAACATTGACATTTTCTTGTTAGATTTGCTTGATACAAAGAAAAAGTAGTGTGACAGGCTGAATTAATATTTATGACTCGTTGATACAAGAACAGTGAAGAAATTTGATATTGAGTCTTGACTTTTGCACAATGTTTGGCGGCTTCACTCTTTGAATTTTATTGGGTCAAACAATTCCATCCTTTTTTCATTTTAATATATTAAATATTTATATAGAGATATAAACGAGATGTATTTTTAGACAATTTATTTGGTAGGGCTCTTCGTGTTCAAACACAATTAATTATATATTTCTTCTCATATCTAAACATTATCTTTGACTTTTTAACTCACATTTATATTCATTTGAAAAATTCTAATTGAATTATTAGTCGAGAGTTATTTGGTTTTTGAAAATTAACCTATAAATACGACTTTAATTATGTTTTTCTTATATTGTTATCTATTTTTACTTATGTGTTTTCGAAAACCAAATTTTTAAAAGTTTGTTTTTGTTATTGAAATTCGACTAAAAATTTATTAAATGTATTTTAAGAAAGATAAAATTAATTATTATAGAGAAATGATAAAAAAAAAAAAAACACAATTTTCAAAAATAAAAAACAAAAACTAAATGATTATCAAATGTAATCATCAATCATTTAATATCTAGACTAATAAATTGAATTGATCTTATGAAAATAATGATAAAGACAATTAAACAATAATCTTGCTGGATTTTAAATTAATATTAACATCATACTAAAATTAAATGGAAAAAACATTAACATGCAATTTCTTTTAATAAAAACAAGAAAATTAACATCAGTGATAATGAAAGAATAAGAAAAGAAATAGCCTCATGCATCAATTTTCTAAAATTCAATTCAATTAGAGAGCTGCCTTAGTTTAATTTTAGGTTAAATCACTGTCAGATTATATTTACTAAATTGAGGCTTAATGGATACTTTTTTTTTTGTTGCTAAATTTTAGACAGGACAATACACCTGACCTGCACGTGATAACGACGGTAAATTTGTAATTTTTAGGGGAAGAACGCAACCTACAAAACAAGGAAAATCTGGACACCAGTGTGGTGTAAACCACACAAGCTCCGATGCTTAAGTCAGTGAGAGTCTTTTAGAGAATTCTGGAGAAGTTTTGTATTTAGGTGATCCGAATCAACTTACCCTGTTCTCCCCTCTTGGGAGAGTTTAAATAGCTTGTTCTGGGTTCTTTGTGGGTTTTCTTGGCCTATTGGGAAAAAGAAAGGTCGGGAGAGGGTTGGAAACAAACTTACGGGCCGCGTGGGATTGATGCAATGCCCAGAGTATCGCTTTGCACCTGGTCGCCCTCGACCTCGTTCAAGGCTGACCACGGGGTTGGGCTGAAACCCAGGCCCGAACTCCTTTCTTGGGGTGTTGGGCGAGGTAGAGCCCAAATAGGAGGGCTTTACCCTGGTCGACCTCGACCTATGCCAAGGCCGACCACGCGCTTGGGCTGAAGCCCGTTCAAGTTCTCTCGTTTCCTTTCGCTTTGGTTTGGTCCTCGTTTGGTTTTGACCCATTTTGATCTTGTATTGGGCTTCTTATTCTGTCGAACTTTTTCCTTGATCGTTTGAACTGCCCATTCTCGTTGGTCCAATTTAACACATAACATAATATATTATCCACTGTTAAGTTGAAACTCAGTTCTATCGTAGTTCAATCTTCACTCTCAAATGGTTGAAATAATTTTTTTTAAAAAAAATCTTACTTCTTATTTTTTTAAAAAAATGAATTAATATTTTTCTGAAATACTAATCATGTTATGTTTAGGAATAACTCGGTATCCTTTATAATTAATTCCCCAAATTTTCGTACATGGTTTATATAACCAAAATAAGAAAAAGAAAAGGCAAGACAAAAATATTAGAATTTATTTGAATTCTAGCCAACCATTTTTCTAAATAACTCGGCTGATCATTATTCATGAAGATGACATTAAAAAAAAAAATGAAGATGGCATGGTCATTTCTCTTGTCTCTCTCCTCTGTAATTGGTTCAAGGAGATTTCGAGGCAAATAAAAAGAGAAGAATATTGAAAAATAACTAAATTAAATTAATATTTTTTTAAGGAAAAAAAAGTTTCACAATCATATGGCTACAATTCTATGTATGGGTTGCTTTTGACTTGAGAAAAATATCTACACTACATGAACAGGTCGCACTCATGTCTAGCTGGGAGAGGTTGACATTTTCTTTTTCATGAAAATTGATCCATCACATAATAAATCTATGGTCATATTTTTTTCATGACATTTGATGTATTATTAGCTTTAATAAATGTGAATGAAAAAATTATTTTGGGTAGAAAAAAATTGGGGTTAGGTTCAAATTATATATCCACAACATATCTACAATATGACTTGATCATACAAAAGTAATCAGAATGTACTATTTAAATTAATTACTAACAAAATTATACTAGCAACAACCATATAATTTGGGGCATTTTTTTTATTAATATTGCAAAGACCATTTTTTAACATTTTAAGTAAATATTATATTATATTATAATGAAAGACAAAAGATAAAGAAAATGCATTACAGTGGACTCGAACCCATATGGTTGGATATAAACAAAACATACATACCACCAAGCTAAAAGCAAGTCTTGTTAAAAGTTTTGAGATGATCGTGTCTTGAAAAGATAACCATCCACAAATTTTTTAAATTTTCTGACAGATGACAAAGTTGATCGTCTCTTGAAGAGACGACCATCTTCCACGCACAACATGGTCGTCTTTTCAAGAGACGACCATTGCCAACGCATTAAAACTACAATGTTATTATAAATAGTTTGAAAATAGCAATATTTTTATAAAAAATTTGAAAATTTGCAATATTAATAGAAAAAAACCCTATAATTTGGTTTGTGAAAAAAATATATAATAAATGATAGTGTTAATGCACAAATTTAGCCCTAAGAAAATAGTTGAATATGCACTACTGTCATTCCACTTTGATTCTGGGTAAAAAATGGGATGAACTAGTGTCTACAAATAAAGAAATTGCACATTAATTTGTCATTCCACTTTGATTCTGGGTAAAAAATGGGATGAATTAGTGTCTACAAATAAAGAAATTGCACATTAATTTGGTGCATGCTAGCTCAATACACTCCAATTACTACATCAATGTATTATGTTCAGTAGAAATGGGAATTGTGTGGCGTACCTTGTATATGAGATTTATTTTTTCATACATATAAGAGGATTAGTCTAGAGTTTTTGGTTGCTCTAGAAATGCGAGCTTGAGACGACTCCCCTCCCATCATGATTTTTTCCTCTCTTAGCCTAACCTATATGTCTGAGAGTTCATCCTAATACTTCGGACTCTAATTTTGAAAATTGAATCAGCTTGGTTTAAGTGCGTTGACTCAAACATATCGTTGAGTTCACCAACCTCCTTCGCCTAGATAAGGAGTAGGTTTGCTCAAAATTTTTACAATTCAAACAAATTCTTCCTTTAAGGTCACAATTCTTTTTTTACTAATCTTATCTCATCAACAAACCCTTTTATTAGAATAAAAAAAATTGTCTTTATCACGACTTTTCAATCAAATAGCTCTTGGTGAAATAAAATTACTTGATATTCCAAAATTTTAAAGTACATATTCTTCCAACGATTTAGTCAAAATACTCTATTATTTTCTCTTTCTTTTTATTATTTTCCCTACGTATTAAATTATTTCAATAGATAATATTTAGTGTCTTCGATCATATCTCGCTCCAAATTACCTTATCAAACTTAGAACGAACTTGATGATAACAGAACCTGATTGTATAATAAAATCTATTGTCAACTCTCTTTCTCTCTCATCCCATGACTTAACTTTATTTATGTCAGGTATATAACACATCAAAAATTATATTCTTAGCATGCAATAAGTGATGTGTAATAACTCGATGAGATTAGTGGCAAATTCTTAATCAGCAAACTCTGGATGAAACTTAAGAGCAACCTGTTGAAAATAAGGATAAAGGATATGTTACAAAATCTAGTGAGTGGTGAATTAATAATAAAATAACTTTAGATAAAATTATTTTCAGAAGTTCGAAGTTCCGCGAAACCAACACAAATCATGAATAATTTCATAACTCAAGATAGTTTTATGTGATCTAAAGTAGTGAAATGTTTTATATTTTTAGCTAACTTTTTAAAAGAAAATAAAAAAGTAAACACTTTGATAAATATAGTATTTTATGTTATAAAATCATTTTATTTATATGAAATTAAAATATGAATGCTATGATATATTATATATATGATACTGTAAAATAATAATTATAAAATTATAACATAAAACATCTCCATAGATTAATTAGTTGTAGACTGTAGTTAAGATTCCATAGATTAATTAGTTGTAGTTAAGATTCGATCGAATATTTAGTCCGTAACTAGAACTATTTTTATGGTTTATATTATTAAATGAATGTTGAACAATTCTTAAATTGGGAATCGATTTATAAATCTGCTATCAAATACAAGTTCAATAACATTGAAAACATGAAAATCAATTTTAATTTTCATTGAATTCCCTTGTTTTCAAATTTTTGTTTTTATATCATCAACTAAATGCACCTTGACTTTGTGGTCCAATAGTAATTAAATCTATTCCCAAATTGACAATTAATGGTAGTGTGCTTAATATTTATATACACACATTAGTACAGAAAAAAAGGAAAATTTAAATCTTCAACTTTAAAAAAATAATACATATCCATTATTGTGTTCACTTTGGCATAGTGTACATAATATTTTATTCATCCCGCTTGACATCATTCTGATGCCATGCCTTTTCGAAATTGAAAAATACCAACTGCGCCCTTGTTGGTACCGATGATTTTTCCTTTCGTAAATTGTAGTAATAAAAAAAAAAACAAAAACTCTCTTTTTTTTCCTAAAAGAATTAAATTAAACAAAGTAATGAATGAGATGTTAAAAAAATTAGTCAAAAATTAATTTAAACCCTTAAATTTTAGAATTGGATAAATTAAAACTTTAAATGAATGATTATATTATTAATGTGCCAAACATGAATATATCCCAATTGACATAAGATATATACCATTGACAAAAAGATAAGAGAAATCTCCTATCTCATATATTGTTAAAAAAAAAACAGTTATATTAATTTATACTCTAAACTTTCATATGTATATCAATTTATACACTCTATTAGATTCTGTTTGAAAAACGTGAGTTCATACGTGTACAAACTTATAATTATTTTAAAAAGTTCAATAATTTATTTTTTTACTTACTAATAAGATTATATATATATATATATATAAAACATGGTGTTTAATATTATTTTTACTTAAAATTTCAAATCAGATTTTGCTTTTGAATCTTTTAAATTTTATTTTAATCATTGTATATTTGAATATTGTGGGAATTCAAACCTTTCTATATTAAACCAAATTTCTATGTGTCACTGTCTTACTTGTATCCTAAGTTACGTGCAATGAGCAAGATATTGATTTTTTATAATCATTTGGCAATTCATTCTTTTATTTATTTATTTTTTTGAGAAAAATATTTTAAAATTTTCACCAACGACAAGAAAGGAAGAAAAAAATAAAAATAAACTTTAAGGGGCTCTTCGGGCACATGTTATAATAACTTGTGTTATTATAACTTATGAAATACTCTGCACCCCAAACACACACTATTATAACTCCATATTATACTACTCTGCATTTTAAATAATAGTTCTACACACTATAATAACCCACAAATTATAGCTCCTAAGAATATAGGGTATTGAACATGGTCGTGTCCTTGCTTAACAACTCTCCCTGATTTATTAAAGTGTTTTGATCCAAATATTATTTTAGTCATTTGAATTTAATTTTTATTAAAATTAGTTGGATAATAATAATAATAATTTTCATACTTAAAAAAGACATAAGGAATATATTTTTAAAATTAAAAAAAATACTAATAGAGATAATTTTTAAGATTTATTGAAAGTAGATAAAAATTAATTGAATAATAATAATAATAATTTTCGTTGAAAGTAAAATGAATAAATTTAAATATTTGAAAATATAGAGAGAAAAATAGAATAATTCTCGATTTAGGTTAACGAAATGTTTTTATTGAAGTCCACGTGAGACCATTGCAGTTTTCACCTATTATGATTTTTAAAATATTAAAGGAAAAAACACTCACAATTGGCCTATTAGGATTTTGGAGTTATGTGATATTATGAAAGGGTTGGATTCAGTTCCAGAGAATTATATCCCTCTTATTGTTGAATCTGACTGTTGGAAGGCAATTCAGCTAATCAATGGAATTCGGAAAGACCACACCGAAGCCAAAGACTTTGTTAAGGTGATCAGACAAAAGGCAAGCAATTGGATAGATATTTCCTTTTGCTTTCAACGTCATACTACAAATGTAGCAGCGCATAAGTTGGCACAGCGAGGACTTCGTATGAAGCGAGATGAGCAGTGACTGGAAGGACCTTTGAGTTCACTTCTAGATTTCCTTTGTTGATTCTGTTTCCTTAGGTTGCTTTTTCTCAAAAAAAAAAAAAAAAAAAAAAAAAAATGAAAGAGAGATCCTTTGGTTTAATTTGGAGGAAAAAACACCTTATATTTCAAATAAAATAAAAACAAATTGAGTTGTTCCAAATAAAATTGGACAATATCTAAGCTTGACAATATGGAATGCTTGCTGCTATTTTCATATTATAGTCTAATCACATAATTAAACTCTATTTGTCTTTTTCTATTTATGTTCATTTGGTCATTTTAGTTTTTTATTGCAAATTTTTCCTACAAAGAAAAACAAATACAAACACATCAGCAGTCTGAGCGTTCAACAATCTTGACGAATTTTATTGAACTAATTTTAAAAAATTAAAAAGAAATTTCTTCACATTATCAAAGAAAAATTAAATATAATTTAACTTTTTTCATCACATTATTTTTTTTTAAAAAAATGAATCTCATTTTACTCTATGGGCTTATATTTTTATTCCAATTTAGTCTATGAACCCTCAAGTTTTACATTTTAGTTTTTGAACTTCTAAAATTAATTATTTTAGCTTCAAAACTTTCGAAGTATTTATTTTAATTTATAAATTAAAAAAAACAAAAATGACAATTTTGGTCTTTGCTATTAGATTATTACCTAGTTTATGTGCTACTCAACTGATGTGGCTTTGATATATACCTCTCAACAAGAACTAAAATAATTTTTTTTTCAAAGAGGCTGAATTTGAACTTTTAAACTTCCACCTATTAAACTTTAATACAAGTCCTCACCAAGAATCAATATATATATATATATATATATATATATATATATATATATATATATATATAGATAGATATAGATATAGATATAGTTTTGAGACTAAAATAAATGGGTTAGAAAGTATATAGACCAAACGAAATAAACATATGATCTTACGAAATAAACATATGATCTTTGTTTTCTTTTTAATATAACAAAAGTGGTATGAGAGTTTGAAACCCTAATCCAAATTAAATTAGTAGATGTCTTAACCGTTGAGCTGCCTAAATTGACTTGTCTTATTTTGTATCTAGGGTCACATATGAAGTTATCTTTTTTTTTTTTTTTTTTTGAGTTTAACAATAATTTGGAGATTAGGAGATTTGAATCTCAACTTCTTAGTTATTATGAAAGAACAAAGAATTTATCCTTGAAAAGTGGATGGCATTTGGGCTACAATAGTAAATGAATCATGATATATTCAGAAAAGGAATAGAGGCTCAAAGAAGAGGGGGTTCTTTTAGCCAATAAATCAAGTTTAGCAGAAACTTGTAGTAAAATGTCTTGAATCCGATTCTACAATGAAATGAAATGGGTGCAATTTAGCACAGGAGCAAAGCGCAACAGTAAGGAGCTCTGCATGAAGTGACATAATAATAATAATAATAATAATAATAATAATAAAAGTTGAACTCTATGGTATTTAAATTTTGTCGACATGTCGACATTTCTATCGATATTTCTACATGTCCATGGGTTCGATATCGATACCAGAGGTGAATTCACATTTTCATTATATCGTACAAAATTGATTAAATATTAAAAAAATATTAACAAAATATAATATAATGTGAATATAATATTATAACAAGTATTTTAATTTATTTAAAATGTGTAGAAGATTTATTTTATAATTTAAATATATTTTCTAAATTTTTTATTTTTGATTTTTTTTTATAAATTTTCATTGACATAAACATTTTATCGATATTTTCATCCACATTTTTATGAAATTGAGACGTCAACATCTACATTTTAAACTTTGGTCTTCATCAAACTTCCCAAATGCCACCTCAGCTGTGACATAGGAGAAGATGGTGCATCTGCGTAATAGAAGGGGGACTAGTTAATGAGAAACTAACGTTGATTTTGATCACAAATTATTCCTGGATAAATGATTAAGCAGAGTTGCAACAATGTAATTGCTTCATAAATAATGTTTGTTTGGAGGTAGCTTCAATAGTTTTCATGTCTCTAACAATTACTATATATACATTTGAGATATTTCTCACGGTAAAAAATTGTTAATTCGATTTTGAGAGTTTAAGTCTCGTTTGATAACTGTTTGAGTCCCATTTGATAAATATTTAAAAATTGTTTGAAACACTGAGTGTGTTATAATAACATGAGTTATAATAGTTGGTGAAGTTACGTAATTTGTGTTTAGGATGTAGAGTCATTCAGTCTGAGTTATAATAGCTAGTCTGTGTTTGTGGTGCAAACTATTTCATAAACTAATGCACTTCAAATAGGCCATAAGTTTTTAAAAATTAAGTTTATAAATACTATTTCTATTTATTGATTTATTTGTTTTGTTATCTATTTTTTAGATAGGTTTTTAAAATTCAATCCAAGTTTTGAAAATGAAAAGAAATAGTTTTTAATTTTTTTTTTGTAATTTAATAAAAATTTAAACATTTGTAAAACAAGGATGAAAACCATTTCAGAATGATGGGTCAAAAACTAAAAACCAAAATTAAGACTACATTCGATAATTATTTAAGTTTTTTGTTTTTAAAAATTAAAAATTAAAAAATTTATCCGACACAACATTAAAAATTTAACAACCTATAAAATAATTTTAACATCTATCAAACACAAAATAAAAAAGTTTTAAAATCTATCAAACAATTATTTATTTATTTATTTATTTATTTTATTTATTTTTTTTTGAAGATTAGAACCAACTAAAATGTAAACTTGGAAAAGTGGATTGAATTAGAGGAAAAAAGAAAGTCGGTGTGTAGGGTTTTCAAGCCTAATAGTTGACCAAGAAAGTTCGCCATCCAACCGTACGTGCTTCCGTCTCCCTCTTTCATCTTCCTCCTACCTCTTCCTTTTTTTCTCCATTTCCCTCTGTTTCTTCTCTGCTCTAATGGCCGCTCTGAAACTCCCAATTCTTCTCCTTTTTTTCCCCCTTCTTTTCTTCTCCATATCCGCCCTTGATTTCCTCTTCAATGGCTTCAATTCCACCGACGTCTTGCTCTACGGCAACGCCACCATCGAATCCCCTATTCTCGCTCTCACCAACCAAACAAGTTTCTCAATCGGTCGCGCTTTGTACCCATCCAAAATCACCACTAAGGACTCCAATTCCTCCATGGTCTTTCCTTTTTCCACTTCTTTCATCTTCGCCATGGCCCCTTACAAGGACGTCCTCCCCGGCCATGGCTTGGTTTTCATCTTCGTTCCGTCCACCGGAATCAGCGGAACCGCCTCTGCTCAGAATTTGGGCTTTTTGAACTTCACGCTCAATGGGAATTCCGCTAATCATGTATTTGGAATCGAATTCGATGTGTTTGCCAATCAAGAATTCAACGACCCCAACGACAATCATGTCGGAATCAACTTCAATTCCTTGACCTCTAACTTCACCGGAGATGCTGGGTTTTGGTCCGACGGCGGCTCTTTCAGTAGGTTCAAGCTTAATAGCGGCGAAAACTACCAAGTCTGGGTTGACTATTCTGATTTTCAGATGAATGTTACGATGGCTCCGGCGGGGATGAAAAAGCCACGGCGGCCGTTGATTACTGCCTCCCTGAATCTCTCTGAAATTTTCCTCAACGAAATGTATGTGGGGTTCACGAGCTCCACGGGGCAGTTAGTTCAAGGCCACAACATTTTAGCTTGGAGTTTCAGCAACTCCAATTTTTCATTGAGCGAGAGTTTGATCACCACTGGATTGCCCTCCTTCGTCCTCCCAAAAGATCCATTTACCAAATCGAAATGGTTCATCGCCGCCGTGACGGTTGGAGCATTCCTCGTCGTTTGTTTCGTCGCTACGATTTTGGGGATTTTGATCGCCGACCATCGGAGGAGAGCGAGGGCGAGAGCGGAAATGGAAGATTGGGAATTGGAGTATTGGCCCCATCGAATCACATATCAAGAAATCGAATCGGCGACGAAGGGATTTGCAGAGGAAAATGTCATCGGAATCGGAGGGAACGGGAAAGTTCATAAAGGGGTTTTGGCCGGAGGAGGTTCAGAAGTTGCAGTGAAGCGAATTTCTCACGAAAACGACGGGATGCGAGAGTTCTTAGCTGAAATTTCGAGCATAGGGAGATTGAAGCACAGAAATGTCGTCAGTTTGAGAGGTTGGTGTAAGAAAGAGAAGGGAAATTTCTTACTGGTTTACGATTACATGGAAAATGGAAGTTTAGACAAATGGATATTCGATTGCGACGAGAGAATCATGCTGAGTTGCGACGATCGTATCAGAATATTAAAAAACGTAGCCTCAGGGGTTTTGTATTTACACGAAGGATGGGAATCAAAGGTCCTCCACAGGGATATAAAAGCCAGTAATGTGTTGCTAGACAAAGACATGAATGGAAGGCTAGGGGATTTCGGGTTGGCTCGAGTCCACGGCCATGGCCAAGTCGCTAGCACGACTAGAGTCGTTGGCACGATGGGCTACATCGCGCCTGAGTTGATCCGAACCGGACGAGCATCGTCTCAGTCGGATGTGTTTGGTTTTGGAGTCTTGGTTTTGGAAGTGATGTGTGGGAGGAGGCCAATAGAGGAAGGGAAGCCGCCATTGGTGGATTGGGTTCGGCGGTTGGTGGTCGAAGGGGAGCTGACCGCAGCACTCGATGAGAGGATGAGGAAGAAGGGCGGGTGGAGTGAGGAGGAAGTCGAGAGAGTGCTACATTTGGGGTTGTTGTGTGCGCATCCTGACCCGAACACTCGGCCGACGATGAGGCAAATTGTGAAAGTTTTAGAAGGGAAGATTGAGTTGGATGAGAATGAGAGTGAGAGCATGAATGCTTATTTGCTTCAAAGATTGAAGTCACAAGGAATGTGGTGTGATTCTAGTGTTGGTTTTGGTCATAAATTGCATCCAACTTTTGAGGATTTTCTTCAGTCTTCTTCATCTTCCATATCTTGGTCTACTTCCATTGTCACTGGCAGGTGAAGGATTGAGAAGATTGAACTTTGAAGTTTCTTTTATTTTATTTTTTTTGGTTAAACCAATAATAGATTATTGAGAATCCTTGTTATTTCTGTTGTGTACATATAAAGAAATTAACTTCTAAAGAGTGTTTTTGAGCTGTACGGCCGTTTGTTTGGTAGTATAATTTCTGAAAAGAATTAGCTCACAAAGCTTCAATAAAAAATGAATGACTTCAAATTTTTGAGGTTATTCTGTTTGGATCATTGTTTTTTGATGCGATCAGAAGATATTCGGTTTCATATACAATTTGAGGCCCAAGTATGGCCCACCTAGCCCATTATCATGGAAATGGGCTTTATGAGGCCCAAATTATCGAGGTGATGGGTTGTTATAAGGAGGGAAATGCCTACGTGGGTCCACACGACACGGCAGGATTTATTATTATTATTATTTTTTTTTGAATGTTCAAATGGTCAATTCTTCTGCCGACATAAAAACGGAGGGAAATTGTCATATATACCCAAACCACTATATATGTGGCAGAAAATGTCCTATCCACCTAACTTCCTTAAAAGAAAGGCTCCAAAAATTAATAAATTATAATAAAAAAATTTGAGGGAAAATTATAATAAAATCATAGTTTCTAGTTTATGGGCATGTTTGGGAGTGATTTTGAAATGACAAAAATCACTTTTTACATGTCTAAGATCACTTTCTTTTCAAAAGTGTGATGTTTGATAACATTGAACAAGTGATTTTGGAAATCACTTGTAGTGATTTCCTATCAATCACTTGCGAGGTGATTCCAAGTGATTTTTATAAGTAATTGTGATTTAAAATGACTATTATTTCATTTTTGAAAAATGTATACTTTTAGTGACGGGTAAAAACCATCATTTTTTGTAAATATTCATAAATTTTCATCAAAAAAATATTTTTTTTCAAAACCGTCACAATTGAATTCATTCGTCATTTTTTATAAAATGGCAAGTTTTCTGTCTCTAAAGTTTTTCTAATGTGTATCTCTTACTTTATTATCTTTTTATCTTTTCATTCATTTTTCTCCATAACGATTTTAATTTTTTTTAATTTTTAATTTTTTATTTTTTTCCTCCTAATTATTTTCGTATATTTTTATATTTTTTCTCAATAATTTTTTTTATTTATTGCTCTACCTTTTTTGTTTTTGTACTTGTTTGTCCCTAACTCTTAACTTTTTTCTCCTAAATTCTCAATTATAAATTTTCTTCCTAAAATTTTTATCATCTTACCCAATTTTTTTTTATCTCTCTATTTTTATTTTTTTAATATTTTAATTCCTCCATGGATGATTATAAAATCCCTTTTGAAAACAAACGTTAATCATTTTATTTTAAAAAATATTTTTAATTAAATTTAAATTCACTTTTACAATGTTTGAATTAAATATTAAAATAATTTATAACTCTATAATTTTTTTAAAAAAATAATTATAATTAAATCATTAACTTAAAACACTTATTTTAAATCACTCCCAAACATGTCTTTTGAATTGTATGAAAATCACTATTAAAAGTATAGAACCAAACATGAAAATGATGGTATGAAAATTACTTTTAATAAATCAATTACAAACAAATCAATTGTATTAAAATCAATATTTTTAAAATCATTCTCAAACATTCCCTACCTTCCAAATTAAAAATCATCATGTTTCAAATCTTAAAAAAAATTAAAATTCAACTGTGATTAATGGTTCAAAATGTCCACAATCTCGAGGTTCCATCTATTATGCGGAGACACTATGGACAATGCATTTTGAGGAGCGTCAGATTCCTATAAATATCTCTCATTATAGAATCGTTTTGGGAGACGAATTTTGGAGAGAACACACCCTATTTTTGAATTTTACTTGATTTTCATGAGTTTTAGAAAAGGCTATTAGAGCAAGAGGAATTGATATTGTTTTGAAGCTCGAGTTTGTGGACATCACAATGAGAATTAATGGAGATCTGACACGTGATACTTGTTTTTATTCTTCTTTTCTTCAATTCTTGTACTTTTCTTATGAATTTGTGTTTTAAGTTTAATATTGACTACACGAGAGACTAGACTATTTTATCTTAGGAATTGATATTCTCATTAAACCTTTTGATTTGATTAATTGAATGGCTTCATTGATTGTCTTATTTTCCTTCAATGTTTTTATGTGTTCAATACTTGCAATCTCTTGATCACATATTATTTGTTAGTTGGTCTAAATCTATGTTTGCTAGGGGTGGTTAATTGCATGATTAAGAATGATTTTATTTTTGTTAATGAACAATACTCCTTTATAGGCCATTAAAAAAATGTTTCTTTGCTTGTTATTAAAAGCTAAATAGTGACGTCGGTTTTATAATCTTGCAACGTGAGTTAATTGCGCTCATAAAATTCAGTTATTACTTATGCATTTTTTACTTATGCACAATCAATCTTGTTTGATTAGTTGAATTGTTGGTCTAATAGGTAAAACCAACTTTCTAAGATATTTCTCAATCTTTTATTTTGATTTAATTCTTCATTTTATTTCTTCCTGAAATAAAATTGAATGATTGTATTTGGAGTAGTCAAGTGAACTAGGACTCCATTCGGATGACGATGTTTTTACGCCCGAGGTATTTTTTTAAACACTTCTTTACTTATTTATTTTTTTCACAATTTTTTGTTTGGGGGAGTATAGAGGGCTTTTCTTTTGTAATCACACGTTTTTACTTTTTTTAAATCCAACAGGAATGGTTAAAACTTCGTTATCTGGGTGTGGGTGCAAATTGTCGCCCACTGGCCCTAAAGCCCCTAACGCATTGTTTCTTCTTCCATCAATCATACACATAAAACATCAAAAAATGAAAATGTTATATGTTGGATTTTGTCCCTTAATTATTTGTGAATTCTCAATACTCATTCAACTTTTCAATTCTTTCATATTCATTTTTTTAGCCATTGTTGTTAAGAATTTGGCAAAAAATATGATTTTCTCTCTATTATTAATTTCGACATTTTTTTCAATATTAGTCCCTTACGTTTTAACACTTTCCAATTTACTCATTGATAACTGTTAAAATTGACTAACAATAAATTTATATGACTTGTAACATGTTTGTGAATGATTTTAAAATTGTTAAAATAACTTTTGTTATCATCTTTTTAGTAATTTTGATAATTCCAAAATCATCCCAAACACATGCCCATAATATATTAGTGGAAATGTAGAAAAGAAAAAACATGTCATTTCAGAGAAAAAAAGGTGGCCCACGATCCCCTGTGACCTGGCAATGTCACCATATCATCCATAACTGTTTGTAAGAGTGAAGACTCTATCAGCATGTTTTGTCCTCACTCACATACTCCCTAAGAAAATTCACAGGTGGAGTTCCTATGATTGAGCCACCGAAAAGGAAGGTGCACATTGTTGGTATTGGAAACAACGTGACAATAATTAAGATGTTTGCATGAATTAAGTTTGAAAGAACAATATTTAAATACGTCGAATTTTTTATTCGATATTCTAACTGTTTTTTCTATTTTAAGAGTAATATGTAAGCTCAAAGTTAATACTACACCATTTAAAAATTTAAAGGTATTTTAAAAAAGGAATAAAGTTCCTCTTTAAAAGAAATAAGCATAAAACCCATGAAAATGTTGTACTAGCTTGCAAAAACTTTCCTATTATTGAGGACCTATTATTGGGATGTGACTCAAATATATATATTATAGGTCGGAGGCCAAACCTACCTAATATTTTTGCAGCCTACAAATTATGCAGTAGAAATCAACTCAGTAGATAACAGATTTTGAAAAATAATTATGAACATATAGAGTAATTTAGAATACGTAGATTAGTGAATGCAATTAATCAATACATAACTTAATGAGCGATTCTTATAATTACCATCCATCAACGTCTAATTATTTATAAATTAATCATTAAAGTAGACTAACATGGAAAGTAAGTTATACCGATTATTATTATTTAAGATATAACTGTTATTAGCCAAGAGAACATAACTCAACTAATATGATAAATGTGTTAACGAGTACGAGAGATCAATAGTTTGAATCTTCCAACCTTAATTGTAGTTTAAAAAAAAATAAGACAATTATTATTATTACTATTATTTTGTGTGTAAAAGGAAGTGATTTATATAATTTAAAAATTGCTATACTAGTAATAATTTTAAAATATAATATTATTGTAACCAATTTTTTTCAAAAAAAAACAAATACTGTAAAAAAATTTAAATGATTTTACCAATTTAAATTCTAAAAAATCCCCTAAAACTTTTTTTGTCTTAACCAATTAAACTATTTTCAGATGAAAAAAAATTACATAGAAAACACACTAAAAATGTTGAACTTAAAAAAAATATATTCAAAATAAAAATTCAATAAAAAAAAAAGCCACATAAATTTTTTTGGATGGCCTAGACCAATATTAGCCACAATTAGATCTTACTTGTAGGTATACGTTCTTTTCATAATTATTAATATTGGAGCACCAGCTCACGTTTAATTAGTACAAGCTTGTTAGATTTTAAAAGGAATTTCACTAATTTCATACTTCATTAATATATATATATATATATTAAAGAAACTTTTCATGATCAACATTTTTGTCTTTCATTTTTCCAAAATTTGTCCATACTTTATATTATAATACTTGGGGCCATCATCTTTAGGTTAAATTTAATTTTAAGTCATTAACATGAAAATGGGAATAATAAAGGTACGGTTTAAAATATTTGTGAGTTACTTGGAATTTTTTTAATCACTTAGTATTGAAATTAATATGAAGATATATACCTAGTTTAAATTGTTTAATTTCTACCAATTTCAACATAACTCAACTAATTATGACATATATATCTTTGATCAAGAGACCAAAATTCAAATTCTTAACTTGGTAAAATTATATATATATATAAAAGAAAAAGGAAAACTGATTTTTATTTATTGTATGTGGTAGAAAAGTAAACTTTAATACTCGAGACATTGGAAATAAGATTTTGTGGTTCACAAATTAGAAAAATATGATATACCCTTATCATTTCTATGCATTTCTTGCTGCAACCACATTTTCATTTTCACCCTTGTCCTTGTCTTAAATCTTTCTTCATTTATTTTGATAGCAATATATATATATAATTTACATCATTACATCAACCACTGGAATTCAGTCTAATCTCTATTATCTCTTCAAAAAAAAAAAAGGTTTATTCTCCATATACTTTCTAAAACCTTCGGTGGAATATAGTAAAAAGCTTGAGGTCCAAAAATAGAAGCTAAAATAAAAAATAAAAAATAAAATCCTTGTGCGTTGGTTGATTTCACCTTCGTTTTTAAATTTCAGGTTTATCCAACACCCTTTTAATTTATTTTAAAAGAAAGTTTTCCTCAGTTAACGTTCAATAAAATGCCTAACTAAAATACAATATTTACGATAAAGTAAAAAAATTTGAAAATAAAAAAAATGCTAATAACAAAATTGAATCCAAATAAATTTAACAAAATGTCATTATTATATAGCGATTCTATTTCTTTTTCTGTAGTGTTTTAAAAGTTTCAATTTCGTTCTATTTTTTTTATATAGAAAATGCTAATGATGAATTTATATAAAAATAAAGTTAAGATGAATTTAAATAAAAATAAAGTTAAAATATTGAATATAAAATTAACAGATTTCAAACGCTAAAAGGACAAATTAAACCACTTACATAATTTATCCCTTATAAAATTAGAACTTTTTTTTTTCCCGAAGCTGTGGATTGAGTCTGATTGCGTGGTTTTGGTGAAGGATTTGGTGGGGATACTGATTTTTTCAAAATCACTCCAAACACCTGGTTTAAATCATTTAAATTTATTTTATGAGAATTTGTAATGGGTAGCAAGGAAGATGTAGCAACATTTTAAAATAATTGCAAATATGACAAAAATCTTTAAATTGTTTTCATAATTCCTATTATACCCTTGGCTTAAATCTATTTATTTTTTTTCTTCCTCAGTATTTGAGAGGAATGACACTACAACAAGTTGGCACTTCACCAAACTTCCGCTTTCACACACCCCAAAATTAAGAAAATATTAATCAATTTTTTTTCATTTTTTTTTTTTTTAGTTTACATTACAAGAATTTCTCGGAATCCAAACACTACCCCCTCTCCTTTCTCTCTATCGGTAGCATTTTCCTTTTCATTTTCTCGGGAAAATGTTAATATTAATATTGATATTAATATTAATACTTTAGAAAATTAGGTAATATTAAAAAAAAAATATATAGCAATGAGGATGTTATTAACTAACGCCATGTCGTTGTTTTGATGTTGCTTGGTTTTTAACTTTAGTGGAAGATCAAAATACAAGATATCTTTTAGTTGCTCATATTAATGATGTTTGTTTTGATGACTCCTCTTGTGCAATTAGTGATGAGAGTGACAACTTACGGAGGTGTAATCCGCCCAATTGGGAATCATTCTAAATGGAGTTCGATAGATGTTGACATGAATGCATTACCTCCAATTGTTAAACGTCAAGCAGGAAGACCGTGAAAGCAAAGGATTTCGTCGATTCTTTGAAGCAAGAAGTCACACAAAATGTAGTCATTGTCATCGTGTTGGTCACAATCATAGGACATGTAATTTTCCACCATTTTTACCATGATGTAATTTTTGACAATTAGTTTTAGATATATTTTTTCAAGATAAAACTCAATATTGTTGTTATCATACTATTCATACTATCAATACAAGGTTTGTGATTGTTTCAAAAGTTTAATATCAATACTATGAACACAAGGACTTTGGCATCCGATGAGAAAATTTGAAGACCACACGATGCATAATAATAGTAGTTAATAGATAGACAACTATCAGTGATAGTGATAGACAACTACCACCGATAGAAGTCTATCACTTTTATCAGTGATAGACATCTATCACTGATAAAAGTCTACTACTGGAAAGAAGTTAATGATTGATAGACAACTATCAGTGATAGACATCTATCAGCGATAGAAGTCGGATAGAAGAAAAAGTTAATAATCATGAATAACAAGAAGTCTAATAGAAAAGTTATGAGTAATAGGTAATAGATGGTAGAAGTCTATCGGGACAACGATCAGCGATAAGCCTATCACTTCTATCGATGATAGTAGTCTATCACTTCTTTTCTTTAATTTCTATCAATCATTAACGGTGATAGTAGTTTATCACTTCTATTAGTGATGACAATGATGAAGTCGGATAGGAACAATAAGTCTAATAGATAATAGAAAAGTTATGAGTAATAGGTAATAGATAGACAACTATGGTAGAAGTCTATCAGACAACTACTATTACTGATAGATATCACTACTATCGGTGATAGATATCACAATAGTAGTCTATCACTTCTATTAGACATCTATCAGCGATGAAGTTCATCAACTGGAAAGAAGTTAATGATTGATAAACAACTATCGGTGATAGACATTTATCACAAACTGATAGAATAATATTCATGAAAAAAAGAAGTCTAATAGAGTTATAGACTTTTATCACTTATATCGAGTTCTATCACGTAATAGACTTCTATCAGCGATATCAAATGATAGAAGTCTAACATTGTAACACATTGACAATCGTTATAGACTTCTATCACTCATATCGATTCTATCACCGATAGACTTTTATCAACGATATAAGATGATAGAAGTCTAACACTATAACACATTGACAATCGTGTAACCATTCCCAAACGACAAAAAAAATAGTTATTAAATAAACAAACTTCTATCAGTGATATCACTAATAGCATCCTATCAATGATTTCTTCTTCGTTTGCTATCAATTGGGGTGATGGAAAACTAAAATTATAAGAAAAAAATTAGTTATTAAATAAACAGACTTCTATCAGTGATATCACTGATAGCATCCTATCAGTGATATCACTGATATAACGTGGGGTGTTTTAGTAATTTCAATTCCTCTTTTCAAATTTTTGCTATTTTTGCAAATAGATTGACACATTTGCTATATGGGCAATTATATTGGGTCTTTCTGCTACCAGCCCAATTGCCTCTTATTTTAATGTTAGAATTTTACATTTTTAAATATGATTTACATACTTTAATTTTGAATGGTTAAATATATGTTTTAGATTGATTTTGAACGTGGCAAGAGTATTTTTAACTATTTCAAAATCACTTTCAAACATGTGTTTTTTTATATATATAAATTTCAATTTTAAACTAAAAAAAGGAAAATAAATAGTAAACTGAAATAGATGTACTGCTAACATTTACATAATTTTTTGTTTTATCATTTGTATTTTTTAAAATAATTATTTAAAGTGTTGTGGGCTTTCAATTTAAATGTACTTTTTGTTTGCCCTAAATTATTTGTAAGTGTCATGAGAAAGAATTGTTATAACATATGGTAGTTTGAAAGAGAATTGTGATAAAATATGGTAATTTAAAAAGAAAACCCATTATGGTAATTTTATTTTATTTTTTTAAAAAAGGTTGGTTCAGCTCGCCAATTTAAAAAATTAGGAGATAAAATTTGGTTGTGTGAGAAAGATACCAGAATTAATCTAAACTTTTCGAAAAATTAAATTAAAATTTTAATATTTATTAGGGAGAGATGCTCGAATCTATTAATAGTAAACAAATTTAGTAAATGAACCTATTTAAAAAAGTGATTATAAATCGATTTAATTATAATTAATTTTAACTATATTGCCGTAGTAAAAGGAGAACTTCAAAATCATAAGTCAACGAATAAAGAAATAAATAACAAAGAAGAGGAGATAACAAAACAACTACAAACTTTCACAAAGAAAACTCATAAAAATAAAAGTAAAATAATCCCAAAGAAATGGTATCTATCAAGCACGACCAGATCGAATGAAGTTAGTTCATAGGTTTTTTTTGGGTTGGAAGATTTGTGGCCAATATGATGGTAGTAGCCCGCTTAGTGGCATTATCGTAAAACCTTTCCTTGAAAGAAAAATAATAAACAAAATGAAATTTTAGTATTTTTAAACATTAAAAGGGAAAATTAAAATTTATTTTTTAAAAAGGGGAAATTAAAATATTTATATTAATTTATCCCCTATAAAATTACATTTAATGATTGAAATTTTGTATTTGTCTCTACAAACATCTAAAAGCTTCAGTAATAATACACAAAAAAGAAAAAAGACCGTTTATTCAGTAATCGAACTTTTAAGCTTTTGAATCTTAGTTTATGTTTTTTGAAAATCGTATTTGTTTTCCTATATTTTTCTACAATAAATTTTATCGTTTCTTAAGAAATTGTAAGAAAAGATATTTATTTTTCTCTATGGAGATCCGTCTCTAACGAGATAAGGAGTCCTCGTTTAGATAGTGAAGGAAAGAGAGAGGGTAGAAAAAAACACCCCCACAACCTAATCTAAATAGTGACGGAAACCGGAAATGAATTCCCCCATCTGCCTATCATGTTCCATATCCCTATTTATTTGTACTTTATATATATACATACACACATACATACAAATACATGTGTATGTTTGAATGACTTTTAGTTATAAATTGTAATCTTTAAATTTAAGGTTTTATTAATTGTTAAATGAACTATAAGATAGTGTAGGAATAATTTCGAACTATTTTAAATTCTTATATATGAATAATTAAATATGAAATATTAATTTCTTTTTCATTTATACAGTTTATTTTTTTTTGGAATTAACATCTAAATGAGGATTCATGGTGGATAATGAACTATTTATTTGAAAATCTTATTAAAAAATTATTTAACTAATTTATTTAAAAGAAACTGAATGGGTAATAATTTTCCATGGAAACCCAACTCTTGCGAATTGTCCGCGTGAATTCTGCCTTGATTGTCATAAAATTAAATGGGAGATTTCGCGAGAATGGAAATGAAACGAGGGTGGGGATGGAGGCAGAAAAATCATCCTCGTCCTCGCTCCGTCTCGTGAACATCTTTAATCGTCAAAATTCTTAACGAAATTAAAAAGAAAAAGTTTTTGAAAACTACGATTTTCTATTTAGTTTTGGAAAATGGTGTTTGTTTTCCATAATTTATTTTCTCTACCCTAAGTTTCATATTTTATAAAAAAAAACATTGAGTTTTTAGTCAAATTCTAAACATAATTTTTTTAAAAAAATTACTTTTTTTTGAGTTTTTAAAATCTTGATTTTTAAAAACATAAGTAAAAAGTAGATAACATAACAAATAAATTAATAGGTAGAAATAGTATTAATAGACTTAACTTTTTAGCCAACAAGAGTATAACTCAACTGACAAAGTATGACTCATGACCAAGAAGTCATGAGTTCGAATCTCCCACTCCCAATTGTTGATGTAGTAAAAAAAAAAGACTTAATTTTCAAAAACAAAAAATAAATACTACTCTCACGTAATGATTTACTTGTTTTGTTATTTATTTTCTACCTATATTTTAAAAAATCAAACCATGTTTTGAAAACTAAAAAAAATAATTTTTAGAAACTTTTTTTTTTTTGGATTTGATTAAGAACTCAAATGCTTCTTAAAAAGATGAAACCCATTTCAGAGAAATGGACAGAAAATAAGCTTAGTTTTCAAAAACCAAAAACTAAGTAAAATGGAGTCTTAATTTTTAAATTTTGTCTTGATTTTTAAAAACATAGGTATAAATTATCTTGAGATAAATTTATAAGTGGGGTAGAAGTAATATTTATATCTTTAATTTTTAAAAATAAAAAATCCAATGGGAACCGAATTATGTCGCGAGTGAATTATGAATTTGGCTCGGATGTGTCCTGTTGCGGAAACGGACACTCACACGCTGGCAACTGCCAAAAGGAGCGTCAACGGCGGTGGCGAAGAGCCGCGTAATTGCCACGTCGGCTAAAGGAAGAAATTTACGAAGATCTAAAATTTCTCATGATCGCCACAAAAAATAAAAGCTACTACAACAATGATTAAAATCGGGTAGGGAACAGGTGGGTCCCAGTACTCCGATAAAATATCACTGATCAACGTCACAGATTTATCCACGTTTAGATCAATAAATCAGATGTCCAATAATGCTGGCCCCACCACTCCCACCGGATTAGCATTTTAGGATAAAATGCATTTCCCATCTGCTGCGTCCCACTTTTAATTATTATTTCTCCCACGATGCCAAAAAAACAAAAAATTATTATTTCTCCCACCCCGCTAATCTGGCCCCACCATTTCACAAATATATATATACTCTAATTTTCATTTTAGCAATTTATTATTTATATTGATTTCTATTTAATTCTAATAATTTTAAAGGCAGGAGTTATCAACGTGATCAAAATAAATTTAATTTAGCAATAATGGATATGTATTACTTCTCTTAAATTTGGAAGTTCAAATCTTTATAACTCACATTTATTATACTAAAAAAAAGATAAGACGTATTTGTTTCTTTTGAGATCGATGTTCATATCCTTAATTCTACATTTGTTGTGCTATAAAAAGAAAAGATTTTAGAGACTTCCATTTATTTATTACGTACACTTGATTAAACCTCCCAATAATATTTTGATATCGTCAAAAGTTGATTACTATTTAGTTTTATGTAGGATTTTTTTGTCTAAATACATGGTATGTATTTAGTTCAACATAATGTGAACTTGACAAAAAAAAAAGGTATTACTATTCTAAAAATCGATGATTTAGTCTCCCACCTTTGAACGAGAAAAAAACTGAATCGTAAGTATTAAAATTTAAAATATTTAAAGCTATCCTGTCATTATAATGACTCGAGTACTCACAATTTTAATATTTAAAGGTATCCGGCTATTATAATGACGGGAGTACTCACAAATTATAATGACTGGAATGATAATTTATTTATTTTTTCTTTTTTTTTCTTTAAAGGTACCCTGTTAATAATATTTGATTTTGTTGAGGAAAACGACACAATACTTAATTGCTTGGATGAGCTTGAATATTCTTTTTAAAATATACATATAAACATTCCATTGTTAAATAAAACCCTGTTATGTAACCCTAGTTCAATCAAAACAATTTTTTTTAAGAAAAAGCTAAACATTGATTAAAAACACTTTAGATATAATAAGATTGACGTTAAAGAGGCCATGAATTTGGACACGTCGGTGAAATCAAGATAGATCTACTCGAGTCTTTTTCAACTTTTGGCATGATCCAATCAAAATTACACGTAGGTTTCAGTTTTTGTCATTATTATTTTATTTTAATTTTTTTTTAAAAAAAAATTAGAACTAAGTGTTCCAATAAACTTTTTTTTTTCAGTTTTGTATTTTTAAAAATATTTGAAATCTTAGATAAATGTTAAAGTATATATTTTAAAGAGACATTCAATCATTTTTTATTTTTACAAATTAATCTCGGTCAAAATGACGTTATTTCATATCGTAGTGTTTTTGCGAAATTATAGACAAATTTAAAATTTTTTGTTTATCAAAGCTTGGCCAACATTTTTAAAATTATGAAGCAAAATAAAAAAGATATAAGTTTGAATTTCAAAATAAAATATTATTAATATTTAAAAGAAATAAAACAAAATTATAATGATCACACAAAACGAATTTAGATTAAATTCTCTTCCTCTCCGCAATATTAAAAAAGAAAAACGCAACTTGACCCTTTTTGTCTTTTTTCCAATCTCGTTGAAAATAAAGAAGATATTTTAAAAGATATATGCAAATTTTTTCAGTAATTAAAATTTCAAGAAAATTTATAATTTAATTCCTAGGATGAGATGCTGTGAATCAATATGTTACATATAAACTTAGGATATATATTGTATTGACTCATGAACAGAGCAACAATTTTTTTTAATAAATTGAAAGCAAACAGCTCATATAGACTTTGAAAAACATTATCTTTAGGTGACACATCTTCTATTATTACCTTTAGAATAAAAGTTTGTACTTTGGAATTTTGTAAATATTTGTTTATTGATTAAAAAACAATATATGCACTCAAAAAACAAAAAACATTGAATGTTTGTAAAGTCGCATATTCTTATTGATAAAAACATATATTATATAATTTAAAATTTTCATAATTCATAAATAATATATTTTTTTTTTAGTTCAACAGTATAATTTTTTCAAAAAAGAAAAAATCAACAATATAGGAGAAGAATCGTACCTTCCATCTTAAAGATCGTAATGAATATTGTTTTTACTCAACTATACTCGGATTTACTTCATCTATTTTATGGTAAAAAATTATAACCAAATTTATTTCCATTCCATTTTACTGTAAATAATTGAGAAAATGGACTATTATTTATTGCAAAGAGTCTTCTTCTCCAAGATGGAAATAAATCAGCAAACAAGACAATAAGAACCAACAACTAACAACCAATAAAAAAGGACATGGAGTTGTTCACATGGCCCCATTTACTGAATTGTTTGGAAATTTAATTAATAACAACTTATTCTAGTGTTTAAAAAAGCATTCAAGATATAATTTACCCATTCAAATATATATTTAAATGGAGAAGATAACATACCTATTTTTATTTAAAGTCAATGAACTGTATGTTCTTATAATTATTGAACTAAAAAGGAAGTATTTAGTTTGATTTTTTTTCAAGAGTACATAATAAATAAATATTTTTTCATTATTCTTTAATATTAAAAAAATGCGTAGAAAATTAACAGATAATTAATTTTGTTGGTGGGTTGATTCAAGCATCAACCCACGAGTATGGGTGAGCAAAAGAAAACCGAAATCCGACTCGACCGACCGAACCAAGGGCGGTCGGTTGGTTTTCAGTATTCTTCGGTCGGGGTCGGTCGGTTGGTCGGTTTGGGGCAAAAGTCCCAAACCGACCAAACCAACCGATATTTTAAAAAAAAAAAATATATATATATATATATAATTATAATTATAATTATTATATATATATAATAATTATTAAAAAAATAAAAAAACTAAAAAGATTCTCAAAATATATTAAATAATAATAAAATAATAATTATAAATTATTAAACAATAATAAAATAATAATTATAAATATTAAATAATTAATTAAATAAATATTTAAAAATATATATAAAAACCACTAAACCGACCGGTTTTGGTAAGTTTTTTTTAAAAAAAATTATCCGACCAAACCGACCGACCTTGGTCGGTTCGAGGGTCGATTGGGGTCGAAAACCGACCCCGACCAATCGATGTTCACCCCTACCCACGAGCACGACCGCCCAAAACAAATAATGAGGTTTAAAGGGCTCAAATTATTAAAAGAGGTAAAACAAGCTCTCCAAGCTTGGAAGTCAAGTTGAAGGACCGTGCCAACTATTGAGAGAAGAAAGACTTCATGTGCAACCCGACATTAGAGTCAAAGCAACTAAGCACTACTATAAATTTAGAGGGCATGTACTCCTACAAAAGGTATGCAACCTTTCTAAATTTCAACTCATACTACTCTAGGAACTTCATTGACTTGAATACGTGTTAGAGAGTTCTTGATTGAGTACCACCTTGATGCAATCAAGCTTTTTTCAGACCTTGAAACAACCGATTCATAACATCGAATTCAGATGACCATATCTACGTATTAAGAAATTTATTATCATAAATGCATATCATAAATATCACTATGTAATCTTCCACTTAGCCAATCTTGAAAGGTATCAAGAAATTTATTATCTATCAATAAATTTATACTCAAATCTATAATCTAAGCACTCACACATATATTTATAGAAAAATGAAGAAACCATGATATAAATGGTTAGAAAATTAATAATAAATGACTTTACAATTTAAATGCATATCATAAATATCACTATGGTAATCTTCCTCTTAGCCAAACTTAAAATCTACATATGAAAAAAAAAAAAACTACCCACGTGAAATGAGAAATTTAAGAGAATTATTTTGTAAGGATAGATTTTTTTTCGGAAGTATTATTAAAAAAGGATAATGGGCATATGTATATCTACCTTTGCAAGCCAATAATTGCATAGCTTAACTGACATTAAGTGTGACTTATGACCAGAAGGTTATAAGTTTGAATTCTCTCACCCCAAATATTGTTATACTAAAAGAAAAAAATATATGTCTACCTTTTCAAAATAATAATAATAATAATGGGAAAGGAAAAAAAATGAAAGAAAAAAAAAAGGTGCTATGGTGGATATTCGAGCATATCCAGATTAGGTTGATTAAATGGATCGACATTATTGCATCTGTCCTAACTGACGTGGATCCCCGCTGTCTGGTCTACTAAAGTCCACGAGAATCAGTTTACCATTTTGATCCATTACGTCCAATTGGCCCACGCCACATCATCAATGTGGAGCCCACGTGTGCGCGGCGTTCTGTTTATCCACCCGGTTCTACGGTAGGCCCGTTTTGGTCCCAACATTTTGGTATATAAACACAGGCTCTTCCAATCCATTTTACACCAACAACAACATCTTGTTCAAAATTAACATTATTGAAATGGCCGGCCGGAATTTCTCGGGATTTCAAGTTTCGAGTTTTTCCGACATGGTTTTCGGGTTTTTGGACGACGGCGAGGGGTTGTCGGCGGAGGGATTTGGGTGCAGCTTCGAGAGCCAGGAAAGCGAAACGACGGCGTTTGATGAAAATGAGGAAGAAAAAGAAAACGGCGAGAGCGTTGAAGAAAGCAAGACCTTTTGGGACACCCAAAACCAGATCTTACAAGTGAGTATTTTTTTTAAAAAAAAAAAAAAATTGATTAAAAGAAAAGATGAACATTTAAAATTTGAGGTTGATTTGAATAATTGTAATGCAGGCGACGATATGTCGGACTAATTCTTTGGAATCAAAGATCAGAAATGCTACAAAAGAAGCAGTTAAAGAAATACAGGGAACTGGAGGAGCCTGTGGATGTGGAAGATCGGTTCTGGCAATGACGGGCTGCCGGAGCTGTCTGATGAGGGAGGTTTCCGGTCACCTTCGAAACGCCGGTTACGACAGTGCCGTTTGCAAGACCAAGTGGAGAAGCTCGCAGCATATACCCTCAGGTAAACAATCAAACCAAAAAAAAAAAAAACAGAGAGAGAGAGAAATTTTGAAAGAGGCTAATAAAATGTGGCAAATTATTAGCCGCCATTTACTACCCAAAGATATTTGGGTATACACCTGGAAAAATTAATATTAGTGGCGATTAATTATCATTTACATTTAATAATATAAAATTATCAACTACATTATGTCATCTTTCACGAATAGTTGCTCAACCAAGCAACACTAGATTATTTTTTTAATATATTTTTATTACATTTAATAGATAGATAGATTTTTTTAATTCAACATTACTTAGACTTAGACTTAGGCGAGATTGATTCGAACCTCTAATTTCTTAATTAAATATATATCAATTATTAATCAACTAGATGGACTATTTTCTAAAAATGGTGCTAAAAAGCACCCACATCCCTGATCCAACCAGCGGGATTGATTTAACTTTTCATAAAAAAGATTCAATTATTAATAAACTTTCCCCATTCAATTAAATTACATAAAATAAGATTATGAATAGTTTGTGGTGTACAGGTCCCCAGGCACCAGCAGGGGCCTTTTCTAGGAAAGAAAAAACAATAGCAATCAGTAGTTAGTAGGTGTTGATATTGATTACTTTTCGAAGAAAGTAGAGTAAAGAGAGAATTATTTATTTTTTTTTTTCTAACTTTTTTTTTTTATTTTGGGTTATGAAATTGAACAGGGGAACACGCATTTTTGGATGTGGTACACAATTCAAAGAAAGGGGAAGTTAGATTCATAATAGAGCTAAACTTCAGAGCAGAGTTCGAAATGGCTCGAGGCAACGAGGAGTACAACCGCCTGGTAGGGCGGCTGCCGGAAATATTCGTCGGAAAAGTGGAGAAACTTCAGGCCGTGATAAAGGTATTATGCGGCGGTGCGAAAAAGTGCATGAAGGAAAAAAAGATGCATTTAGGGCCATGGCGGAAACAGAGATACATGCAGGCTAAATGGCTGAGTGCTTGTGAAAGGACCATGTCAATGCCTCTTCTTTCTGTTGGGTATTCCTCTGGTCGGCTTTCGAAATCGAAGCCCAGAGCGTCGATGCTCACCGTTGATTTGCTCGACAAATTGCCCAATCGGACGGCTGTTGAAGTAGTTTGATTATGATAAACATATATATATAATCACTAATTGTAGAGTAAAGTTAGTCTTTTTTTTTTTGTCTTGGGCTCTTGGCTACTGCCTACGATTATTGTTTGAGTTTTGTTTAGTTGTAAACTTTGATTCTGGGTATCTGTAAATAAAATGCACAATAATCCATATGATTTATAGAGGGAAGGAATAATAGGTTATGGTAATGTTGTTTTTAACATTTTTCAACAACCACAGTGTGTAATATTTCTTCGGTTAAATTACTTTTTATATTTTAAAGTATTTAATATGTGAATGAGTGTAATAGTCCTTAAAGTTTAAAAATGTCAATTAGATCTATAAATTTTTTCAATTTTATATTGGATAGGTTTCAATTTTTGTTAAGATTATTTGACACAAAATTAGAAATTTATAGATTTATTAGGCATAAACTCAAAAGTTTAGAGATTTATTAAGATATTTTCTAAAATTTAAGGATCTTTTAAACATAAAATTATTAAAAATTAAAAAATCAGTTAGACATTATTTAAGCCAAACTTGAAAGTTGAGGAGTAGACCAGTTGTTAAACCTCTTTCTACTCATTATATAATAATAATAAAAAAAAAAAGAAGAGGAATTTATTTAAAGTTAAGGTTACATCCATCAATATTTAAAATTTAAAATATGGGTTTTTGTAAAAAAGTGGGTTTTGATTCCCCTGTCCAGGTTCTGCGCTGTTTCTCCGGAAGTTCATTTTACTGATTGAAGTTTGCCTTCTCCTACTTACCCATCCTTTTCGTTTGTTTGGTGGGGACCGTAGCAAAAGAAGACAAACGGCCTTTAAAAAATAAAAAATAAAAAAACACAATTTTGATCGTAAATTTTAAGGCTTGTTTCGTAGGCAATTCGAATTCTATTTTATGTTTTCGGATTCACTGAATTCATTGAATATGAGTTTGATTATATGTTTTCGAAAATTATTTTCGAATTTTGTGATCTAAATAATATAAATTTCGAAAACAACATTTTTATGTTTTCATTGTATCGAAATTTGAAATTTAAAATTTTAAAATGTAGAATCTTAATAACAAAAATAAAAATCTTAATAAAGGTAGAATTTCATGATATGAGCTTAATTTACTTTTACTAAATTAAAATATGTATAATATAATATATTATAAATTATATAATATTATATTATATTATAAAATAATAATTATACAAAACTTAGGGAAAAAAACATAAATTAATTGATTATGTTTTATACTCAACCTAATATTTAGTTTTGGAGCTATTACTAATTTTACAATCTATAAATATATTATAGAATACACTTTAAACAATTGTTTAAAATGGAATCAAAATTTTAAATCGGCTACCAAACACATATCTAAAAACATGAAATACAATTCTATTTTCATTGAATTCCTTGTTTTCAAATTTCTATTTTTGGGTTGTCTACCAAATAGATCCTTAGTTTCATCCATTTGAACCTCAAACTTTTTAAAATTTAGTAAGTTGTATCTATTTTAACCATAAGCTTATTTCATCGATTTAAATCTCAAATTTGACCTATTGTATCAATTTTAACCATAAACTTGAATAAGTATATCAATTTGCACCATACGTTAAGTTTTTGTTTCTATTACGGTTAGAAAGATTTCTCACATGTCTAAAATCTTGTGTTCTCTATGATAAATGCTTGTTTGTTATTTAAAAAATAATAATAATAAATAACTAAATTATCATGGATCGGGTCACCGCACCATCTTGCAAACCACAAACCCGACTCTCAATTAGGACCCACACGAAAAAAATGAACTCTTGCATTTCCCTTGCCCTTAGTACCATTACCAGCACAATGATTATGGGAAAAAAATAGGCAACAACGTCGTTGAGGGAAACGACAACCATGGCGATTTTCGTTGATTTCGATGGTGAAAAGCTTAAGCTTGACTAAAATAGAGAAGCGAAAACAGGAAAGTTGGCAATGGACAGAGCGACCCCCATAAACACAATGAATTGGTCGTAGACAACCTTGTCAGCCCCATCGAAGGTTTTACGGAGGATGAAGGCGATGCCAATGCCAGGGAGGAAATGGATAAAGATTCTAGCGAGGATGGTACCGAAAGCCTTGCGCCTGGCATGACGGATGGAGCACAAATCACATTTGAGTCTGACGAGAAATAAAATGAGCAACAAATCAATACTAGCGACCAATTCAAGAATGAGAGTATTCAATTGAGGAAAATTCTAGTGCAAATAAGCTCTGTTTCTATCAAAACCTGATGGATCGAATAGAATCCTACTGTAAAATTGAAAAACACTCCATTAATGAAATGAAAAAAGAAGTAGAATTAGAGAATATGAACAGTAAAAAAAGGAATTGCTCTTAAATTGAAAAATACTCCGACCAGTCTACTCTACAGCAGATTTATCTTTTTAAGAAATAAAAAATAAGTACCTATTTATAGAGCAACATGTGGCTTTGAACAATGTGTTAGAAAACTTTTTAATGAGGATTGATACAAAAACTTAAATAAAGGTGTAAATTAATACATTTACTCAAGTTTAGGGATAAAATTGATATAATCTGCAAAGTTTGATCTTTAAATTGATGAAATTAAAATTTTAGGGGTTAAAATTGATACAACATGCCAAAAGTTTAGGGTAAAAAATGATTTTTTTTAAAAAAATAAAAGGAATAGAAATGGCACCATTAAAAAAAATAAAATAAAAAGAAAGAAAAAAGTGGGTCTCCTCGTACTTGAAATATCAATGGGTACATTTATTAAATCATTTAGGTTAAATTACAAGTTTAGTCTCTAATGGTTGTTTGAAGTTTGGAATTAGAAACCTTAGATTCTAGAACTCTTGAATTTTTTGGTTGGAATTAGAAACCCTAGTTCTGATTCTTCTGTTTGGGGTGCAAGGTTGAGTTGAGTTAGGTTTATTTAGGTTTTTTTTATAACAATTTTTTTATGATGTTATTTGTTTTTCAGATCCATTTGTTTATTTGATAATTGTTTGTTGAATTACATATCAATATTTTAACCAATCACGTGGATTAATTGTTTCATTAATAGTTAAGTATGAATATATGTATTTTGTATAAGTATATTAATACTTAATTCCCTCCATTCATTATGATGTAAAATTAAATAACATTAGTAAGGATATATAATTTGAATAATTAATACTCTATTTCACAAAGTATTCAGAAAACTACTTTAGCAACTCTATTTTAGAAATTAAAAAATTGAAAGTCTATTTAATAAATTAGAGAATCTAAAACTCTATTTCACAAAGTATTAAGAGACCCATTTTTGAAACTCTATTTTAGAAATTTCACAAAGTATTTATAAACCTATTTTTGGAACTCTATTTTTGAAATTAAAAAATTGAAAGAAGTAATTAAGAAATTTTAAACTCTATTTCACAAAGTATTCATAAACATGCTTTTTGGAACTCTATTTTACAAATTATATGTTGGAGGTTTATTTAAGAAATTATGGAATTTAAATAAAATTGGGAACCATATTTTGAAATATATTTCCAGGATAAATGGGTTATAAAATTTGAATTCTATTTAGAAATTAAAATATTAGAAACTATTTTTTGCCCAGTATTTTGAAACATATTTCAAATATATCATTGATTAAAAAAAATTTAGTAACCATTTTTAATTTTACTTCAACCTTTTAAGAAATTGACAAGGTGACTGGGTCATTAGGGTGATCGTTGGGTGGTTTGCTTATCAATATGGTCGTTGGTGGTGATTGCACTGTGGTCAGGTTATCATTGTCGGGTGGATGAGTCGTTGGAGTGGTTATTAGGGTGTTCATGTCGTCGAAGTGGTCGCTTGGTTGTTGTGACAGTAGTTGTCGAGTGGGCGGGTCGCTTGAGTCATTGCTAGAGTGGTCATTAGGGTGATTGGGTCACCAAAGTGGTCACCAAGTGATTGTCATCAATGGTTTTGGGTGGTTGGGTTGTCAGGTCATTGAGGTGATCGCCGAAGTAGCTATCTAGGTGATCGGATTGCTGGGGTGGTCAGGTCATCGGTGTGGTCATTAGGTGGTTGTTGGCGGTGGATGACTAGGTGGTCAAATTTTTGGAGTGGTTGTCAATTATGGTTGTCGAGTCGTCGGAGTGGTCATCAATTATGATTTTCAGGCGGTTCGGTCATCAAAGTGGTTGTCAGATGATCATTTTCGGTGGTTCAAAAAAGTCGAGTCACAGTGGTTGGGCCATCGAAGCATCGAGTTTTGGGGGTGGTCAAGTCAGAGGGATGATTGTCAAGCTAATCTATAGAATTCTCATCGCAGTAGTCGCCAGAGGTAATCATCGGTGGTCGAGTCACCGGTGTGGTTGTCAGAGTTGTCATTGTCGGTGGTCATCGAGTAGTCGCTGGAGTTGTCATCCTGCTTTTTACTGACCATTTAATAAATGGTCGCATTTTCTCCCTATTTTTGCCAACTAATTATAATTCTATTGATATTTATCCTCTTTTTTGCCCACCAATTATAAAACGGTTGACATTTATCCCTCTTTTTCCCGATTGAATATAAATTGATTGGCCTTTCTCTTCTTATTTGCCGACCATTTACTAAATCGTCAGCATTTCCTCTTTTTTTTTTTCCTGATCATTTTTTAAGCATCGAGATAAATAATGTCGAAAAATAGTAAAATTCTTGTAGTCTTACCTCTATTTCATTCAATAATATTACTGGTCAACAATTTTTAGAAAATAAAATTTTAAAAATAGACGGCCGAAGGTCTAACTTTTTTAGCATTGTTAAATAGGATTAGGAACAAATAATTTTGGCTGATAACCATTTAATTAGTTTTGAAAATTAAGTAAAGAAACACTACTTCCACTTAGGAGTTTCTTGAATTTGTTATCTACTTTTGACAAACGTTTTGAAAACTCGAACCAAATTTTGAAAATTAAAAAGATGAGTAGTTTTTATAAAGTTATTTTTGTTCTTCGAAATTTGACTAATAATTCAAATATTTTCTTAAGAAATATGAAGACCATCGTAGAAAAATGGTGAGAAAACAACCTTAATTTTCAAAAACAAAAAACATACAACCAAGTATATATCAAACATAACTTCAAATAACATAATCAACTAACCAAACTAAGCTAAAATATTCCATTATTTGGTTAAACAAGTTGTACACTATCTAACTAGAGTTGCTTAGTGTTCTAAAATATATAAAATCAAGGTCCCATTTATTAACTATTTTGTATTTTTTATTTGCCTTTTTTTAAAAAAGAAAATTATGATGGTACCTTTACAATTTTTTGGTAAACTTTTCACCTAATTTTAAAACACATTTGAATTCTAAGTAAAATTTAAAAACCAAAACCAAATTATTATTATTATTATTATTATTATTTTGTTTTCAAGATTTGATTTGGCATTTGAAAACGTTTTTCACAAATAAGTAATAAAGTAAGTGTTGATATATAAACTTAATTTATAAAACTATGGTAGTTATCAAACATGTGAAAACAATTGAATTGCTCAACTTGTAAACTCGTCTCCACCACAACCATGACATTGACATAAAACTCTCTAGCAGGCAGCTACCATATATGGCGACTGGTTGGGGGTATATATGTAGATAGGTGGGTGTTATTGACAGAGCTTTATTGAGTTGAGTCCATTCCAGGTGGGAGTGGGCTAAATTTAATCTACTATTGTTTCTATTAGTAATAATAGCATGTTGCAATTTCCCTATGTGCCTTGTTAGATTTGGAGGTGTACAAATAATCGGTATCTCGAGCACCTATCCAGACTATCCAACTCATACCATAAGAATTGAGTTGGGTTATGTGTTTTTTTTTTCAGTTTTGATTGAGTAAAAATGTTTAGAGAATCGAAATTTCGAGTCGATTCACGGGTTGACCTCTTTAAGCTTTGGGTTGACCCAACCCAACTAAAAATTTATATTTTTTCTTTGTATATTATAAATTATTTGTGAACTTTTAATGTTTTTCATCTAGAGTTTTGTTACAAAAATTAAGATGTTATGAGGTTTAAAGTTTGATATTTGAATTTTATGTGGATTTTAATTATTATTTCAAGAAAAAATATTTTAAATAAATAAGAAAATTATAAAAAAAATAAAAAATCAACTCGACCAAATAACTCAACTCGAAAATATAGGATTGGGCAGCCAACCCAACCAACCCAAAATTTTAAATTGATAAAAAAAAATATATATATATATTTCAATATCATAATGGGTTCTTCTACCATTGTTGGTATGGGCTTTCACAAATTGGTTGGCCCTCTTTCATCTAATTCTCTCTCCGAGGGTCGAGCCCCTCTCAGCATTATAAGGGTTTTTGAATTAGTATCAAACACTGCACTTAGGTAATAAAGTTACACATGACCTTATTAGCTAGTGGTCATTGACATATATTTCTGATAAAAAAGTGAAAGGTTTCAATATTGTTGAACTAAAAAAAATCTGTTAAATTACATGTTTTGAAAATTATTTTTATAATCATATATATATATTTTGTAATTATATAATTTATTTTGAAACATATAAAAATTCTTTAAAAAGGGGAAAATCCTAGCAAAATTAAAAAAAAAAAAAAAAGTAGACTTTTTATCTTATATATTTAAATGAGAAGTCAAATTTCTTTTTAAAAAGTATATCATATGTATACTATTTTAATTTTGATTTTTTTAACTCAAATATAAAGGAAAATTGATTAAAAAATTTAAATGTTTATTCTTTATTTTAAAAAGTTAATTTCATAAAAAAAGTATAATTCTTCTAACCTGCAAAAAAAAAAAAAAAAACTATTTATTATTTCAAATTTATTATTTTTGTCTATAAGAAATCAGTTATATTTATTATCAAAGAAACTAATATCAAAATATATAAACTAATACCAATATATATCAATGATTAAACAATCTCTTTATATAATTTTCCTCAGCATAAAATTTTTGACTCAATAGAAAAAACAATTATGTGTGATATATATAGAGAGGCTAATTCATTAAAATATTAATTTTTAAAAATTACTTTAATTAATACTTATATGTAGAAGTATTTATTTGATAAAATAAATAATGAAGTTATAAGTGATTTCATAATATAATATAAGACTCACAAAATGACAATTGAAAGGTACAAAATTAATAGTTTAGCTTCATCTTATGAATTCTTTTAAATACATTTTGTTTCAGAGTTGTATGGTTTGTGGGGATAGTGTCTTCACTCTTACAAGCAATCATGAATGATATAATGACGCAGCCACGTCGTAGAGGATCCTTTCAACATGATTTGTCATCACTCACATGCTCTCTAGGAAAGACACCCAACATAGAATTGTTCCAAGTCAAGCACGCTTAAATTCCTATGATTGAGTTACCGAAAAGGAAGGTGCACCTTGTTGGTATAGGTAGTAGCTATCAATTCTTTTAAGCCTTTCTCAACTATACTTTCATATCTTCATGGTCACTCGCATGTATCCCTCTTCCTCTCGGGCACCATACTTTCATATCATCAGGATCCCTCTCATTCACATGTGGACTTAGTTCATTCATGTACCCCTCTTCCTCGGGCGTCACACTAATCAAAATCTCGTTTTTTTCAAAATTTTGCTTTCATATCATAAGGATCCCTCTCATTCAGATGTGGACTTAGTTCATTCATGTATCCCTTTTCCTCGGGCGTCACACTAATCAAGATCTCGTTTTTTTCAAAATTTTGGGTTTGCCAAAATTGTATGGGATTTTGAAGTGTTTTAACAAATAAACCACTGTTTGAAGATAGAGAGAAGCGTACTTTGTACATGGTCTAAGATAGACATAGACAGTGGCGAATCCACAATTTGTATCGGGTGGGGCTTGAATATGACATCTGTACAAATTAGAGTTTGAACTTGGGATTTGAGGAGGGCTATTGACATAATAACCACTATGCCAAGTGGTTTATTTGTTATTTGATCTGACTTTTTCTATACATATTATTAAAAGTAAAAAATTTGAGGGGGGCTCGAGCCCCCTAGGCCCATGGTAAATCCGCCCCTGAAGATACATATTGAAAATGCACATTATAAGTATTATTCTAATAAGATATATCCTCAGCATTTTTTGCAACCATGGCAAGATTTCACATTAGGTAAATATATGAATTCTCTAGTACTCAATCATCCTTACATTCACTTAAGTAGTAGTATATATCAATAAGATCAGATATAAAAATGATACAACTTAAATCTCAACCTCAATATCAACTCCAACATTATATATCCTAGCTATAATAAATTATTTGTGGACATAAAGTCTTAAAAAGTGTGGAAAATAAATTTGGTCCATTAATGTTAAACATAACTCAATTAGTAGTAAATTCTCGGTGGACCCAATTTATTAAAAGGAGAGAGAATATATATTATTCAAGTTGTTGATGACTTTATTCAAGGAAGCTGGGGCTTACATATATCCCATGCCCCAAACAAACATCCTTTAAAACTAAAAGGTCACGTTACAAACAATACAAATTACTAAAGAGATTTTGAAGCATTCGAAAGAAAATTAAAGATGAGAGACATCATAATAATATAATCATCAGGATCAATGAATATTAGACAGTGTATTGGCCATCTTTATTGTACTGTGAAACAAACTTCTTCTTCACAGTCTCGCAAAGCCTTTCACCATCACTGCCTCCGGAGGCCATCCCTTCTCCAACCACCTAATTTTCAACTGTTAATTAATTAACACATCATATTGTATTTAGGAGAGATGGGAAATGCATGAGATAGATCAGGGCTAGCTAGTTAAATTATTTTCGAGGTCTGATATTTTTAAAATTATAATTCGAATAATAGAAAAAATATACTTTTGATTCCTTAAGTTTGTGTTTGGTTGCATTTAAGTATTTGAGTTCTCAAACTCGACATTTTAATCCTGGGATTTAGAAATCTTTTTTTATCACTAGTTTTTCGTTTAGTAGTAGTTAACAGAAAGTTGGATAATTTTTTAAATTATTTTCTTAAGATGTGTCATTTTTTTTTATGAAAAATATATTTTTTTTATTTTTATTTTTGTCTTTTATCCTTCCTCTTTTTTCTCTCCTTTCTATTCCTCTCTTCATTTCTTTTCTTCGTTGTTGATTTAAAACGAAGGTAATCCTTCCTTTATTTCAGGTCTGAAAGGAAGGTCCCATTCATTTTAGAATGGTGGTTAGTGGTATTAGGATGCAAACAAAAGTCTCATATTGATTAGGGAAGGAATTGATCATGAGTATATAAATGAAGACAATTATCTCCATTGGTATGAAGTTTTTTAGAGGAACCAAAAGCAAAATCATGAGAAGAAGAAGGATAAAAAAAAGAAGGTAATCGAAGGTAGTTAGGGTTTAGGTTGGAGATGAAGGTAGGGATGAGACAGAAAATGACAAGGAGAAAGAATAAATAAATAAACTAAAATCTCAAGAATTAGAAGAGAAATACATACTTCTCTACTCACCCTACTGGCATGGAAATTTTCTAGGGCTACTACTAAAAATTTGATGGTTATTTATTCAATTGAAAAAAGTAAAAAAAGGGTTAAATTATAAATTTGGTTCCTACGGTTTTGAAAAAAAATAAATTTAGTCCCTATAATTTTAAAAGCTAGAATTAGTTCCGATAAAACTCTTATAAATAGTTTGTACTGTAAGTACTATTTAGGAAGGTTTTATTAAACCATAAGGATTATTTATAAAATTTTATTAAAAAAAAATAAAATTCATTTTTTTTAAATTATTGGATCAAATTTATAATTTAATAAAAATAAAATCTATATTCTCTTCCATTTCTGCATCTCTGCATCTGCATTTCATTTTCTATTTGTCAAAAATTTAATGGAGACCACAGTAGTTTCTAGCTAGGAAAAAATCATTTCAGGTTGGGACTAATTGACTAGTTGAGAATATGGACAAAACTAGATAAATAATTCAATTAAATATATTTCGCTCCTGACAATTATATTTGCAATTATTGAACAAATTAACCCACGTGTATTTTCAAAAATTAAAAATAACCCACGTGGCTATTTTTTCTCTTTTCGATTTCCAACAACAAGTTTGAGCCTTTCCGTGGAAAATGCAACTAGAGTCCCAGATTAATTAAATAAAAGACGATTAATTATGAACTTATAAAATGAGGGATAATATAATTATTAATATTATGATCAGCTGTTTTAAATGAAATAAAAAATAATGTCACAACGATTTATGTCAAAATAGACAATATCATAACACTTTAGAGTAGAAAGATGAGTAAGAGAATTAGCTAGCATAAACCATACGCCCTCCACCAAATAGTCATAGAAAATACCAATGAATTAAAAGAATTAAAGCCTTGTTTAGTTTTTTTATTATTTATTTTTAAAAATTGTATTTGTTTTCTCATCCTTTTTTAATTTCCCTCTCTTCTATAATAATCTCCCTCATGTGAAAACATTTAAATTTTTAACCAAATTTTAAAAACAAAACTAAATTTTTAAAAACTACTTTTTTGAGTTTTCAAAATTTAGCTTAATTTTTAAAAACACTATCTTAAAATTAGATAAGGGAATATGAAAAATCAAGAGTAAAAATAGTTTGACTTAATTTTTTTAAAAAAATTAAATGATTATACAACTGGTTTGCAAAAACTGGATTACATTACCTGAGCTACTATCTTGTGAAAAACTCGAACTGTGATCATGGACTGACTGAGATGGACGATCTCAGCTCCATTTTCTTGAATCAGCTGAAGGATTTGTCTTAAAACAAAGTGATAATCAGATCCAGTTGTCAAAAGAACCTCCATTGAAGAACCCACTTGATGAGCTTCAACTTGCAGCAATAATAATCTCCGTTTAATTTCATTGCAGGTTCTTCTTTGTTTTTCATCCATTAGCTTCTCTCTCTTCTCTTTCAATTTCTCCACCTTCTCCTCCAATTCTTTTATGTAATTTGTGGCATTTTCCAGCTGATCCGGCAGCGTTTTAGCTTCCAACAGCATGCACTAACTCAAAATTTTAAGTCTTGTTTGATAACTATTTAGTTTTTTAAAATTATGCTTGTTTTTTTCACAATTTCTCTCCACCTTCTCTACCATTAATTCTATATTTCTTGAAATACCATTTTAGTTTATAGCCAAATTTCAAAAACAAAAATAAGTTTCTTTTGAAAACTACTTTTTTTAGTTTTCAAAACTTAGTTTTAGCTTAGTTTTTTAAAGGATAGGTACCAATTACATCAGAAAACATAGAAATTCATTGGTGTAAGTAGTATTTTAAAGTTTAATTTTTAAAAACCAAAAATTTAAAACTAAATGGTTATCAAAGTACATCAGAAAGCATACAAATTTTCTCATCAACCAAACAGGATATATAAAAATATATAGAGAGAGAAGAAAAAAAAACCGTTGAGCTTCGATGGGGGACGAGAGAATTGAGGCCGGAGAAAAGATGGATCATTTCCTTTCTTCTATTTGTCTCTGTGAGTTTTCGGTCGGTGGTTACTGCTGATGATGGACAATGAATGGGGTTGTTCGCCATTGTTAAAGAGCTTGAAAACCTTATGAAATTCTCTCGTCTTTTCTCTTCTGATTTATGCAAAGCTATTTTTGAGAAGAAATGAAAGACATTAGAAATAGATGATATAATTTTACATTAAATGCTAGCCAAAAAAAAAAGGAATAAAATGTTGAGGATTCCACATTGAAAAAGTGGGGAGAAACCTCATAATATATAAGATATGTGGGCTACTTCTCTCATTGTCAATTGGTTTTGAGATGGAACTCCATATAATCTAATATAAAAGTCTCCTTATAAGATAATCGGCCAAAATGACCTGATTGGATGTGGGAAATGGGAATCAACCCCTTCTCTACTACACAATAAAACTTCTTCAGCCCTTCAATTCAACTCCTTTTTTGGCTCTCTCTCTTTCTCTCAAATTTGTAAGTACTCGAGAGAATATAAGTTTATACCTAATAGATTTTGTAACTTGAAAGAAAGTTTCAAATACTTGCTTAAACTTGTCTAACAAGGTCATGAACTTCAAATAGGTTTTACATTTTTAATTTTATATCTTTGCTAATTGTTTTATTTTAATGATTAAGCCATCTAATAGGAACCATTATAAATGTAATCCTTAAGGGATTGTTTAGGGTAATAAGTGAGTTATAATAACATGGGTTATAATAGTTTGTGTGTTATTATACTATGTGAAATCATATAATATTATTTAAAATGCAGAGTTATTTAGTCTAGAGTTATAATAGTCTATTTTTTGGGTGCAGAGTACTCAACGGGTTATTATAATTAACCTATGCTCCAAACAGACTTTAAGGGACTATTTGGTACAAGAATTTTTGAAATAGGAATGGACAAGGACTTGGTGATACACTTGTTTGGTACAAAATTTGGAGGATTGACCATAAGAATGAGTTATATCCCCGTAGATTTTTTTAATACCCATGAGTAAGAGTATTTAGTATACCCTTGCCAAAACATGAATTTTCTTTATGTCTTTCTATCTCTTAATTATTTTTGTTAGTATGCATTTTTCTTTTGAGTATTTTATTTATTTTATTTTTAGAATCAACCAAGTTATATAAAAATTATTTTATAATAATGTATTAAGTTAACCTAATTAATTATTCCATTAGAATGAATTAATCATAACTAATTGGTTGATTAAAAATATACCCAACCAATTCTCATTTATAAAAAGGAGAGAAAAACATCAATTGTTAACCCTAAGTTTGTCAAATGGTATAAATTTCTAACCTAAACTTTTTATTCAATCAAATTGTACCCCAAACTTAGATAAGTATTCCAATCTTAACCATAAACTTTTTAAAAAATTGCAATTTATATCATCCAATTAATTTTCTTTTGAAAATTCGTTAAAAAAAGGTATTCTCACATGCTTTCAATGAATTTAAAACATATGTATGGTACAAAATTTACAATGTTAGAGACACATTTGTTCACACAGTAATCGCAACCAAGAAATAGAAATTAGATACGTGTAATGAACTTGAATTTGTATTTGTATTAATTTTTTTGTAGTAGATTACAATCGTCCCTAATTAATTTGGTCCTCTTATTCTTTTTATCTCAGGTACATCTGTCTTAAAGGCTTTGCAGCTTGTTCTTGAACATATACTTATTTCGAGGGTTTCGCAACTTGTTCTTGAATGTAGATTTTTCTTGAGGGGTACTACAGATTTGTCTCAAGGGATTCACAACTTGTTTTCGAGGTTGAAGCTTCAATCAATCTTTAGGGTTTTGAAGTCTTCAAGTCTTGAAGAGTCTTTGATCTTCAAAAAACGTTCAACACCTAAGAACTTCAACACCTAAGAACGACAAAATGTTTGGAACTTCAAAGCTTCAATCAATTTGGGATGGTTTGTGAAATGTGAAAATGTTACATAATACAAGAGAACAATTCTTAGCTATGTTGGTGAATGCTTTTGATGGGTCTATATGGTGGAAGATTATTTAGTTACTGCAATAGATATACATAGTGGTTCTCTGATTTTTAGTGGAAAGAATTTTGGCATTGTGAATATTGGCTCCAAGTTGTTTTTGATAACTATTGGCTTTCAAATTTGGTTTTGTGATCTGTTTTCTGGGTTGGGTTGCTAAGTTCTCCTATATATATGGGAGAATCATTAACTCATGTTTTAGTTATGTTATTTTGATGGAATTGTTATTGTCTTTAGATCTTTAAGAAAAATCCAACAAAGATCAAAAACTATGCTAACACCAATTTTTGTTTATATATTATTTATGCATTTACTTAATAATGTACCATGTATAACATTCCTTGATACGTACAGATTTATTATTCAGTAGGTAGAATTTTTCATTAAAATTTTATATGCTTTTTGCCTTTCATTTTGTCTATTTTATGAGTGTCAACCTTTAAAATCTCGTATGAATGCAGTAGAGAAGTTCGACTTATATTCAGTTATTTGAAACATTCTAGTGCGTCCTCCTTTCTGAAACTCAACAATACTAGATTGAAAACGACGGATCATTTTGCAGGTTAGTTTCCTCTGTTAGCAAGATGATTTTACATATTCCATTTACATTCTTGTCACTCATTGAACGTTTTGTTTTGCTATTTAATATATGTTAATGGATGTTGTCTTCTTGGAATTATGCTCAAACCAAGTGGTTGTCCTCACACCTAAAAAATTGAAGGCACACTTGTAATTTGTTAAAAGAAGTTAGTAAAGCAACGGAAGTGTGAGTGTTGGTGGTCGAGTCCCAACAAGGAAGCAGAGTTAAGGTATCTTGAGCACGTGAGACCATAAGCTTGATAATTAAGATTAAGTGTAGTTTGAACTGAAACTTGGGAGTTCCATCGAACAAGTGGTAGAGGGCGTTGTGTGACAAATTTTAGAAGTTGAAATTTTAGAGCTAAGGTTAAGGTAAGGGAGCTTGTGTCAAACATTTTCAAAATGGGATGAAAGATGTTTAGTACTTTGCCCTGTTTAATTTCAATATACTTTGACTATTTAAAAGTAGCAAGTGTTCTTGATTATGTTTTGTTCCTTATCTTTATTCTTTATTCGGTTTTCATGCCCTTTGAGCTCATGTAGAATGAATATGACAAAGCAAACAAACTAGATTATGAAAATTCGAGGAGTGGTTTTGTGCATAAGTTTGAGTTTAGACACTTTTGAGCGTGAACATGAGACTTAAAGTCCTTTTATACACTTTTTTATAACTTTTTGTAAGTTTCATAAGTTGTTTTAGATTGTTAGTGAGTTGTTTTTGGCGTCATAACATGCTTAAGAGCTATTAAGGTACTTTTGAAGATTTGAGGGGTTGGTTGTTTGCCTATATTTTAGTTTAGGAACTCTTTAGGTTTCATTTAGTATGAACATGAGACTTAAACTCTTTCTAGCCTTTTTTTTTTTGCCTACTTTGCAAGTTTCAAGGAGAAAAATAGACATTATTACATCGTTTTGAGTTACTTTTAGCCTCAAAGTATTCTTAAGCTCCTTTAATTCAATTTTGTAGCATCGGGGGGTTGGTCGTGTGATATAGGTTCACTTTAGGCACTTTCTTATTTTCTTTAAGATTCAAAATGACACTTAAACTCATTTTACATACTTTTTCGCCACTTTGTAGGTTCCAATAGGCACTTTTAGATTGTTTTGAGTTGTTTTCATTAGATCGTTTCCCCCTTTAGTCTAGTTTAGCACTTAAGAGTTGTTGGAACTTTTCTAGTTTAAGTACACTTGTAAGATTGCTTGTTCTGCTGAGCTTTCTCGACATATTTAAAGTCATAAGTCATGTTTTGAGAATTTATGAAATTAGTCTTGTCTGCTGAGATATATCTGATTATTGAACCCCAGCCCTTGTGTATTTTAAGTTAGTGGGTGGCCGGAAAGAATGGTTTGTTTTTGAAATGTTTCTGATGTTAAAATAGGTCATTGAAATTTTGGAAAAGTCCTAGTAGCGTCGTTATGCTGTCGAAATTTTGGAGTGAACGACGTGTCTTAAGTAACGCCTAAGTTAGGGTTACCCCCATAATTTAGGGTTGTTACACTTTGCATGTTTTAAATCTCTCTCAAATCAATTTCAGTAATATAGCATTAGTTCTAACAAGTACAAACCTTCAGTTTGCAGTTTGTTGTGATTCGGGCATCCTCCAACACACTTTCAGCAAAGCGTTTTGACTGTTTTAGCAAGGTTAGTCCCTTTAAGCTCATTCAAACTAGATTAAATTATCCTATATTGGTTCTATTGCTCGAATACCTTTTAATTGTAGTTTTAATACTTTCATCTATGGCCATAACACGAATAGGTTCATTTTGGGTAACCATAAGCCATGGAAGTCGATTTAGCAAAAGGAAGTTGATCCGAGCATCAACTAGCAAGGCTTTGAGCCATTTTGGTTAAGTCTAAGTGCATTTTAATCTTTTTCGAACCCCTGTAAGTGTTATAAGTATGTTAATCGTCTTAATCCTCTTTGGTCGACGTTTATGACATTAGGAATCTCATTCCCTCCCTTTTGAGCATGCTTCTTAGGATTAGCGTGAGGGTTGCTTTCCTTTTTCACTATTCTGGATGTGAGGGAGTGAGTGGAGTAGGCAGATGGGCAACAAGTATTCGAGATCGTTGTATTTTAAGAGGGGTTGACATGATTGAGTAAATTCACTCGTTGCATGTTTTAGAATTCTGAATTATTAGAGGTAGGTTGCTTGCTTAGTATGTTTATGCTCACCCTTGTTGCTTAATGTTGTGTTTTGCAGGTAATACTCAACTACTTGGCGGGTGACAAAGGTGTTGTAGAATTATGGTGACGTTTTCAAAGTTTTGGTCATAATGTTGCCAATAAGTTTCATATTTAAACCCTTTACAGTGTGTTATAGGCTAGTGAATGTAAAGTTCTCTTGTTTTGTAAACCGCTCCTTGAATGTTAGTTTAGTTTATGGGTTAAGATCGTTACAATAATTCTTGTAATTTTTGAATTGTTGACATGAGGTTTGATAAGTCCTTGTAATTTTAGAATTGTTCATGAGCTTAATAGTTTGATATTGTTAAAGATGTGAATTTTGTTAAAGTGTGGAAGATTGGTTGATGAAATTATGCATTTTTCAATATAACAAATTATTGGAACATAGTGCAGAAAATTAAGTATAATAGGAAATATTTAATAGATTGAAAAAAACACAAACCAACAAGACATGTATAATGTGTCAAGATCTAATTCCTATTGACATTTTTGAAACGCCAAGATAAACTCATATTTGACACATTTCAGGCGTCAAGTAACTTTTATTTGACATTTCTGCAATATCAACCTAAACATATTTTTGACACAGAGAAAACGTCAAGTATTAACATAAATTTGACACTTTTTCAGAGTCAAGATAAAACTACATTTGACGAATAAAAATGGTTAAGAGTTTATGTTCAAAATGACACATTACAACCGTAAAAAAAGAGTATACATAACACTTTATAAGTGTCAAGTATTGTATATTATTTTTTACGGTGGATTTCTTCACGGTTTAAAAAATGTTAAGTAAGGTAAAATTCGATATTCTATAAGCGTCAAGAAAACTAGTTTTTGTAGTAGTGCGTGCGTTATAAGATGCATTGGTTATGAGGACAATATCGTAATGAGAAGCCTCACGGAGTTTGGGTTGTGTTCTTTAATACCAAAGAACAAGAATGGGGGCTTTGTTGGTGCCGCCACCTCCACAACTTTGAGTATCAGTAATATTCTTTCTAGTCTCTCCCCTTTGATAAAGAGAATCAAGTTTTTAAATATTATTAAACTTTCTATCCCCATCAAATTACCTCATGAATCTGGATAAATATTATAGAATTTAACTTCGACTTCAAAAGGACGATGAATAAAAAATAAAAATTGCAACGCCTTGATGAGGGAATAAGTTGATTCAAGGTCATCACCAAGCTGGCCTGCCAAGGAAGATATATTCATATCGATATAAGATTCTTCATCACCTAACATGCTTTGATGTTCAAGTTAATTAGTGCTTAAACCAAAAGTGGTGTTGAGCTGAACTAGGATAGAAAAAATTAGGAAAAGAGGTGATCCAATACCTATATTGAGTTCACTAGATTTTATACCTTGTTGATCGTGCCTCCTCAACTCAAGTTCCACCAACTTGATTCAGTCGTCGGGTTGATTTTTTTTTAATAATTTTCTTAATTATTTAAAATAACTTTTTTCTTGAAATTATAACTAAAATCACATAAAATTCAATTATCAAACTTCAAAGTTCATAATATTTTAATATTTGTTAGAATCTTAGAAGAAAAACATTAAAATTGACAAATAATTCATTTATAAGTATATATATAAATTTTAAAAAAAAAAACATTAATTTTGGGTTGGGTTGGGTTGGATCGGGTCAACTCAGAGAATCAACCCGAGAACCGACCCGAAAATTCAATTTTTCAAAATTCTAACCCAATCTCCCTCCAAAAAAAAAAACTCCAATCCAATCTTTACGATTTGAGTTGGATAGTCTAGATCACTAGAGTTATCGAATTATTTGTACACCCCTACCACTACCAAATATGACAGTGAAAAGAAAAGATGAAAAGCAAAAGGTGAATAGCAATTATGAGCATGGGCTTTGTTGGTGCCACCACAACCTCACATATTAGAAATATTCTCTCTCCCCCTTTGTATTTTGCTTTGTTGGTGCCACCACAACCACAAACGTTAATATCATATGGGTGTTGTTTTGCATTTTGCTTCTTACTTGGTACTTGGTAATCACATAATTTTTTTTTTCTCTTTTTTTTAAAAAAATTATGATTAAAAAAGGAATTGCATAACATTTAAGTGTTGCTTGGGTAGCACAACATGGGTCAAGAATAGAGTTCTAGTTAAATGTTAAACTTCCTAACTCCATCAAATTACCTCTTAAATTTGGATAAATATTGTAATATTAACTTAAAAGTTGAAAAAGTTGAATAAAAAATAAAAATTAGACCATGTTGATGAGAGAATCTGGTTAATTAAAGGTCTATGTAGGGTGTGAATCAAGGTAGGTTTGTAGAAAAACGAAATGAAGTTTTCATGATTAGGTTAAATAGAATAGAAAATACCCCATATCTAGGTAGATATATTTGAATAATCTATAAACAACACAGGAAGGGAAGGGGTTTACAGTTCACCATGACACCGATAGACGAACTTTAGGAGCCAGTTACCATAATGCAAGAAGTTAAAAGTTAAAAGTTGGTGGGGTTATATCCTATCCTAGATGTGTATGTTTTGACAAAGCTAATTTGTTGAATCGAACTCCACATGGGAATGGGGCCAATTTTGAAGGCAGTACTATTATTGTTTCTACTAACAAATAATATAGCATTGTTGCAATAATTCTCAAATCTTCCTTATAAGATTATATTTCAATGGTCACAACGACAACATCGTAATGGGTTCCACAATCCCATGGCATGAGATTTTTCTTAATTACTTGCCCTCCATCATTCAATTCCTTTTCCATTTCATTCCAAATTTAAAATGTCCTATGTTGAGATATGGAGATCTCAATTTTATAAAAATGTTGAATGAAAATAATAAAATGTCGATGTCGATAGGTATTTCTGAAAAAATTAAAAAAAAAAGTATTCTAAATAAGTTAAAGTACTTATTATAATATTATATTTACATTATGTTATATTTCATTGCTATTTCTTTAATATTTCATCAATTTTATACGGTATAATGGAAAAATATCAATTCACCCCTTATACGCGTCAATGTCGAATTCATGAATATTTAAAAATATCGATGAAAATATTGACATGTCGACGAAAATTAATGTCATGCATCCCACTATGCATATAAGAGTGATCATCAGTTAGAAAAAAAACAGGTGGGAAAAAGGAGTAGACTTGGGTGAATGAACGATAGGGTTGCCACAAATGAGAGGACAAGGTGGGATGTTCTTTCTTTGTTCTAAAGAGCTTAACATCTTAAGACAAAGATTTAAAATATCGATGTCGATAAAAATATTGAGGTCTCAATTCTATGAAATGTCGATGAAAATAAGATGTCAATGGATATTTCTAGAAAAATTTTAAAAAATATATTAAAATTAGAAAATAACTCTTCTCCATTTTTTAAATTAGTTAAAATACTTGTTATAATATTATACTCACATTTTCTTGTTATTTTCTTTAATATTTTATCAATTTTGTACTTGAAAATATCGATTCACTCCTGATGTCGATGTTGAACCCATAGACATGTAAAAATATCGATGGAAATGTCGACATTTCGACGAAAATTTAATACCATGCTTAAAACCCATGAATATATTTGTCTTATTGATTTAATTGCCTATTTGAGACATTGAAACGTTTCCACTGGTTTTGGATGCCCAAACTAATTTCTATATTTTTTACTGTTTTCCTAATTTAATTAACAGGACTTTAGTTTTGTTTTATGCTTTTAAATGACTGTATAAAGCTTTCATCTTACTTTTATTTTCGAATAAAAGTTTTGAAATAATGAAGTCGATGAAAATATGTGTATTTTGAGAGATTAAGAATTAAAAATGGATGTATGGATAGAAATTAGGGGGAAAAAATAGGTTAAAATACTACTTTCATCGCGTACTTTAGATTTTATTTAATTTTGATCTCTGTACTTTGAATTCGGTTTATTTTAGTATCTATATTTTCAATAAAGTTTAAAATTGGTTCTTAAGATAAGTTTGAAGTTAATTTTTATTGAACTTAAATTAAATAATTATAATCATTTTAATACAACAAACACATCATGTGAATATATATTTCCACAATTTATAGAGAAAAAACTAATAGAGACTTTTTTTTTTTAAAGAAAAATTAATTATAAGGACCATATATATATATAATTTGAAGATAAAGCCAGCGTGAAGAAAAAAAAATCTAATATTTTAATAATTAGACGAATAATACTTTTACCTTGCACATGCCTAAATTGTGCCTCGCCGATAGTAAGTATTATTGAAAAGGTACCATAGAAGTATTATTTTAATTAGATATGCCCCATCATCTTTTGCATAACTATCATAACATTTCACATGTAAGTGACATTCGATAAACATTTAAATTCTCCACTCAATCATCTGATATTCACAGTGGCAGTAGCATCAATAAGGTCAACCTCAAACATTAAAAATAAAAAATAAAAAAGACATGAGTTAAGAATAATCTCTGAATATTCAAATTCATATCTCACAATAAACTTATATATAAAATATAAATTTTAAAAAATAAATTTGTGTCGACTTTGTTTGATCTAAAGAAAAGATAACTTTCTGGTCAAATCAAAATAATTAGGATTTGATTTATTGGAAAGAGAGAGGAAATCATAAATCTAGAAGAAAGAAAGTTAAATGCAAACTAAACTTAAATGGTCACATTACAATGCAAATTAAAGAAAGTTGAATCCCAAGATTTTGAAGCATTCTTAAAAAAAAAAAAAAAAAAAAACACTACAGACATCATAAATCTTCAGGATCATTGAATGTTTTTGGACAATATATTAAACAGTGCATTGGCCATCTTTGTACTGTGAAACAAATTTCTTCACAGTCTCACAAATCCTTTCTCCATCGCTGCCTCCAACCACCTAATTTTCAATCATCACAAATATTATCGATTTTTTTCCTCATTATATAATGTTAATTAACATTGTATTTTAAATTAGGAGAGATTAGAAACGCATGAGATAGAGGCTAGTTAAATTAATTTCGAGGCCTTGCTGGAAAGGTCATTTTCTAGAATTTTGACTGCCAATAGTGATTTGGTATTTTGTTTCAACAATAATACTCCTTTTAACTTTCAAAATTCCATTAATACCTTTGAACTTAAAAAAAAAAAGTTTAAAAAAATTATTTATTGTTAGTTTTAGATGGAAACCGTTAGTACTATTTCAAGAAAAAAAAAAGTTCAAAAATTCCTTACCGTTAGTATGTGGACATAAATTGTTAGTACGTCGTTTTAAAATATCCTTGAACTTTTAAAAATTGTATTAATACTTTTAACCTTTAAAAATCAAATTAAAAGTTAAAAAATGTCCTTATCATTAGTATATGGATGACAACTATTTGTCTGCACCCCATACCTCTGTCTTCTAGTTCCTCTGATTACTTTATTTATTTTCGTCTATAGCCTAACAATTCTTTATTTTCTTCTTTTTTTTTAATACCCTCTTATTCTCTTCTTCTATTTTTTAATCTATAGAACTTCCTCATTTCTCCAATCTTTTTTTTAATACCCTCTGATCTCTCATTTCAAAGCATGCCCAAACATAAATATAAGAAATTTCAACACCCAAATAGTTAAGGTTTTTGAAGTTATCTTGAGTTTGAAAAGAAACAATTTGAAAACAACTCATATAGATACCATCATGTTTTTCCATATAGATACTCTCATTTTTCTTTCATTTATCCAATTTTCAATCATGGGGAACTCTCCTACCTGACCAAAAATAAAAGAAGAGAAAAAAGAGGATATTGAAAAAGAAAGGAAAAAACATAGGAAAAATAGAGAAGTGCTAAGCCATTGAAGCAAAACAAGAAAAAGAAGAAAGGTAAGAGAAAGGTAGTTGGATGTAGATAAATGTTTTTCATTTATATAATAAGAGTCCTTTTTTAAACTTTTTTTTTTAGGTTGAGAGTATTAATACAAACTCTTAAAAAGTTAGTATTTTAAAATGAAATGCTAACAATTTCTGTTCCGATACAATGATAGGATAGTTTTTATTTTTTAAAAAAGTTGAAGGGTACTAATGTTTTTTAAAAAATTTGAAGGGTACTAATGAAACTTTTGGAAGTTTAGGAATACTTTTGAAACAAAGTACTAAATGGTTTTCATCTAAAACTAGGGTATTTTTAACTTTTTTTGAAAGTTCAAAAATATTAATGAAATTTTTGAAAGTTTAGAGCTATTTTTGAAATAAAATACAAAGTTCATCAGTGTTTTTTTTATAATTTAGTCTTTTAGATATATAGTACCAAAAAGATCATCTATTTTGAATAATAGTACTTTACTCGCCCAATATTTCGACGTAGAAATTTTCCTCAACTATTTATTCATTTGAAAAAAGAAAAAAAGAAAATCTATATTCTCTCCTCCATTTTTCTATTCTACCTGACAAAAATCTAATGGAGACTATTGGATAAATCCACACTAGATAAATCCTCGTCTTCTTAATAATTATTATGAAAGTAGAAGATATATGTACAGTTTTTGACCATATATTAAAAGTGAAATTGTTAGACCTAAAAAAAGTGCAATAAGTGATAAGCTCCAAGTACTATAAAAAGAGTCCATAGTTTTAGTTTCAATGCATGACAATTAGAAACAATTAGTCTACTAATTCTAGTTAAATTTTAGTTAAATTCTTTCTTTATATTTTCTTGTATGAGAGTGAAAAAAATGTGTGAGTAGTATAAAGTTTTGAGATAGTATTTTTTGTAATTGGGATTATAATGAAGAGAGAATTCTGTGTGATTTTAATAATTTTTCACATAGTGAGTTTCTTTTTGTCCGTAGTTTTTTTTATCCAGAATTGGAGTTTTTCCAAACTCTTGTGTTTCTTATTTTGTTATTTTCTTTTAATTTTTTGGTTTTTTTTCTATTTTATTCCTGCCCTAGTAGTCAGAAGTTTTTCTCAACCATTTATTGATTCATTTATGAAATTAAACTAAACGCATTTCATCCAATTAATTTCGTGCATGTGAGATTTGAAAGGATTATCATCATAAGCTCTTAGGAGTTGTTTGAGGCGTTGAGTGAGTTATAATAACAGTGAGTTATAATAATTTGTTAATATAGTATGGAGTTATAATAGCATGTGTTAGGAGTGCAAAGTATGTCACTGGTTATAATAATTAGTACGTCGTTTTAAAATATCCTTGAACTTTTAAAAATTGTATTAATAACACAGTATTATAACGTGTGCCCCAAACCATGCCTAACACAATTTGGATAGATTATATTACCTGAGCTACTATCTTGTGAAAAACTCGATCTGTGATCTTGGACTGATTGAGATGGACGATCTCAGCTCCATTTTCTTGAATCAGCTGAAGGATTTGTCTTAAAACAAAGTGATAATCAGATCCAGTTGTCAAAAGAACCTCCATTGAAGAACCCACTTGATGAGCTTCAACTTGCAGCAATAATAACCTCGGTTTAATTTCATTGCATGTTCTTCTTTGTTTTTCATCCATTAGCTTCTCTCTCTTCTCTTTCAATTTCTCCACCTTCTCCTGTAATTCTTTTATGTAATTTGTGGCATTTTCTAGCTGATCCGGCAGCGTTTTAGCTTCCTGCAGCATGCACCAACTCAAAATTCTAAATCTTTTTGAAAATTATGCTGGTTTTTTTTCACAATTTTCCTTCATTTTCTTTACAATTAGTTCCATATTTATTGAAGTACCATTTAAGTTTATAGCCAAATTTCAAAAACAAAAATAAGTTTCTTTTGAAAACTACTTTTTTTAGTCTTCAAAACTTAGTTTTAGCTTAGTTTTTTAAATAATAGGTACAAGGTACATCAAAAAAACATAAAAATTCATTAGTGTAAGTAGTATTTTAAAGTTTAATTTTCAAAAATCAAAAACTAAAAACTAAATGGTTATCAAAATACATAAAAAAGCATACAAATTTTCTCATCAACCAAACAGGATATATAAAAATATATAGAGAGAGAGAGAGGGGAAAAAAACCGTTGAGCTATGATGGGGGACGAGAGAATTGAGGCTGGAGAAAAGATCCATCATTTCCTTTCTTCTATTTGTCTCTATGAGTTTTCGGTCGGTGGTTATTACTGATGATGGACAATGAATGGGGTTGTTCGCCATTTTTAAAGAGCTTGAAAACCTTTTGAAATTCTCTCGTCTTTTCTCTTCTGATTTTATGCAAAGCTATTTTTGAGAAGAAGTGAAAGACATTAGAAATAGATGATATAATTTTACATTAAACGCTAGCCAAAAAAAAAAAAGAGGGAATAAAAGTCTGCTCATAACTGGCAGCTGATTGGATGTAGGAAATGGAAATCTACCTCTCCTTTAGAAAAAATTTCGAGAAAATTTGTAGTACTAGGATAGTATGAAGTTCACAGTATGTTTTAATACTAGTTGACCCCACATCATAAAATGATAGACTTTATATAATTTACAAAAGAATGCTAACATGGCAAGCAATAAATTTGAGTAATTATAATTTTAAATTAAATTTTATCGCGGCTCCATTAACTTTTTCATTTATTAATTTTTTTTTATTTTCATTCTCTCTCTTTGTCTCTCTCGTTGCCTTCTCTTTCTCTCTCTTTATTTATTTATTTATTTATTATTTTCATTCTCTCTCTTTGGCTTCTCTCTCAATTCGCATTAGCTACCTCTAAAAAATGACAGCATTTTGTACAAAACAAATTCAAATAAACCCAATTTTTTTTCTCCATTTTTTTTTGTGGTGTTACTCTCAAATTCTCAATTATATTTTTGCCATCTCCCCTTGCTGCTCCCCACGCTTTTTCCCGTTGATAAAGTTTAAAATTTCAATTTAATTTTTCTTTAAAAAGGAATTCAACCGAAGAGATAGAAAAAAGAGGAGAGAGAAAGTGAGTATTAGTATAAGAAATTTTAGATGTTATATATTCTGGTTTGAGCTGAAGGAGTTTATTTGAGTTAATTAGTTGTTAAGGCATTATTTTGGTTCTATGTGCGGAACTGGAAAGATTTTGAATATATCTGTGTAAAATGCTTGTTCTTCCTTTACTAACAAGGAAAGGGACGCCTATATGTTTCGTTAATTTTTCTTTTGACATCTTTCTTTCCCGGGATACGAATTTTTCAAGTTTTGTAGTCGAAAATTTTGATTTTTGGGTGGGGTGAATTGATACTGGTTTTTCTCGAATGGCACTGAGTTTATTGGGAGAGAAATAAAGAGAGAAAAGAAGTCATGGAGAGAGAATGAAAATTTAAAAAAAAAAAAACAAATAAATAAAAAAGTTAGTGGGTCATGATAAAATTTAATTTAAAACTACAATTACTTGACAATCCATCAGTGAAAGAGGTATGGAAACCTTCTCCAGCAACCGAGGACCACCACCAACGACCGGCGGCCACCTTTAGTGACCTTCTCTGGCAACCAAACGGTCATATGCGACAATTGACGGCCACTACAAACTACCTTCTTCGACAATCAATGTCAATCATTGGCAACCATGGCAACCGCAACTATCTCTAGTGACTAACTCCGACAACAATTTCTAGCGACTGTCGACGCTCTCATGGTTCAAATAATATAAAATGCAAATGTTCTGAGTTGGTCTGACCTATCTGCTCCAATAATCTTTCTCCGGACTTACGAACTCGACTTATTGTTGGTCATTATTTATATTTTGTGAACCAAGATTATGTTTTGTGAATTATGTACATGGGCCCTTGATGACCTACTAATATTTTGTAAATATTTCACTGCTAGACGACATTAATGTTGAAATATTTTGTCATTTTCTTGCCACCTTAAAAATTTAAAACACTAACATTCTTTTTTCTAAAGATTTTCAATTTAGTACATATGATTAAACAAATGTAAACAAACAATATGTTCCTTTGAAAAAAATACATAAAGGTCAATGTGTTTAAAAAAAAACCTTCATAATGAAAACCATATTAGTAATTGAAAAAGGTTAATAAGTTTCTCATTGGTAAGTTCCAAAGAAGTTCAATGTGTGTTTAGAAAATAATATTTTAGATTTATATATTTTGATAGACGTTTAATTTGTATTTAAAGAAAAAAAATATTGTCATTTTTCCATTTATCAATTGTTGTAATTCAATGTATAGTAGAAACAAAAAACAATATTATATTGCCCATAGTTTGGAATAAGTCAATTTCTAAAAAAAAGAAAGATAAGGAATGATGTTTTTTAAAATATATATAGATATATTAGTGGACATCTGAGTTCAGTGTTGGAAAGTTAGAAAAATATGTTTCTAGATGAATTATTGGAAAAAATAAAAATAAATGAAACAAAAATAGTTATTAAAAATCCGTCTATTTAAGGTTACAAAAAATTGCACTAGATACTTCTAACAACTCAACTCTGCACCCCAAATATAAAATTTCTGACTCGACTCAACTCAACTATGTTCAACTAAACTCTGCCCAACTCAACTATGCGTGTCAAACGTCACCTTATATAATTACATATAGACTATTATAATTCATGTTATTATAACTCACTCAACACTACCTCAAATAGCCCTAAAAGTTTTTAAAATTTTTAAAATTTAATTTTTAATATTAAAAAACTATAAAAAAAATATCTTTTCTCATACCAACCAGTTGACAAATATAAAATAAATATATTTATGGCGCATCAAGTCCCAAAATAATATAAAAAAGTTTAATTGGCCATACATAACAAAAAAAAAATCATTTTCTCAAATTTTAGTGATTAGAACGAGGAGTTTGAAACTTGATCTAAATGTAATTTAACTCAAACTTTAGAAACTAAAAGTGTATTTTGTTTTCTTTTATGGTTAAATTTAGAAAAGAGAGGGAGAGAGGAAGAGAAAGAGAGGTAGCTAGGATTTACATGGTGTATAATTACGCTCATCAGATACAAACCTAAAGGATCTATTTATACTAGTGAGTACCAAATAGAATCAAATAAAATAAAGTATAATGCAATAAAATCCAATATAATCTAACATTTTTAATTTTTAAAAGTACGAAAACAAAGGGATTTTATTTGTGCATGTGTTTGTTTGATAGCTATGAATAACTTATTGATAAATAATTAAAATATCAATATTGATGCATATGTTGAAGTTTTTTTTTAATAAAAATACTAATGTCAATAAATATATTTCTAAGCTTTTATTTAAAAACGCAATCAATAAAAGTATCTCAATTAGCATATAAATATTCTGGATTGTTTAGATGGTTGGAAATCTATTTATAAAGATTTATATCCATTTTATAATATTTTTATTGACTTTTTTTTTTTGTGTTCATCTCATTTTTAATATTCGAATCCTGCGGATGAAAACAGCTACATTCGGACAACTTTGATATGAATTGAATTCATTAATAAAAAATAATAATAATAATTATTATTATTATTATTAGAAGAAAAAAATCCATAACAACAAATTTAGATTGTTACTATGGCCCGTGTATACAATGACCTTACATAATAGATATGGTTCTCGAGAAATTATTCGGTGAGATCGCTATAATGTGACCTACAATTTTTTACCGTTGGATGGAGAGACAGAAATACCTCAAATTTATATCTAAAGAATATGAGGCGGTATGAAAATTATTGGATCCATATCTAACATGTATTATGAGACAACCACATTAAATAATTTGTCCTCATAGAAATTAATTAGAAAAGGGTCAAAAGAAAATGGCAACGTAATTAGAAAATTATTTCATTTTTTTAACTATAACATACGTATATTTTCAATCTGTTTATTCTTAAATTTAAAAAATAATAATAATAATCCTTTGATGTTAACCAAATAATAAAGATAAATAAATAACAATATATGCGTTCCTATGAGTGGTAGGTTTATATCTATTAACCCAGTCTTTTTAGAAAAATAATATTATTATAGATTTGTTATGATTTTTAGTCTGTTATTAATTGATTATATTCATAATCATACATGACGATAAAATAGACACATGGGAGAAAACTTTATAATATTTTAAAAAAAGAAATTGTGAACATCATTTTCCCCACGTTTCTGAACTTAACTAGAGGCTCAAACACAATCATTGACAGTAAAAATGTGGATATTTATATATTATAAATAAAGTTCACGTGAGGTCAATAGTACAAAAGAGAACACATGAAAAAGCAAAAAGACTATCAATTATCAACATCCATATCGAAAATGGGGCTTTGTTGGTGCCACCACAACCACAACCACAACTTTGGGATAAATTATTTGAGGATGGTCACATTCACTGACAGTACTTTTATACAGTTAGATGTGAGAGGTAAATTGTAAAAATAATTTGATTTTGTATCTCATGATTATTAAGGTAATTGTTATCAAGAAGCAACCAGATTACAATGGTCTTATTGAATAATTTGTTCAACTTCAAGTATTAGAAATGCTCTCCTCTTGAGAAAGAAATTAAATTTTTATTTAAATATTAAACTTTCTTACTCTATCAAATTACCTCTTGAATTTGGATAAATGTTGTTAATATTTAACCTAAATTTGAAAAACTTGAATAAAAACTAAAAATGGCAACATGGATGAGAAAATCTAGTCAAAAGTCAAGGTGACAAGCTTAAATGAGTCAAGCTAACGTGAAAAGATCGAAGATACTCACACCGGTGTGGTATTGTGCGTAGCACGTTTCAATGTTTAAATCATGCTTAAATTGAAATAATGAAGAACTAAGCTAGGACAATATTGGGTACTCTATAATATGGTGTGTCCCTTCTATTATACTTTTCCTCGCTTTTCTATTATCAAGACCATATTTGATTTGACAACGATAATCAAGAAAAGAGGTGGTGCGTGCCTATATTGAGCTCAATATACTATTGGCTTTACGCCTCTTATATCGAGCCTCCTTGGCTAACTAGCCTTGTCGTGGTGCACGATCCATTTGGTCCCAAATGGCCTATGTGGGTTGTAGGCCTAGATTTGTGATCCTACCCATAACACTAACATGTATTAAAGTCCAAAGTTCAAGTTCATGAAATTGTTGAAGGTGAAAGTTAATTAATTAAGGTATCGTTTGATAATTATTTAGGCTCCGTTTGATAACTATTTTATTTTTTTATTTTAGTTTTTAAAAGTTAAGCTTATTTTCACCTAATTTCTCTACAATAGAAATCATCTCCCTTAAGTAAGCATTTGAACTCTTAGCCAATTTCTAAAAATAAAGTCAGTTTTTGAAAACTACTTTTTTTAGTTTTCAAAAGTTGGCTTGATTTTTTAAAACATGGGTACAAAATAGATAAAAAGACATATAAACTCATTGGTAGAAGTAGTATTTTTAGGTTTAAATTTCAAAAACTAAAAACCAAAAACAAAATGGTTATCAAACGGGGCCTTAGTTAATGATTTTTTGTTTTTGAAAATTAAGTCTAAAAATACTATTTCTACCTATGGTTTCTATATTTTCTTATATACTTTTTACCTATATTTTCAAAAACAAACCTAAGTTTTAAAAACTAAAAAAAATAGTTTAAAAAAAATTACTTTTAAAATTTGGCTAGAAACTCAAATGGTTCTTCTAGAAAGATTGAAAATCATTGTGGAGAAAATGAAGAGAAATTATGGAAAAAAAAACAAACATAATTTTTAAAAACTAAAAACTAAAAATCACAACGCTTAATCTTTCTTAGTTGAGGATAAAAAATGATTTCTTTAACATTTTTCTATTAAATTCTATTAACAAGAAAATTATTCAAACACCCAACAATTAAATCACACAAAATTCAGAGTTAATAAAACAATTCGAACCAAGTCAATCGAAAATGAGAATCCCAAATATGAAGATATTTAGACCTATTCATAGAATCAAAGTAGGCAAACCGAATGCAATAATTCTGCAACAAAATGCTTAAACTCCTAAATTAATTACATTAAACACAAAGAACCAATACTCAGCAAAAATAATTAATTTCATCTAGCAAAAATAATCAAAGATGTCATGGCTAGCTAATAGATAGCATCAATTTCATGATTTATTTAAACTTAGAATTTTAGTTTAATGAAATGAAAAATGTAAAGTTAAAATTTATTTACTAGAAAGAAAAAGAATTAAAAATTTCTTTTGTAATATAATATTTCATTTTGGTTAATTATATGTTTTTTTAGTCCAACAATGTGTGGGATAGAGGATTCGAATCTTTGACTTTTTGATCATCGTAGGTACATTTTAAGTAGCTATGTTCAAATTCGCTATATAATAAAATGTTAGTACACTTTTCATTTACAAACTCATAAAACATATTATTTTAAATTCATATCTCATCAATTCTTTTAATATTTAGTGATTATAAGAATTTAATTGAAAAATTCAATACATAGGAAATAAAATTGAAATTTTTAAATGCTCGGAAACTAAAAAAACTACTAGCATTAGGGACTAAAATATATATTCAAATTTTAATTTGCCTTTCATTTTTAAAATGAGTTACTTTCTTAAAAAAATGTTAAATTACATCATCCATCCTTGAACTTAACTTTCAAAATTACAAGTTTAGTCACTGTAATTTTTAGTCATTGAGTTTTCGAATTTTTGAAATTCACCAACTAATAGATACAAAATTGAAATGGTAGGGTTCCATTAGACATAAAATTCAAATTTATATCTAATAGCTTAATTAATTTTTAATTGAATTTGACATAGCCTTATTAGATACAAAATTGAAAATTTACGAACTAATTAAATATAAAATTGGAAGAATAGAGATCTAAATTTAGGGACCAAATAAATATAAATCTCAAAGTTTAAGTATTAAATTTGTAATTGAACCAAAAAAAACAAACGAGGTAAATTTTTTTCACGTGATTAATCCTAGTGAAAGGTGTTCGTATTGTTCGAGATTTTTTTCTTTTTTTGTGTGTATTATATTATAATGTACGTGGTACCTTCCAAAAATAATAATAATAATATACGTGGTAGGAAATGCGTGTGTATATGGAGTTTTGTTTGGAGGGTTATGTTTAGGGTGGATTAAACCTTGTTTAATAGACGATATGAAAATAAAAATTTTAAAAGTAAGAGATTTAATAGAAATAGATTTGTATTTCATGTTTTTAGATATGTATTTGATAGCATATTTAGAAATTTGATTCAATATTAAATAATTGTTTAAAGTGATTTCTATAATATATTTATAGATCACAAAATTAGTTGTAGTTGCAAAAACTAAATATTAGACTGAATATAAGTCATTATTAATTAATTTATGAATATGATTGTTATAAATTTTATATAATTATTCTTTTATAATATAATATTATAATATACATATTTTAATTTAACAAAAGTACATTGAATTTATAACATGAAATATTATATTTATTAAGAATTTAACCCTGGTTTAATATAATCTGCATTTTAAATTTTCAAATTCAAAATTTTTATACAATGAAAATATAAAAAATGTTGTTTTCAGAATTCCTACTATTTAGATCACAGAATTCAAAAATAACTTTCGAAAATACATCTGCCAAACACATATTCAAATTTAGTGAATTCAAAAACATAAAATAGAATATGTATTGCCTACCAAATAGACTTTTAAACCCATAACTCCATGATTTTTTTTTGTTTAATTTTAATTCTAAAATATTATTTTTATTTTTTAAAATATTGTTTATATATTTTTTTTTTCAAAATCTATCTTTCTTTCTTCCTTTAGCTTTTGAATTATCATAATTATTATTATTTTATCTTTTCTTTTTTCTTTCTTCCTCCATCTGTTTCTTATTTGTGTTTTCATCTTCACCAATATAAACAACTCTAACCTCAAATGTGTTGTCGCTAACAAGAGTATAGCTCAACTGGCATCAAGTATGATTCAAGTATGATTCATGACCAAGAGGTCATGGATTAGAATCCTCTCATTCCCAAATGTTGATGTACTAAAAAAACCTCAAATGTGTTGTCGGTAACTTTTAAATTTTTTCTGTTAGACAATTTAACTAAGACTTATCAGAATAATTTCTTTAAACTTAAATGACTAAAATGTTGTTTTTGAAATCTCATATTCTAAATAAAAATTAAAATAAAACTTTAAGATTAAAAGTGTAATTTTTCAAAAATATATAATGACTAATAATTGAGTTTAAGAAAAAAATATTATTTTATTTTAAACTTGTTAATATTAAAATAGAAAAAATTGTATTTTTTTAAATTAGTTAAAATAACAAAATATATTATCTTTTGCTCGAAACTTAGTAAAATGGATTATTTATAATTGATAACTAGTAAAAAGTGTTTATTTTCTTCTTTTTCTACTCGCAAATAATAATAAAATTACTTTTTTTCTATTAATTTCTTGAATTGATGTGATTTTGAGGAAGAGAGTACATGAATGAACAGAGTCACATCTGAATGAGAGGGATCCTGAGGATATGAAAGTATGGTGCCCGAGGAACAGGGGTACATGAGAGTGACCATGAGAATATGAAAGTATAGTTGAGAAAGGGTTAAAAGAATTGATAGGTACTACATATACTAACAAGGTGCACTTTCCTTTTCGGTGGCTCAATCATAGGAACTCCAAAGATGTTGGGTGACTTCCTGGGAATTTCCCTAGGGAACATGTGAGTGAGGACAAAGCATGCTGAAAGAACCGCGTATTGGTTTGTGGGGATAGTGTCTTCACTCTTACAAGCAGTCATGGATGATATAGTGACGCATCCAGGTCGCAAAGGATCCTGGGCCTAGGGCGTTACAATTGAACTCTACAGACAAATAATAAAAAATAAACTAATTTACATTAAAGTGATACCTCTAAATAAAATTTTATTTTTAATTTAGTTATCTAAAAATAAAAATTAGTAGCAAATTAAATAGTTAAATTTCTTATTAGTTAGTAAAATTAAAATCTCAAATTATAAAATATGTAGGTGTATATACATCATTTTAGTCCAATCTCAATTTCAAAATTGATGGAAATAAATATTGGTTTAAAATTTGTTGAAAAAATAATTAAAATTGAGTTGAATTTGAATTACAAACTTGTTAATTTAAATTAGTGAAATAAACCATATTTAATTTTAAATCATCCTTAAATCCTCAAACTTCTTTAACTTGCACTAAACACATTCTTAAACTCCGGTTGTCTAAACTGCAAGCTCAACCCTCCAGGTTTAACATAATTTCCATGTTTAAGATTTCAAACCCACGCACCAAACAACTTAGGTGTGTGTGAGATTTTTTTTATTATTATTATTAAGAAAAGAGATGTGGGATCGTTCTAAAGATGAAAAAAAAAAGTAGTTTAAATGTGTGGTTGTTCCTATTTTACTCTAAGGGTTTAAATCAGTTCCCATCATATTTCTCTCAAGGTAAAAGAAAATATGGACAATTTATCATGTCAACTATATGGTCCTCATTAAAAAATATATTATTGTGAAAGGGACTTTTCTTTCTTTCTTTATTTTTTTTTTTTTAAAAAAAAACAATGTGAAAGGAGCATGTTCTTCATTAACTTTTTTTTTTAATGTGTCTAAAAATTCAAATGTTGTATACAAAATGTGAGAAAACATATAAATTTTTCAATAACTAAAAATTAAATAGATATCAAACGAAGCCCAAATTACCTAATCTGATTTTTAAAGAAAGAAACATATTTATAAAATGAAAGGCTAAACTAAATATATTTTTATCTATAATCTTAGAATATTTTCTTAATTTTATCAGAGCTTTTAAAAGTTTCAATTTCACCAATATCCTGAAAAATATTTTTGTTCATGAAAACTGATTTTTTGGGGGGTAAAATAAAATCGCCCGAAATAAAGATGGTATAATAAGGATTTGTTAAAGGTGGCTAGGAATGTGTGGTTGTTCTTATTTCACCCGACCAGCGATTTGAATTGGTCCGTATTTTTTGTCCCGAGCCTGCAACTAAAAAAGATAGATTCGTTTTCTCAAATTATTACAACACTTTTTTTAATCTTCTTTCGAGAATTTTTCTTTATTAATTATTAAAGAGATAAACAAGCCACAGAAACATGTATTTGATCTTTTTTCCTTCTTTTGTAATATGAAATATAAAATGACAATCTTTATACATTGAACCTCAAATTTAATTAATGGTCTTATGACATAATTTTTTAAACAACCAGTAAAGTTGAGCTTTGATTTATGAAATTATTAGTTTAAAGTTCTGATTGACTCAACTTAAATTCATAGTATATATTAATTTTTTTTTTCCAAAAACAGTTGTATTATTTTGGCTTTTTTAAATTTGGTATGTTTCCATAGTATGAATCCAGGGTCAATTGTGGAAAATCAAAAGGAGATTTTTAGGGTGTGTGGTTTTTAACTTTTTATCGGATAAGTGTTGTTTTTTTTATATTATTATTATTATTTTTAATTAAAGAGATATTAAAATCAATCAAATTCAGAAATAGCCGTGTGAAAGTAATGTCCATGGCCATATTATTGTGCAAGTGGGAGAATTTTGTAGGAATAATACTGAAATTTTGACACTAATCTTTATAAATAATAGCGCAGGTATAAAAAGATTTTTTTTTTTCTAGTAGAGTAACGTGGGATGATAATTTGAACATACTGTGCTAAGTTATACTCCTTAGCAAAAAAAGGTGTTTTTTCTTTCTTTCTTTCCGGTTTTTTTGTACATTGTTTTTTCTACTTAAAATCTTAACCATTCAACAAATAGTTAGGTAATAGCAGCCCACATCAAATAATTTTTAAAGGTAAAAGGTGTCTTCAATGAATTAAATTAAAAGTTCAATCCCAAATTTTTAGAATGGATTTTAGTAGGTTCCCAAATTTTGATAAGTGTACAATAAGTCAATGAAATTTTAATGTTGTGTTTTCTAAACTATTATAGAGGTTGTTTGGAACACCGTTTTGAAATTATAATTGAAACTTCAAAGGGTTTGTTCTGAAGGGTTAGCAACCCTAGAAATCAAAAACCAGTTTTGGTATACAATGTTTGAAGCATGTAAATTAGTGAAACAGTATTTGAAGTGTATTGTTCAAATCCGTGGAATTGTGTTTCAATAAATTATTTGGACCTCATTTGGTAACCATTTGCTTTTTAGTTTTTAATTTTTACTTTTTGAAAATTGCGTTTATTTTCTTAATATTTTTCTACATGAGTTTCATCTTTCGTAAGAAAACATTTAAATTTCTATCTAAATTCCAAATTTCAAAAACTACTCTTTTTATTAGTTTTTAAAAGTTGCTTAGTTTTTTAAAACATAGTTAAAAAAAAGTAAATGATAAAACAAGAGAATCTTTTATGCGCTTAATTTTCAAAAACTAAAAGTAAAATTTTTTTAAAAAAAACTAATTGATTATTAAACCGTGTCTAGATGGTTAACAAACAAGGTTTTAACTTACAATTCTATATCTAATAGGAACTATAAGTTTCAAAAAAAAAAAAAAAAAAGATGAATACATTAAGAGTGGGTTGACCATGGGTTTTATATTTGGTATCCTTGCAAAAAATTTAACTAAGTATGGAGTCTAATTTGATGAAATCAAAAGTTTAGAATGAAAATTAATACACGTTACAAGTAAAAATTGAACGTTTTTCCTTTATAAAAATAAACTAAACTAATGTAATTGTATATTTATTGAAACTATTGATATATTGATAATCTATTAAATATATTTAATTAATTGTAATAATTTAGTATAAAAAAATTAACTTTTTTTAATCATTTGTCTAATTAAAGTTATACACTTATTATGATCCATCAATCCATCAGTTGAATAGTTCATGAATTAATGTATCATAATTATACAAAATTAATCTCATAAAAAAGACAAAAATATCACTTACCATTATAAAAATTAAATTTTTAACGTTTCAAGTATACAACCAAAACAGACAGCTATCAATATTCTCAACAATCTATTATTATTTTCAAACATGTTTTTTTAGATTTTCAAACAAATCAAGAATCATTACAAACAGAGCCTGGGACACAATCTTGACATCAAACTTATAATATAAGTTTGTGGACATTATTTGACTGGTTGAGCTAGACTGATAATGGTCTTGTCAAATGGACTGACACTGATGACTCCAAAGAAAACAACAAGGCACCACTACTAAATTTTGGATAAGTTTACAGATTGTGAGAGAAGTACAATAATTTCAAGCCTTTGATATTTTTTTTCCTTAAGAAACGTACCGTATTCATTTCAGTCACGTGAATGTTAGAAACAAAAACAAATGAAGGAACCAAAAAAACTGCAAAAGTTTTTTGTTTTTATCTACATTGAACCTGAGGAGCAAATGTGATATTTTCAAGAAAAAGGCAGAGAAAGAATCATATGAATTTAGATGTGGAAGTTAGAGTAAGTCTGAGAATGATGAGGACCAAGCTTTTGTATCCAACGCTTTAAACCTTTCTTGTGATCTTCCCAACTTGGCTTCTGCTCTACATTCATCAATGTACCATCTCCCCCAACTGAACTCTCAAGTTGCTCTAGTACTTTCACCACCTGCCAAAACTCCGGCCTCTTTTCCGGATGCACCGACCAACATTTCTCGATCAACGCCCGCATCACCGAGGGACACTCGCTCGGGATGACCGGTCTAATATTCTGGGAAAAAAAAAAACAACAACAGCCACTGTGTTTCAGATGTGAAAACATAAGTTAGTAAAAATGAAGATGGTATAAAACAACTAATACCTTATTTACAACTGCATAAGCTGCTTGAATGGGAGTCATATCCTCATAAGGGATTCTTCCAGCCACCAATTCCCACAGGATAAGTCCGAAGCTGTAGAGATCAACCTTTCGTCCATAAGGTTTACGTTTGATCATCTCGGGGGCCATCCAACGATATGTTCCAGGGTCGTCGGCCAGTGTATCATAATGTACTTCCTCACAAGCAATGCCGAAATCGGCAATCTTTAGACAAAAGTCTTGATCGATAAGAACGTTTTCAGGTTTGAGATCCCGATGAATGACGCCTTGTGAGTGAATGTATTCCATCCCACGAGCAATGTCCAAGGCAATGGCAATCAGTTTTTGCAGTGGGAGAGATTTGTTTTCAAGTTTGTGTAGATATGCCCTTAAGGAACCTTGACATAGATACTCAGTGATGATCCAATAAGCAGGTGGCTTTCTACAAGCTGCTACCAACTGCAAGACAATGTGAATACAACACTGTCAATCCATAACTCATTAGACAGGTTCTTTTTCTTTTCGAGCAGAAACCGGGAACTCACATCAAACGTTAAGGATAATATTTCTCTCAGTTGAAACTTATGCCATCAAAGTTCAGCAGACAGATATGCCTAAAAACTAGTTAAAATAGCCTCAGAACTGTAATTCAGATAAACTTGTCATCAATCAAGGAGGGAGCTGTTTACCTTTACAACATTGGGATGGTGAAGATGAGATAAAAGGGTTACTTCCCTACCAAACTGCTTGGTTAAGCGACCTGCAAGATCTCCATTTTCATCATCTTCCGGTAGATTGATGATCTTAACAGCAACAACTTTGTCATAGTAAAATCCATGGTAAAGCCGACTATGAGCTCCATGAGCAAATCTAGGCCCAAAATACAACTCGGACAAGTCAACAGACAACTCATCTACAGCTTCAACGGCAGTGACCTTCCCTCCACTGTGATAGAAAAACTTGGTCCAAGAAGACTCCTTCCTGAACTTGGATTTCTCATTGCCTTTAAATTTGGCAAGATGCGTCAGATGGCTTCTTAACTTCTCTTCCTTTCGGGAAGTGTGCACCTCAGCTTCTTTACTGAATACCCTTTTGCCCTTCTCTTTTTTGGTTGCTCTCCTCCGAGGTTGTGGAGTTGAAAATCGCTTCTGATCCTTACGTGCATCCTTAAATGCACTCGAGAGTGTAGTTTGTGGAGGCAGAGACACAGACAACTTCTGCTTGTTAGGAACATGATTGTTCTCAATGGGTAGGTTATAACAAAGGGTAGATCTATGATGAGAAGGAACTGGGACAGCTTTTGATTGCGCAACTGAATTGAGTGGTGGCTGAGTGGTGACAGGAAAGGAAGCCAATCGTAAGGACTCTAAACGGTAGCATATTGTATGAGAAAAGTTGGTCCTTCTTAACCAAGAATTAGCATCTTCCTCCATGATTTTCTAAAGACTGAAAAACAAAAAGAAACTAATCGATCTCGTATCCAAAAACCTTCTTACTTTTCTTCTTGTTCTTCTTCACCAGCTGAGAAGAAGGCTTGAATTCAAAAGGGTAGTTCAGAGACAAACTAGTCTGAATCATACAGCTCCAGAACCCCAATTCAACAAATCCCATCAACAATTAAGAAAAACAGGAAGCAAAACAAGCAAAGAAACAGAACTTGTTCTTCTTTAGCAGAACCTTGAGATGGCTAATCAAAGCCATGAAGATCAATCAAGAACAAGATAGTCTGAACCAATAATCTCATATCCATCAAAACCAAAATCCCTTGAAAACCAATATATCCCATGAAACACCAAGAGAAAGTCTCAATCTCGGAGCCCCCAAGTCGCAGTCTCCCCCCGAACCCTCCTCCTCCACTCTGTCTAAAAATCAACAAATTTGTCCTCCTCCTTTTTTTCAAACCTAAACTTTTGTCTTCAAAAAGTCAAACGACTTCGTGCTCCTACGTCTAGAAAATCCAACAGCAGAATTTCAATAAACAAATTTGAAAAGAAAAAAAAAATAAAAAACAAACGGAATAACAACACCCTTTTCTCCCAACCCCACCAGAAGGGCAAAGAAAAAAAGTCCGTCCTCAATCGCATTCATACTACAGACAAACGAATGATCACATTAGTCGTCGATTCACACAAACAAAACAAAACAAAACAACAACAATCGTCATTGAAACGCACAGGAAATAAAATGGTACGCAAGATTTTTTTTTAAAAAAATGCAATAAAGAGATGAGCCAAATACGGAAACAGAAGAATGAGAGAAAAAGGAGAAGAAGGTGACCAGGAAATTAGGAAAAGGATGGATCCTCGGAGCAGCATTGGAGCCATATTTTTTTTATTTGTAGCAAAGCAATGAAACAACGGAACACAGAATCACAGAGATATTTCTCAGTTAGGCAAAGGGATTTTATAATGCAGAAAAGGAATCGGCGAATTTAGAAATTAGAATCTTTTGCTTGCTTTCCTTCTCCGTCGGGGAATAACAGATATAACTTTTTAAAAAAAAAAAAAAAAAATCTAAAACAAATAAACAAACGAACAGAAAAAGATCAAGGGTGGTACGCACGCAGACGAGGAGGTTGGTTCTCCGAGCATCCCGTGGAGCCTATTAATAATAATTATAAAAAAAAAGAAAAAAAAAAAGCTACTATTTGGAGGGGGAGAGTGGGTCCAGTGCGGCGCGGCGGCATGAAGATGTGGGGCCCACGGACAGGGCAAAGTCCAGATGTCATAATCAGATGGAATTTATAAAGATCAAAAGGAGCTTTTGGGAAAAATCCAACGTGGCAGTAGTGATTGACGGTACGGCCTCCCTCGGATAAGGGTATCAAAAACTAGAAACCAATCAAAACCATCCATCTCTCACTGTTTTATTTATCGTCTGTGTGTGTCTTTTTTTTTTTTTTGTTAAATTATACCAAATAAAATATCTATAAACTTTTGGGTAGATTTTTTTTAAGATTTTCAACCTTGGATTTTGAAAATATTCTAAAAAAAACCTTGAGTGGTAGAAAGTAGAAGTTAAAAACTCTGTATTTAGTGTAAGAAGTTACAAAGATTAGGAGTTTTAAACGGAGCGTTTTAGATGGTAGATTTATTAAATTTAACCTTCTAAATGATGAGTTGATTTTAGTTTTTTCTTTTTTTTTTTTTTTATAATTTCTCAAGTTTTCATTATTAAGAATGTGTTACCTGAATTCTAAGATTGACATTTTTTATTTTATTAATTTATGTATATTTTACAAATTTCTTTAAAGGAAAAATTTGAAAAAAAATACTTCATATTCTTTTTTAATGTCTCCCACATTAATGAGTTCACGGATCAAATGTTGCGTCCACAAGAGCCTACACCAAGTTGCTGCCAAGTATTATGAGATAGTTCTCTTAGGCTTCAATATTTTGATTATAATGTAATTGATTGTTTTGTATTTAAATTATTCCATTTGGATCTTAGGTTTCAATATTTCTTTCATTTACATTCATAATCAGAGTTTTCGATCATTCCATATTGGCATCATCTGTTTCAGTAGTTCAACTTCCTTTATTTGCTAGGTACGTAATAAGTTTTGTTGATTTGTAGAAATTAATTTGGGGTTTTATGAGTATAAAGGTTTTGGGAAATTTAAATAGGGAGAATCAGGATCGGGATTGAATATTAAGCAAATTTGAAATCCCTAAATACGCGGTTATGATAATTCTCATTCGGAAGGTATTGTTTGATACGCAATCCGAAAACAGAAATATGAAAATAAAGGATTTCATGAAATACAGAGTGGTATTTCATGTTTTCAGATATGTGTTTGGTAGCAGATTTAGAAATTTAATTCCATTTTAAATAATGTTCTATAATATATTTATAGATCATAAGACTAGTTGTAGTTGGAAAGTTAAATATTAGGTTGAATATAAGACATTATTAATTAATTTATGATCATGTGTTTTTTTAATAAATTTTATATAAATATTATTTTATAATATATAATATTATACATATTTTAATTTAACAAAAGTAAATTAAGTTTATAACCATGAAATACTATATTTATTAAGATTTTATCTTTGTTTAATACAATTCTGTATTTTAAAATTTCAAATTCATAATCTGGATACAACGAAAAACATAAAAATGTTGTTTTTTAATTTCTACTATTTGGATCACAAAATTCGAAAACAGTTTTCAAAAACACTTGCCAAACATGAATTCAGTGAATCTGAAAACATAAAACAGAATCTGGATTGCCTACCAAACAGGCCTAAGTATCCTATTTTCTTACCCTTTGAGTTTCGTTTGTCTAAAAAAAAAAAAAAAAAAAAAAAACTTTGAAACCCATGGGGGAGATCAATTGGGTTGAGTGTTCGGGTGGCAATTTTGAACGAATGATTTTTTTTCTTGTTAGGCAGTCGGTATAATTTATTGCATTTTCAGATATATTTTTTTAGGGTAAAATACCTTTTTGGTCCACGAGTTTTGAGCAATACGTGTCTTGGTCCTTAAGTTTTTAAAATAAATTCTTTTAGTCCCTCAGTTTTGAGAAATGGGTTTAAAAGGTCTCTCATGTTATTTTTCTATTTTTTTAATTAATTATATAAAATCAATATTTTTTAATATATAATTATTTTTTAATTAAAAAAATAAAAAATAAATTCTCTCTTAATTCTCTCACTCTCATCTGTCCTCCCTTCATCTTCTTTCTCTTCCTTGTTTTCTTTTTTTCCTCTCCCACAACATTATCTTCCACTCTCTCTTATGTATCTCACTTTTTTTCACTCTCTCTAACCTTTCAAAAGGGTGGATCTGAACTACCCACCTTTCGATTTACAAAACTGAAACAAATAAAAAAAAAATCTCTTAAGATTCAGTTTTTTTCCTCAATCTTCTCAAATCACCCATCATCCATAATCAAAGTTATGATCATTATCTTTCAAACCCACTTAAGTTTCGAACCTCTAGATTAAACTTAAGAGATTTTTATGTAAAGGTCTCATATGTGATGTACAAATGAGAGAGAGTGTGGTAGAAGATGTGAGAGAGGAAAAAAGAAAAGAAAAAGAGAAGAAGATGAAGGGAGGAGAGAGGAGAGAGGAGAGAAGAGAGAATTGGGAGAGAATATATATATATATATATATATATATATATATATATATATTTAATTTAAAAATATTGGTTTTATATAAAAAAAATTAAAAAAAATAAAAAATAACATGAGAGACTTTTAAATCTATTTAACAAAACTTAGGACTAAAAGGGTCAATTTTCAAAATTTAGGGACCAAACACACCTATTGTCAAAACTCTTGAACCAAAAAGGTATTTTTCCTTTTTTTTTTAATATATCTATGTGTTTTACAGTTCATGGTTTAATTTTTGGTGGGTTGATTTTCCATGCAAATTTCAATTAAGGTTTGGTTTTGAGTTAGGCATTTGTAATCATGTTCTTTACGTTTCTTAGATTTTGATTTTAATTCGTATGTATTTTTTTTATTGTAGCATATGTATTTAGTTTAGAATATTTTAAGGCAGATTGTTGTGACGTTGAAATTTAGATTTGGATTGATTGTAAGATAATTATATTATTTTATATTTAGATTTTCGATTGGGGTTATTTTGGAGATTTACTAATTCTATTTAAAATTGTATTTTAACTGATTGGACAAAAATAAAAAAGACCATTCTTCTGATTAACCCTTTGGAATTGATTGACTTTATAGTTATTAATTTGGGCTTGACTGTGTGTGTTTGGGGTGAAAATGGGCTTCAACATGATTTGTGTGTAGGGTAGGGGAAGGAAAATCTCAGATCTTATGCATTAAGTTTTAAGTACCTTTAAAAGGCAATAATCTTTAACTAAATTCCAATGGGGCTATTGAAACCATTGGTCTCAGTAACGCATTTGCCAATGCATTGACTTTTACTCGCGTACAATCGAAGATAAATTATGATTTTTGGGATCTCTCAACCAATGGAGTTAATTCATTAATAATAATAATAATAAAATCTTAAGTTACAAGTTTAGGCTCTCCATTTTTAAGTTTGTGTTAAATAAATTTCTAAATTTTTAATTTTATGTCTAATTGATTCTAACCTTTTTTAAGTTTTTTAATAATATCTAATTTTTTTTTATTGTGTATAATAAGTGTCTAATTTTTAAATTTTTTCTTTAATAGATATTTATTATTCAACATTTTTTAAAATTCACGAATCTATGGCACAAAAATTACAAGTTTGACGTGTTAATAGACACAATTTAATTATATGTCCAATAAATTTGTTACTTTTAAAAAATGTTGAATTTTCTAAGGATTTATAAACACAAATTTGAAGCCAGAGAGAATAGCAATTGGCATATCGAATTTATTAACGACAACAATTCAGTAGTTCGAATCCCCTAACCTTTATTATACTAATAAAAGAATATATATATATAGACACAAATTTTAAAATTTAATGATTTATTTGAAAATGCTTAAAATAGATATATTAAATGCAAAATTGAAAATTGAAAATAATGGACTGAACTTAAATGTAAACTACAATCCTTAGATCAAAAAAACAAAGCGCATATGCATGTGTAAAATTTACACACTCCAGTAGTATGGATTTTCAAAGAAAGTTTTTTATACTTGTTGTATAGATACTAGTAGGAACATTAAAATGAAACAAAAATTACTAGTAGAAACCTAAAGAGTAAATACTATTACACTAAAATATTTGTTAATAAAGTAAAATTTATAGTGTGGAATATTTATAGGAGAAGTATTAGAGAAAAAAATGTTTTTTTAAAAAAAAAAGTGTTAGGAAAAATTATTCATTTTTATGGAGACTGAATAATCTGGTGTTATGGTGGGATTTTGTGCATAAAATCAGGCCACACAACTCCCTCTTTCTGCTGCATCTGCATGTTACCATCTCTTTCCACTTGTCCGCTCCTTTCTTCAAAGAAATTCAAATTTCCAAGACTCAAATTCTTAAATTAATTATAAATAGATATTTGGTATGTGAGTCTGCCTCTCTATTTATTTCCAGACCCAATTAAAACCACTGGCACAGTCATCTAGGCACAACGGCTATTCAACTTTTACTCAATTATAAATATAATACATTATACATACACTCTCAAATAATAATTTTTTTTTTTTTCATTTTTTTTATCATCATATAAATTATAATATAATTAACTATGAGCCATTATATATATGAGGCTTCAACGTTAGAATCATATCATATCAAAAATGGCTTCTGTTACAGCAATTGCTTCCTCTCTGCTTGTGCTTCTCCTCTGTTGCAGCTTCAATGTCTTCGAAGCCGCCACATATCACGGAAGCCCTGCTCCTGCACCAACTCACCACGACGGCCACCACCCAGTAGCCGCCCCAAGCCCCCACCACCACCACCACCACCACCCGCCGAGCCAGTCTCCGGTTCCCCACCACCACCCTCATTCCCCTGCTCCTTCCCCTGTTTACCCACCTCCCCCTCCGGCTCACTACGCCCCAGCTCAGCCACCTAAACCGCCCACTTACATTCCCAGAAGCTTCGTCGAAGTCCAAGGAGTTGTTTATTGCAAATCTTGCAAGTACCCCGGCGTTGATACCCTTCTCGGAGCTAAAACCCTCTCCGGTCAGTTCTAAAGATCGCATTTTTACTTCGATATCGTTGGATTTACCCTAAACCCACAAACGTTTTAGCGGTGATTTTAAGTTTTTACATGCTATTATATGTAATTTATCTTAAATGGGCATTTTTGTTTGTTCACAAAAGGCGTGCATTATTCGCACTGCCCAATGTTCAAATGGTCTTTCTCGTCCTTTAAGACGCATGTCATATCCTGTAAAAGCTACTGAAACCGGCTCCGCCACTGTGTATTTGCAGGTGCAACAGTGAAGCTGTCATGCAAGAACACCAAGTACGCTCCGGCGGTTGTTACGGCCACCACCGACAAAAACGGCTACTTCCGGCTGGCGGCGCCGAAGAATGTGACGAGCTACGCATTCCACCGGTGCAAGGTTTATGTAGTGAAGTCGCCGGACGGAAGTTGCAATAAGCCGTCGAAACTGAACGGCGGAGCGGATGGGGCAGAGTTGAAGCCGGCGAAGGCATTCACAGACGAGGAGAAGAAACCGGTAGTGCTTTACAATGTTGGGCCATTGGGGTTTGAACCCACATGCGCGCGTTGAACGTACGGCGGGGAGAGTATTGGTAATTTGTTGGGGCTTTTGATGATATGATGTGTTTAGATTTCTGGGCTTATTTCTAGGTTCTTGTGACATTGTTGTTAATGGATGATTTCTATGGAGTCTGAGTTTCTAAGCAGCCTTTCAGTTTCGCGGGTTTTTGTGTCCTATTTCGTGTTTTTTTTTTATTAAAGGGCCAAAAGAAACCATACTTATATCTTTAGCTTTGTACAATTTTAAGATTAATTGTTTTATCATACTAAAGAAGAGGAAAAAAAAAAACAACTTGAGAGAGAAAATCAAGCCACATTTATATCAACATAAAACAAACACTACATGTATTTTCAAATAGATATGGGAGAAAATTTGAAAATTTTTAAAAATAGCATCATCTACATCAAACTTAAAGCAAACAATTGCTTAAGGCGGCATATATATGATAAAAAATTTGAATATTTTTTAAATCTCAAATGTTAAATTTATGCTATCAACTACACGCATTGAAAATTAATCTTCTTTGCTTCGTATCCATGTACTCAACAATAATTAGTTTAAAGTAAAATTTGTGACACTTTAGACGAATTGTTGCATGAAGTTTGAATTTTTTTTTTAATAATTTTGTTAAATTATAAATTTGATCCTTTAGAGAAAGTTGGGATGTAGTCTTCTAATTTTAGATGTTAGAATTTCGTTATTATAATTTGATAAAACCTTATAAATAGTTTGATTGTTTTGATAAAATCCTCCTAAATAGTTTGGACTATTTATGAGGACTACATCAAAATTATAGAGACTAATTCTAACATTTAAAATTAAAGAACTAAATTCTAAGACTTCGTTGGATAACCATTTAAGTTTTTAGTTTTTGAAAATTAAGTCTATAAATACTTCTTCTACCTATGACATTCCATGTTTTTCTTATCTATTTTTTAGATGTGTTTTAAAAAATCAAGTCAAGTTTTGAAAACTAAAAAAAGTAGTTTCCAAAAACTTATTTTTGCTTTTGGAATTTAGCTAAGAATTCAAGTGTTTTCTTAAAAAATATGGGAACCACTGTAGGAAAGATGAAAATCATTGTAGAGAAATTGTGAGAAAACAAGTACAATTTTCAAAAACCAAAAACAAAAAATCAAATAGTTATCAAACGGGTCTAACTTTTCAAAATCATAAATATCAAATTTATAATTTAGCCTAAAAAATGAAAGAAATATAATGAAAATTGGAGGCCTTTCTACTACTACTAACTTTTCAAAATCATAGATATCAAATTTATAATTTAACCTAAAAATGAAAGAAATATAATGAAAATTGGAGGGCTTTCTACTACTACTATAGTTCAATAATTTGTGTAGGCATAATATTATTATTATTTTAGTTGAATAATTTGTGTAGGTATAATAATATTATTATTGTTCTTATTATTATTATTATTATTATTTTAGTTCAATAATTTGTGTAGGCATTTGATTTAAGTCCCTATGATTCATTAGATTAATTAAGTTTGTTGTTTGATAATAATTTCGTTTTTTTAAATTGTACTTGTCTTTTTCACCATTTCTCTAAAATAATTTTCATCAATCTATAATAGTTCTATCTCTCACAAGGAAACATTTGAATTTCAAGCCAAATTCCAAATTCTCTAAAATAATTTCAAGCCAAATTCTCTGAAATAATTTTCATAACCTCTATAATGTTTGTCATTTGAATTTCAAGCCAAATTCCAAATTCTAGAACTACTTTTTATTCTTCAAATTTTAGTTTGGTTTTTTGAAAACGACATACGTAAAAAGTTGGAAAAAAAAACATAAAAATTCATTGGAAGAAATAATATTTATAGACTTATTTTTCTAAAATCGAAAACAAAAAACTAAATAATTATCATAGATTCTAGAAACAATGGAATGAAAAATTGAAATCTCACAAATTGGTTCTAAATCCTCTTCTTTTTCCATCGAAAAAAACAATTTATAAATTTAACTTTGATAGGCATTTGACAAGCTTTTTTACTATCACACACTCCAACGCTACAGTAGATCATTTCCTTAATAAAATTGTGTAAAATTGTCAATATTGGAATTTTGATCGTCGAATCAACGGTAAGTCTTGTATTACCGAGAACTAAAAGTGCATGCATGAAAGTAGTAGGTGAATGGCGGGGTGGTGCTAAGCCACGACACTGATAGTGGGCAAGAAGTATTATTTCTTGGCTTAGTTTTGTACAAATTTTGCTATGAGTTTCGGTGCTTTCATGTGTTTTATGTTAATTTCTCAAAAAATCGAGCATTTGGAGTGCAAAACCGAAGAACTGTGAGATATTTGGAATATTTGAGCAATTTAAGATTATATTTGAGGATTTAAGTGTTGAAGAAGAAGGACAAAATATTTGGACACGAAGGAAAAGCGTTGCAACACTCCTTATAGCATTGCAACGCTACTCAAACATACTTTTCTTTAATTACAAAATTTGCAGGGACAAGGTTGCAACGTTACCCCTAGCGTTGTTACGTTGTCATGATTCAATAAAAGGGAATGTTGTGCATTCGCAAATGATAGTCGTTTTAGAGATACCAAAATCCTATTATTCGACAAGGCACTATTTTAAGGCCTAGAGATTATATTGGAAAACTAAGGATGAGACTCAAGGTTTGAGATTGTGGGACATCCTGTCGGGAACGAGTGTTGTCACGCGTCACCCAGTTTTTCTCTATTCTCTTCACTTTGTTTTCTTTAATTTTATGATTTCGTGGATTGTAATATAATGATTTTAGTATTGTAGACTCATGGTTTATTACATTTATTTTGTAAGTCTATGTTTGATTTAATGATTATGTTTTTGTAATGTCTTTTGTGCATCTCGTTGTAATCTCTTATAAGCTTTTGATCATAGTTTTGCATGTTAAGTTAAATTTAGCTTGAGAAAGTAAATTTAACTAAGGACTTAGATGCATTTAGGATTAATCTGTTGCATGAGAATGAATAGGTTAATGTTAGAAACCTTAAAGAAAATTTCATAATGTCGTGTTTTGATGTAAAAATAGACTGAAAAGTTGATTTACCTCTTTGCATGAGTTTGAGTGGGCTCGAAAGAGTCATTTAAATACCTTAGTAATTCTTGACTTAGGATTGTTGCATGTTTTATAATTCTTTAATCAATTTCATAGTTATGTTTCATAGATTGAAATTTTCCAAATATCTCTCTAAAATTGAATTCCAAACTTTGTAAATAATAACTTCGGTTTTATTTATTTTTTTAAAAGCCAAATCCAAAATTTTGTTTCTCTAAATAAAATTAGGCATGAGTAATTATGGTACTTAATTAATACTAAAACTTCAATCCTTGTGGATGACCCAGCCCACTAATCATTTAGATGGTTTGGATTTATAAATTCAACTTTGATAGGGTAATCGACAAGTTATTTCACTATCAGACACTCTGACGCTCAAGTCAGTAATCGAGTTTGAGAGTGACATAGCTAGTAGAAAAGTGGTTGTATTTGGGCATATCTTTCCATATACTGACTTGTCATATTTATAAAGTGGTTTAGACACCGTTGTTATAATGGAGAGTAATAGTCTAGCCTTGATTCCTACTATATGTTAAGTATGAGAACGGATCATCAAGTTTGATTGTTATTTAGTTGAATCGTTTATCACGGTCATTGTCGACCTCTATGGGGATCGATATCAAAGCTTAATCGATCCCTTAAGAGCAATCTCTTGGTCTAGTCGACCTCTTGGAATCGGTCACATGGTCTGGCAAACCTCTTGGTGGTTGGTCTCAAGGCAAGGGGTCGACCTTATGGTCTAGCCAACCTCTTAGGGATTGATCTCAATGTGTAACTGGCCCTTTGAAGTCAACCTTATGGTCTAACCAACCCCCTGGGAGTCGGTCTCAAGGTCGAGCCGACTCCTTAGGGTCGGTCTCAAAGTCTAACCGATCCAAGCGACCTCTCGAGGGTTGGTTTCAAGGCCATGCCGACCTTTTGGGATCGGTTTCATGGTCTAGTCGACCGCTTGAGATCAGCCTTGTGGTTGAGGCGACCCCTTGAGAGTCGACCTCATGGCTAAGCCGACTTCTTAGAGGGTTATTGGTTCCTATTTTAGGCCTTTTGGTTGTGTCTATCAAACGATGGTTAATCTAATAAGCTTGGGTCATTTGCCTTTTCTCTTGGGCCCCGCTAGTAATTTTCACCCAACAAAAAAGACAACCTCATAAATGACTTGTGAGGCTTGAGTATATGTTATAGAGATGAAATCGAAAATTTTAAATCCAACCTGACCCCTAACAGGACAGCTACATTGAAATTATAGAAATTAAATTGAAAAGTTTATAATAATGGTGACTGGTGAGGAAAGAATATTTCAAAATTTGAAGAAGGTGATTGAGTACGTGAGAAGAAAGTTTGAAGAACGGTCGGAAATTGATTTGCATCGTGTCGTGGCTGAAAATATGGCGGAGCTGCCGTGCTGGTAGTGGGCGTTGGTTGACGTGCTAGACTAGTCTAGGCCTGCCTATGAAATCGCATTCTTTCTCTGCTCATTTGTCGGACTACTCCCTATAACTGTTTTTCTTTTATTATACATTTTTTTAATTCAAATATTATATATTCAAATTTTGTACGTTCAATTTTTACAACGTTTTAAAACAATGCTAACAAGAGCATAACTCAAAAGTATTAACTAAGACTTATAATTAAGAGGTTATGAGTTCGAATCTCTCTACCCTAAATGTTGTTGTACTAAAAAAAAACTTCATTAAAGGCGAGGAAGAACGGTTTTCATGTGGGTCCTACTTTCGAGGGTGGGGTTCATAGTCTTATTCAAGTGCTAATGATCTAATTCTAAATGATTTAATTTATTTTTGGTACATTTTTTAAAAAAAAATAATGACAAACGAGTACAAAACAACACATGACTTTGGGCATGTGTGAGAAACTTTTCTAATGGTGATTGAAACAGAAACTTAACTGAGAATATATATTGATACACTTATTTAAATTTAAGGTTTATATTGATAAAGTTGAAAGTTTATGGTTAAAATTGATACAACATGTGAAGTTTGAAGTTTGGAAGAATATGGTATTTTTTAAAAGAATAGAGATATTTTTTAAACCAATAGCATAATTCAAGGGTATTTTAGGGAAAAAAAATAAATATTGACCTCTAAACTTTAAATTTTAACAAATTACACCTCAAACTTAGATAAAGTCATGCAGTCTTAACCTCAAACTATAAAAAGTGTTGCAACTATAACTCACTAATAAATTCTCGCTTCAAATATCATTAAAAGAAGTCTTTTCTTCTTTTTTTTTTTTTTTTGAAGACGAAGTCTTTTCTTATTTATTCAATGAATTATAAAATATATATATAATATGGAATTGATACAATTTTAGAGAAAAATATATTAGAGCTTGTTTGGGGCATGAGTTATAATAATTTATGAACCTGTGATATACTCTACACCTTAAACACAGATTATTATAACTCCGGACTAAACAAGTTTGCACTTTAAACAATATTATAAAATTCCACGAGACTATTATAACCATGTTATTATAACCCACTCAACGCCTCAACCAACCACTAAATGTTTCGTTAGAATTTATGAATTTTGACAAAGTTATTTAATGTTAGATTCTAAATTGATAGAACTTCACAAATTTAAGGTTAAATTTGAATTTTCCCTATAAAATATCTTTATAATTGCCACCTGAGAAAGAGATTGGGTTGGGCTTCACTTTGGATTGGACTCTAACCTTTAATTTTGGTCCACCTCAAAATAAAGAGATCAAAGGCCCCATTTCTTTCTTTCTTTCTTTCTTATTTTAGAAGGTAAAAATAAAGTTTCAAAAACCTTTTTTTCTTCCTTAAACTCTTTGTATTAGTATTATTCAGATTCCGTCTCTATTTTTTTTTTAAAAAAAAATATATATATATCTTTAGGTAGAAAAGTTTTTTTTTTCTTTTTTATTTTTTGAATTCAATGAATTTCAACTTTCAAGCACTTTTTTTTTAAAAAAATCTTCTTGATGTGGCTTTTCATCCTTCGAGAATCAGTGAGTTGCCGGTGGCCCGGTGACACTCCCATTGCATCTAATTAATATGGACGAATGGTTTTGGCATTAAGTATTAAACTTATTATTATCTCTGAAGAATGAAGATGACCATCCCCCTATTTCTGTTAAATCAAATTATTACTATAATCACCCACTAGTTTTATTTAATTAACAAATAAACTACAACACCCATATATTACTTTGCAAAAAGAGGTCAGATTCTTCAACTTTACCCTATATGTTCACTCTCATAAATAGCTAACAAAAACAAATGAAAAAAATATTTACCTACCCACTAGTCAATAATATTTTTTTTATAGTAACACGAGAATAGTTGACTCTCATTCATTGTTGTATTATTTAAGAATGACGTATAGTCTAATTGCATTAAAGAATTATTTATAAAACACAACACAGTTTTATAACTTTTTCTTTCCGTTCAATTTGGAGTGTGAATATTCAAATTGCTATTTTTTTTATCGATAATATATGTTTTAATTAGTCGAATTAACTATACTCAAATAACAAATTGTTTGAATACACGAACTATTTTCAAACGATAATACACTTGAATTATAGTTTTCAATATAATAAGAAACAATTATAGCCTTCACACTAGTCATGAGTTTCTACGGATAATTTTTATATATATATATTTAATAGATAAGCGAGTCATGCTAAATTTTGTAGCTACAAAAATGCACTACATTAAAAATCAATGGGACATTTGGCGGAGAAATTTTTCAATATTTTCATCTATTTCATTTATATCATAGTATAAAGTTTTTCATTATCAATACTTTTTTAATGATACTAAATCCACATCATTCTTAAATAATATCAATGTAACTAACTTTCATACTAAAAACAACCTCATATGAATAAGGCTAATGAAACGTCACATGACATATTTGACTCGAGGATAATAAAAACGTCAGAGAATACTCGACGACACCAATCCAAATTGAGATAACCACACAACGTCGACATTCATCACAACATTAATTAAATATCACATCACATGCAAATTTGATATCTTGTCAATTTATTTTGGTGGTCTATAAATAATAAAACTTGCCTCATACTTGGGTACGAAAAAAACACTCTGTTCACTTCAACAACCTCGAACTTACATTGAAGTATTGGAATATATATGGCTGACAAAGTGCCATATTGGTGCAAGTTGATTGCACATATCTATTCTTTACAATAAGGCTGGTTCTTCTTTAAATTTGATGCAACAATAAATACATACTATTGTAGTATAGGAAATTTGTTTAGATCCAAAGTGTTTGAGTTTGAGAGTATTTATTTATTAAATGAAAGATAAAAAGCAGAAATATAATAAAAAAGATTGAAATGGGATCCGACGGAAATGCGTGGCGAGAGGAGCGGGCGCATTTTGAGATGGTGAGTCGCGGTCCGTTGGACTGGAATCCAAAATGGGCACTCAAAATAATAACACTAATCCTCTACAGGTGTCGCATTGCTATAACGGTGGTCCTTCCTCTGTTTTGTAATAAACTTCCAAACATTTAAATATTTATATGGAAGAGAATTAGATTCATTTTACATTTTTTTTTTCTTTTTTTAAAAAAATTAATGGATAGTAAATAAAAAGAAAGAAAAGAGAAAGCGTGAGGTAAGATTCCTGGCACGGCACCAATATGTCAACTTCAATGAGGGCATCGCAAGGCCTACCTCTGACTTTCTGTGGACATAAAACTAATAAACCAAAAAAACAAACTTCATTTTCCCATCTCCAAAAATCAAATTAAATTAAAAAAAAAATGAAACTAATACGTCGCATTCCAAATTCAAATACTTCCCCCTCTCAAAAGTTGAATCAAATTAATGAATCAACGTGAAACGTGTCCTTCCCTTCCATCTTCTAAATATACTTCTATATCCATATCTATCCAATTATTATTATTATTATTATTCTTAGGGGTTTTTTTAAATCAAATTAATGGTATCAACTTTTGTTATATATAAATAATTTCATTGTTATGGATGAACTTCACTTCTTTATCTTCATTGTAGTTTTACTTTCTCATGGGTTTTTATTTCGCAAACAACCCATGAGAACTAAGGAAAAAAAATTGTCATGAACTACCCTTCTCGCCCTAACCATCCACTATTAAATGAATTATGTGTTTTTTTTTTCTTTTTTTTCTCTCTCTTCTCTCTTATCTAAATTAAAAAAACAAAAACAAAAACTTATCAGTATGTAACAAGAACTTGTTACAAAAGAATTCAAGTTACCTAATGCAATACTAAAGTTCAAGAAGTATATGAATGAACATGACCACATCCGAGTGAGAAAGCTAAGGGATCTTGAAGATATACAAGTATAGCTAAGAAAGGCTTGAAAAAAAATTAATCACTACCTGTACCAATAAGATGTATTTTCCTTTTCAGTGACTCAATCATAAAAATTTCAAAGTTAAGCGTGGATGGTTTGGAACAATCCTATATTTGGAGACCTAATGATTTTTTTTTTTCTTTTTGTAAGAAACATGTGAGTAAGGAAAAAGTATGTGTTGAAATGACCTGTATTAGATTATAGGAATAGTCTTCAATCTTAAAAAGCATTTAAAGAAAATTAAGTAGTCTAGCGAAGTTAGAGAGGATGCAAGAAAATGTGGAAGTCATTAACTGTCCAATCAAAATTCTAAATCTTAGACGTATAAGGGTTAGACTTAATGAAAAGTGTTATTCTCATTTTAGAAGAATCAAATGTTTGGCAAACTCTTTTCCTTTTTTGTTGGTTGAATAACTTCTGGATGAAAGATCGTTTAATTTAATTATTTTAATATACATTTGTAGCATAATTTTTGTAATCTACTTAAAAAACACAATGATATAGTAAACAAATAAACATGTTCCTATAAAATAAGCAAACTAAATTAACTCTTATTTTATTTTTCATTTGATATAAATTATATTAAAAAAAAAGCACTATACACTATTTTTGCCAATTACTTATTGTCCACTCAATTTTAAAAATACGACAGAAGCTTTATTCCCCGTATTTTCCATCCAATAGGTGTGACTAAGCATAAGGTATTTTAATTGAATTTGTTAAATCGAATTATCAAACTCATGCAACGTACATTCGACTTCTTTTTTTTTTTTCTGGGACCCCCCACTGGCACCAACAACAATTGCAACTATAGCATATAATAAAAGCATATTATAACTTTGGATATAAAATAATTATAGTTCAGATTGCAGAAAGAGAGAGGCCAAATATATACAGTTAAATGGGGGCTAAGTTTGATAAATAGATGGAGAAATTAAGGGCATTTGCGAGATATTAAAATCATGTGGGGTTTAATAAATAACCTTTGGAATTGCTGATATTACCGAATCTGCCACGAGATCGTATGCATCGGCAAGTCAATGTGGGGAAATTTGAATCTTTTTTTGACGTATTACCACCACTCTGTCTCTCTGTCTTCCTTTTTTGTTGTCCAAAATTTCTAAACTTAGCCAATTGAATACCGCGCACCAGGTCTGCTTACCCCCACTCTCATCTTAGGCGCGTATTCTTCACATTCTAAAACCATTGTTTTTTAACACGGTTGGATGATTTTTGGTTTTTGTTTTATGTTTTTTAAAATTATGTTTGTTTTCCTACCTTATTTTTAAAAGTTTTTTTATCTTCTCTAAAAATGTATTTAAAGTAAAAAAAAAATTAAATTTAAAGGATTAACTTTTAAAAATACTATTCAACTTTGTCGATTATTTAAAAAATATTCATATTCTTACTAAAGTTACAATATTAATATTGATTTTTTATAAATGTTTCAAAACTATTATTAGAGTAAAAATCCATTCAAATGTTGGATCAAAAATTGAATCGAAGTGGTGGTGATGACTAAGATACTTGTTTGGATTGAGTCTAAAATAACGATATTCAGACACATTCACTTTTTATTTAACATTCTAGCGATTAAAGATTAAATTACAACTTTGAAAGAATAAAGATACTTTTTAAATGAGGGTAAGAGTTCAAGAGTATTATTTAGAATTTAGAATTTTTTAAATTTATTTTTTTCAAATTTTGGCTTGGGTTTTTAAAAAGTAATAAAATAAGATAACATGAAAGAAATATTATAAGGTTAATTTTTAAAAATAAAAAAATAATTATCAAAGGTCTTAATTATTATTATTTGCATTAAAAAAAACATTGGTCCAATCTTTTTTTTCCCTTAAGTTCAACAAGGCCTAAATTCTAATTAGACTCTAATGATTAGAATTATATTTTCTAAAATATATATTCAACATAGTATTTTGATTATTAAACTTTAAAAAAATATATATTTTAAGTATTCAACTTTAAAAGAAAAAAGAATATATATATATATATATATATATTTGTTATTCCCCTATGGATTTTTTTAGAAGTTGATTGTCAATTATTTAATAGACAAATAATGTAACTTCAAGTAAGTATATTATTGTGTTGACATGGGATGCTCACTAAAAGTTGTATAAATTAATTAATGTTAAAATTAGATGGATATATGTTAGATGACAAAATAATAGTAAATATTAAAATGATTGTACTTTTTAAGTTTAAAATTATATATATGTTACCTACGATGCTCACTAAAATTGTATAAATTGATTAATGTTAAAATTGGATGGACAGATATTAGACGACAAAATAATAGTAAATATTAAAATGATTGTACTTGTTAGGTTTAAAATTTACTTATGAATTAAAACCGGATTTCCCCCATATTTTTTAGGAAATATGTCACCAAATATTGTTCATTTAATTGAATGATAGTTTCTGTGAATATAATTCTTTGTGTTTTTTAAAAACTTAAAGGTTATAAATTACTTTGGATCATTTAGGGCCTATTTGATAACCATCTTGTTTTTTGTTTTTAGTTTTTGAAAGTTAAACTTATTTTCACCTAAGTTCTTTACAATAGAGACCATCTCTCTTAAGTAAGCATTTAAACTATTAGCTAAATTTTAAAAACAAAGTCAAGTTTTTTAAAGCTATTTTTTTTAGTTTTCAAAAGTTGGCTTAGTTTTTGAAAACATAAGTATAAACTAGATAAGAAGACATATAAACTCATTGGTAGAAGTAATATTTTTAGATTTAAATTTCAAAAACTAAAAACAAAAAATAAAATGATTATCAAACGGGCCTTAGACTTTCGTTTTTAGTTTTGGAAAGTTAAGACTATAAATACTACTTTTTGAGTTCCACACATGATTTTTCTTATTTTATTGTCTACTTTTTACCAATGTTACTAAAAAGAAAGTAGTTTCTAAAAATAAAAAATCAAATAGTTATGAGACCTTAGTCTTTCAACCTTAGTCTGTAACAATTTAGTTCCTATATTTTAAAATTTGTAACAATTTAATCTCTATCATGAAAAATTCCTTCAAAATTAAGTTTAAAATTTTGTTATACAAGGTATTTGTAGTTTATAAACAAATTTAAGGTGCGGGTTACCAAACTAGATTTGGACGTAATAGGATTGTGGGGTAAACGTAATGGAAGGAAAATTATATATGATGTTGTTTACAACAATCACAATTCAAACTTCCTAAATATGTACGATTACTATTATGCTCTCTTATATTTATAATTAATTAAAATAATGCAGTAATATGCTACTAGAATTAAAATATTCATCCTTAATTTTATTTACTTATTTAATTTTTTCTAAAATATTTTTTCACATTTTATAAAAGGTTTTTTTTTAATCATAACAAATTTTCAAGTAAAATATAGTAGAATTATCAAAATATTAGAGATAAAAATGTGGTCTGGCCATCGATAAAAATATGTTTGACTTTACAAAAAATATGGTAAAAAATATCCATAAAAATATAGCTTGGCTAAAACTCACATAAAAAAATTCATCGATAAAAATATGACATTTATAAAAATATGACCTGACATAAAAAAAAATATCGTTACCATTATCGATGGTCTGCCCCTAGTTGATAAAAATATGGTATTGAGCACTATCAGAATAAAAATATGGCATCGATAAAAATATGGTCTGACATAAAAAAAGTAATCTGACTTGTCATATCGATAACGTCTGACCCAAACTCATATTGATTATCAACAAAAATATGGTCATAACTAATAACAATACGATCTAGCCCATCAATAAAAATATGTCTAGCCAAAATCGAAATATGACTTAAATAAAACTAGACATTAAAAAAAAAATAAAAAATATAGCTTGACTTGACCAACTCATGCATAAAGAAATATCGATCTAAAAAAATCTTGATGGCAAAAAATCACAATAATAACCTTCAGAAACGAATTCCTTCTAACCATGACAAAACGCTAAAAGATGAAAATTTTTAATAAAGCCATAAAAATATTTATGGATTTTAATGCTCCTTATCAATAGAATAAATTCCTCCTCCCAAAATAAAAAAAAAAAAAAAAGAAGAAGGAGGTGAGAGGAGGAAGAATGAAGAAGAAATAATCGAGGGTAAACTGTGGAAAGAAAACAAAAAAATTTGATGGGTCTTACGTAATACTAATTCGTAATCAAATTGTACCATTTTGGGTATAATGTGATTATGAGATTCAACTACTATGTGAGAAGTGGGTTCCGCAAATGATTAGGAGATGGTAAACCTTCCATCGTAATACGCAGGACCTACTTTCTTAGATTGGATTACATTTACGGAGAACTAAACACGTCCTTAGTCTCTAATCAATTTATCAATCTACATAGGTAACAAATTCTGTTAAATCTGAACCATATTTTTAACGACAGAGATTAAATCGTTACAAAATTAAAAGTAAATAGAATAAATTATTACATAGAGGTTATTTGGGGCGTGGATTGTAATAGTATGGATTATAATAATCCGTGGAAGATTCTGCTCGAAACACAGACAATTATAACTCATACTAAATAATTTTATATCTTAAACATAAATTACATAAACTATTATAACTTATGTTATTATAATCAACTCAATGCCCCAAACAATTCCTAAATTGTTACAAAATTAAAAGTATATGGACAAAATAGTTATATAAACTAAACTTCAAAGATTAAAGGATTGTTTTCACGAGAGTTTAGGAATCCAGAGTGATTTTTAACTAAAATAATATTAATGTTTTGTATATACTTTAAATAAGGTTGCACCTATTTATTTTGCAACTCACTTAATAATCATACAAAAAAAAATATTTTTTTTAATCTTATAGTAAAAAAAATAAGTTGTACAACACTTAAGTTGGGTTGTTAATAACTATATTTTGGCAAATTGCCTAAAAATGAATGATATTAAACGAATGCTATTTGATCCCAATAATAGTGAAAAAATTTCATAATAATCCAAAAAAACAATAAAGCTGTCTTCTGAATTGGGGCCCAAATGCTTGATATTATTAAGGTAGAAAGTTCAAGATTGTGATTTTATTTGTATTTATTTTCAAAATAATTAGAAATTTGTCCATTTCTAAAAAGACTGCTTTAAACAAAAAGACATAAAGGTAGGTCCACAATGACTCTCGCTAATGGATTAAAGAGAAAATTATATATAGAAAAAAACAAATCAAAGATCATTTCATAAAAATTTTAAGATTAATTAGGTGGACGACTGAAACTTAAGTCTAATTTAGTATTTTTCACTTTCAGAAAAGGGTCAGATTTCCTTTTTCTTTGCATTAAAATTATAGCCTTATCAAGTAATTATAAATCAACTATTAAATAATCACTATTATAATTAGGCAACTCTCAGAATAAAAACTAATTAAAACTAATTAATGTTTGTTGACCACTGTTTAATCAGTAGTAGAAAAAAAAAACGAACGATGTTGACTCTCTAACTTGAATTTATCCAGCAGTTCCTTCTTTATGATTTGAACAACAGTAGAAAAAATAAAATAAAGTCAAAATAGAAGAGATGTATCTATATTTAGTAATTCATACAAATAATAAAAGTAAATCACCGATTAGACAATTATAAATCGGCACCAAACTAATTTTTATTTTAATCGAATTATTTTTAATAAGTATTATATAATTTTACCATGTGGATTGATCGTGATATATTAAATCAATGATTAATGTCAAATTTGATGGGAGACAATTATACTGATTTTGGGCATTTAACTAATTAACCTAAAGTTTATATTTGAAATAAAATTAAATAATTTTGGCTAAATTAAAATTTTAGTCGTTTAAATTCGTGTTTGATAGGTATTTGAATGTTCAAACTTGTGTTTAATAGGTTCATAGAAATTATTTTTATGAAAATACCTAATTAATAATTTTTAATAAACTAACATAAACATTGATTTTCATCTTCTATACAACGATTTCTATATTTCTTAAAGAATATTTGAGTTTTTAGTAGGATTTCAAAAACAAAAATAAATTTTTAAAAACTAGTTTGATTTTTGAAAATATATGTAAAATGTAGATAAAAAAAATAGAAACTCATAGATGAAAGTAGAATTTATAGGTTTAATTTTCAAAAATCCAAAACAAGAAATCAAAAGTTATCAAACAGAGTCTAAAGGATCAAAATAGGTTGCAAACTAGGCTTATTTATTTGTAAATATACAATTTTTAAAAAATATGAAAAATATGAAAAATCATTCAAAATACAATTTTGTTATTCCTATTTTATCTTTATAGGACTAAAGTCTATCACTAGTAGATTGATATTACTCTCTAATATCAGTCTATCACTAGTAGACTCTAGTCACATGTTGAAGTCTATCACTGTTAGATTGATATTTATCTACAATACATCAGTGATATAAAACAGGAATCTCAACCTATTAATGATATACTTTAATATATCATTAACTTACATAAGTTTTTTAATATATATATATATATATATATATATATATATATATTTTGCAGTATTAAAGTATACCACCAATAGGTTGAGATTCCTATATGAATTACAAGATTATTGGAGTTTTGGTTGATGAAACTAAAGTTTTCAGACTTTTGTGAGTTTAATATTGAAGTAACTAAACATCAAACAAAACCAAATAGAATATTACATTTACTATCAGTGATAGACTTCATTCACAACCTATACACATGTCTCTTGTACAAGTCTATCAAGTGTATCGCCTTTATCACTGATAGGCTACATGCATTGTGATTGAAGTCTATTAGTGATAGACTCTCATCACTGATAAACTTCAATCATAACACAATAGACTACATGTACAAGTCTATCAATGATTAGAGTGTATCACCTTTATCACTAATATGCTACATGCATTGTGATTAAAGTCTATTAGCGTAAACTCCTATCACTGATAACCTTCAATCATAATACATGTAGTCTATTAGCTTCTATCACTAACAATAAACTCCTATTAGGATAGAATAGTTTGTGTCGCCTTTTTACAGAGGTCGGATTTAATTTTTATCATATTTGCAAAATAGGTTTAGAGTTTGCTATTTTTTTTTTTTGACCGATTTTAAATATTTGCAACCACCCTATAAAAAAAATTGAAAGATTAAAAATGGCATGTTTAGCGGAAAAAAAAAAGTGGATGCTTTGCTTAATGGTTAGTTAATTTTGGAAGGGAGCGTGGAACTCAGGCGCGGCATTCATGAGGAATGATCAAAATTTCAAAGTAGACAGTGAAAGAAAAACCTCAAAGTCCCCACCAAAACATTTCTTACCAAACTTCTACAAACCAGAGCTACTAACAAATAACAAATAACAAATTACAAATTACAATTATCAATCCATCCCCACGCCTCTGCTTCTCAACACCTTCCCTTTTCTCTCTCTTTAGCTGTCTCTGTTTACTGATCAGAACCCCATCAATGGAAACCTCTTCAATTCACCAAGAAAACCCATCCCCTTCTTCTCTTCTTCCTTCCCCAAGCAGCCGCATGACCAACAGCAGTACCAGTAGCACCAGCACCAGCAATGGAGTCCAACTCATGCCTCCACCGCCTCAATTGCACCAATTGCACTCTCCAAAACCCATCACTCGATCTGAATCTGTCAATCCTTACCCCACTACTTTCGTCCAAGCCGATACCTCCTCTTTCAAACAAGTAGTTCAAATGCTCACCGGATCCCCTGAAACCGCCAAGCAAGCCTCTGCCAAGCCCACTGCCGCTGGTTCCAACTCTGATTCTGTCTCCAAAACGCACATTCCGCCTATTAAATCTTTGCCCAGAAGGCAGCAATCTGGGTTCAAGCTCTATGAGCGTAGGAACTCTTTGAATAAACTTAAGATTAACCCCTTGATTCCCGTTTTTGGTTCGAGTTGTAATGCCGGGTTTTCTCCGAGGAAACCTGAAATTCTTTCCCCCAGCATTCTGGACTTTCCGGCGCTCGCTCTCAGTCCGGTCACGCCGCTTATTCCCGACCCGTTTGATCGATCTGGGTTGGCGAATTGTAGCTATTTGAAGAATGGGAATGCGAAGTTGGATGCTGAGGCGGAAGATAAAGCGATTAAAGAAAAGGGGTTTTACTTGCATCCATCGCCGACCACTACTCCTCGAGACTCCGAGCCTCGGCTGTTGCCACTGTTCCCAATGACATCGCCTAGAGTTCCAGGTTCATCTTCCACTTCTTGAATTGCTCTTTTGTTTTTCTTTTTCTTTTTTGGATTTTGGGTTTTTTCTTTTCCTTTTTTTTTTCCCCTTTCGATTTTATATGTTGCTGCTGGGTGATGGCATTTGATGATAATGAAAAGGAGGCGAGAGTGCTAAGGCTTGTAATGATGTATTTCCAGAGAATGATAGATTGTTGCTTCAATTGTAAAATTTGATGTTCTGCATCTTTTCTTCTCATGAAAAGAGAATAAAAATTAGCCCTCATTTTCTCCCTTGTTTGTTCCTTCACAAGCCAAAGAAAGAAAGAAGAGAAAAGTTCAAATTCAATTCTGTTTCCTCCTTCCCTAAGATTAATGATTGTTCTATGGATTTTTCTTCAAACCCATGACAGTTTACACACAATTTAGTTTCCATGATAGGAGGGATCTTGATGCAGTGCAAATCCCTAGCCAATTCAGACACAAGGCAACTTCTTTCATATCTCATAAAACTTTGTTAAAACTGATTGGTTTTTTCCTATCATTATTACTGCTCGTGGTGCAGTCAACACTCACCACTCAATAAGTGTAATATAAATGCGAAGACTAATTCGGTTTTGGGTCCTTTTTTTTGGCAATTGGCAAGGCAATTAGTGTTAGTGCAGGTGGATGAGGAAAAAGGAAGGTCTTGTGGGGGAAGGTAATGAAAAGCGGCCTCAACCCTGGCCTAACTTTCAAAGATTGGAGTAAAAGATGGGTGTGGAATCTTGACCTTTTGTTAGCTTTTGTGTTGTATCTTGTAAGCTTTTGTCATTTGTAACTTTTTTTTTTCTCTCTTTTCTTTTCCCCTCCTACTTGTTTTAGCAGATTTTTTGTGTACAATATTCCAGCTTTCAAGGCCTGAAGTAACTTGTGATCATTTGGCATGATAGGATAGAAAATTCACCCTTGGATATGTGAGATGTGGCCCCATTTGAAAATTATTTCTGGAAGCAGATTCGTACCAGTCAACAAGCTAGGTTAGATGGAAGAGTCAATCTGGTCAACATTATTAGTTGGACAATACCAATCTTATCATCTTAGTTCTTGGGGCAGCTGACAAAGAAGGAACCATCCATGGGGTCAAGCCAACCCTGATGAGTTATTCTCTAGAACAGGTCATTACAACTATTATAAACAAGGAGTTTCCCTGTCAGATAAGGTAGTCAAATGGGGACATAGACATTGGACTTAGACATTGAAGATGGAACAATAAATAGAGTTGTTTAGTGGCCATCTGAGTACAATTTCTAGCCATAGGAGAGATGTTTAGCTTTGAATATGAATCTGGGTCCAGTTTTCATTAAATGGAGAGAAAGGTTTTGTTGGGTAGGCTAAGTTGGGGCCCTTGAAGGCGAAGGTTGGGGCTGTGCTAAAGTGAAGCGATCATGGAAAAAGGTAGTGGTGCTTTTAATCTCTCTCTCTCTCTCTCGAGTCTTAACACTTACGCTGGCCTACTTGGCTTGACTCTGAACAATCCGCCGAAACAACCTCAAAGTAAATGGGGACACGGGAAAGTGAAGGAGGAGGGAGAGAGAGAGAGGAAGTGGGAGGGAGTTGTGATGAAGAGAGAGAAAGTGGGGGGCGGAAAGCCAGAAAACATGGTGGCCTTTTTCAGTGCTGTTTGTTTGTTTGACTGTTTGTTTTTATATGTGCAGTAGTAGTGGTGTTTCTTGTTGGTTTGGTTTATGTAGTTTGCTTTTGTAGACTTTTTAACACTCAACCATAGGTTGTTGGGTGTCAAAGTGAGTATAGCTACCAGTAATGGACATATACTACCTCCCTCTCGGAGATTCAAATCTCATTCTCTCACATATGTCCTAAAATCTCATTCTCTCACATATGTCCTACTATAGGTTGGAGTGTCATTAATTGCAATCTTGAAACTTTTTTCAAACTGGCCATCACTCTCTGCTTCTTAAACTCTGGCCTGGCCCCCCAATCACTTACAATTTCAAACTCAAGTGGATAAGAGTTGAGACCCTTCACTTGTGAAGAAGGATACAGTTTTCTTCTTGAACATCTCTCCCAAATGTATTTTGCTTTTAGATTCTATCGAAAAGATCTTATAATAATGGAGATGTCAGTCTTGTTTCTCGTCGTATCTACGATGAAAACAGCTTGAAAGTGGGACTGTGGGTGGACATGATTGATGTGTCGTGTGTAAAGGGAAATGGAATACGCAATGGATGGGCAATTGATGATATAAAGGCATTCTCCGCTCTCAAAGCTTTGGCCTTCGCATAGATTCCCACTAACACTAACAATACCCACCCAGCAAAACGTATCTTTTTTCGATTTCTACTCTTTATTTTACTGTCAACCACATCGTAATCCTTTTCCTCTTACGAATTTATGCCCAAATATCTGCTTACACCATTCTCTCCTATTTTTGTTTTTTTCTTTGATCTTTATTCCCCATTTTAGGGAATTATTTATTGGAGAAATGGATGCTATTTCTATTTCATGGTAGCTTGGATAAGACCCAAATTTACCATTTTAAAGGTTTATGGTTCGGTCTCCACTAAAATTGTTAGAACTTGTTAATGCTTGAGTAGTGAACGAGTGGGATAAATTAGGGTTTAGAGAATGAAGAAGAACTTTGGTTAGAGTGGACTGAGTCAAGGAAGCCAAAATGAGGTGGTCCAACTCTAGGGTGTGGTAGACCTTGGCCCGACCAAAAATTTGGGCCATTTATTTCTTGGAGGACTCGTCCTTTTTTTCTTTTGGTTCGATTTGATCTGTTTTAGCTTGTTTTGAGTTTGTCTTTGCATTTTTGGCCTTCAATCTCTGCTTTGAATTTGTTCTCATGGTCAAATTTTACTCCTAGTAGAACTAAAAAAAAAAGGCGAGTGGCTTATTAATGGTTCATTCCATTTTTTCATTAGATTTATTTAATACTTTATTCATTAGTGAACACAGATTTATTGATTACATCTACATGTTCATATGTTCGAGGTTGAAGAGTGTGGTCTCTCGCCTTAATCATTCAAAGAATAGTTGAAATTATTTTCTTAATCGATCCAATTATTATTTGAGACTGAAAATTGAAAATTCTTGTGTCCTATGCCTTATGTAGAAATTTTTTCATTCATCTTTGCGGTCTATCTTCTCATTATAACGTTTACGGCTCCTGTACAAAAGAATATTTTCAATATAATTTTTACGTCGACATTTTTTAAAAAATTTAAAAAAGTATCATTTCCCTACTAATTACATTGATTTTTCAAATGAATTATTATAATCATTATAGAACCATAGTCTTTGTCTTTATTTAAGCATTTATTTTAAAATTATTGTAAGTAGTAATTTTTGGACATGTGGCATGATTGGAAATGTAATGGAGTCTTGTATGATAGCAAGTAATGTGACACATGATTGACTTTTGAATTGCCATCACATTTCCAATATTGCATTTCTATCCTAACAGTGCACTTGCCCAATATTATAGCTATCATTTTCATCAACATTTCAGGCCACTTTAATTAATTATGTTTGCATAAATATATATATGCCCACTTCTCAATTTTTCTTTAGTGGCTTCCTAAGAAGCATAGATATGGATAGAAAATACAAATACGATACGATATAGACATGATGGCACGTTATTTTGTAAAGGTATAAGACACAAACATGACAAGGATAGGTTTATTAAATTATACTTTTTTAAAAATATTTATCAATTTTTTACCATAAAATTTAGAGTCAATAAATTTATCCATTTATATGCTTGAAAAATAAGGTTGATGTATTTCACTCTTAAAATTTATTATTTGTCTTATATTACTATGTATTTATTTAGAATACTTACTCAATATTCGATTTATGTCTAGTAAATATTGGACTTATATTGACTTTGTACCACTAGTATTTTTTTTAACACATATTTATTGTGCTAACAAGTGTTCAATATGTGTCCAACAAATGTCCAAGTATCCAAGTGTCTCACACGGACATGCAAGCTAAACTGAAGCGTCGGTGTTTCTTAGTACAACAAATGTGAAATATGAAAATTTGAACTTTTGACTTTAAGAGAAGATGCATATGTCAATTACTACTGAGCTATGCTTATTTTAGCTATCAACTTTTATATCTAGTCTAACAAGTGAGATGTAATTCAAATATAGGGTGTACTTTATATTACTAAGTCATGACCAACGATTACAAACTTGTAGTCTTGTAGAAATAAATAGGTAACTTTTTGTTTTATTTGGTTAATTGTAAGAATAATCTTTGAATTATATCGAATATACGTGTTTATAATATTTGGAAGTTGTGTTGATTAAGATAGCTTAATTGATTAATAACTGTATTGTACAAAGTTAGAGATTCAAATCTCTCTATCTCCCCATGTGGTTGAACTTTAAAATAATAATATTTGGAGGTTGCAAGTGTTTTTCTTGCATTCAAGAGCTTATTCACCTATATAATTCTCGAAATTGTATATTTTTCTGAGAATTAATGTTAATCGATAAGCCGACATGTTAAAAAAATTAAAGAAAGAGTCTAAATAATCTCTTGACTGTTAACCCAATCCTTATGCAAAGTGTATTTGATAAGTATATTTTAAAGTTAATTATGTAATATTGCAAAATGGGTGGGTTCATAATTTCATAGATAATTAAAAAACACAGAGAATATTTGAATAGAAGCTAAAGTGTAAGAATACTATTTGCAACTCACCCAATATTTAAAATTAAGTTTAAACTATGTTGCCTCACAGTCACACCACAAACTTTATACTATATTATAAACGACCAACTTATAAGATAATTGGATCACAGAGCCTGGGCCTGATCCACCCAGAAGATAATTGGGCCTTGTGAAGGCCCAAATCCACCGCCAGAAAATGCTAGAATAATTCAAATACAAAAACCAATATATATATGTGACAACGATAATAATGTTAATTGAGATTTTTTTTTTCCTTATTTTTGGGTGGGTTCTCTTCTTTTCAATTTCAACATTGATGAACTATGGACCCTTCTGACTGTAATCCGATCTAGACTAGAAATTAGGGTTGAAAATCTGCAGCTTTTTTTAGGTTTCAGATTCTTGAACCTTCCATCTCCTAGGGGTATTTCTGATTAACGGTCCTAATCTTTAACAAAGTATCATGTTGAAATCCAACGGCTGTGGATGTAGAGCTCACCATAAACACTGGGTACACAATCTAAACCCACTGATTATTGTACCTAATAACCACTACCTAGACCACATTGCGGCCATCAATCTCGCGTTTTTATTTTCTATTTCTTTTTTGGGATGGATAGGTGGGCCCTATCCGGCTATTTTTAAATGAATATTTTTTTTAATAATATTTGAAAGTTAAAATAAGTTTTGTTCTATTTTGTTCCGTATAATTAAAGGAGTGGTATGCAAAACAAAATCGAAAACCGATTCGATTGACCGAAACTGACCGAATCGAGGTGGTCGGTCGGTTTTGTCCCTTTTTCGATCGGGGTCGGTTTGGGGCAAAAACCCCATACCGACCGAACCGACCGATATTTAAAAAAAATAATTATATATATATATAATAATAATAATAATAATAATAATTAAAAAAATAAAAAACTAAAAAGATTTTCTCAAAATATAATAAATAATAATAAAATAATAATTATAAATTATTAAATAATAATAAAATGATAATTATAAATATTAAACAATTAATTAAATAAATATTTAAAAATATATATAAAACCGAAACTAAAAACAATTTGGTCGATTGATCAGTTTTTGGTAAGTTTAAAACAAAAAATGCTCCGTGAAATCGATGAGGCCTTGGTGGTTGATTCGAAGTCGATTGGGGTCTAAAACCGACCCCAACCGATCGATGCTCACCCCTAACTTAAAGTATAAATTTAGTTCTTAGGATGAACTTGAAGTTAATTTTTATCGAAATTGATTAAATAATAATAATAATATTTTTAATACTAGAAAAGACATATTGTGAATATATTTATAAAATTTATAGAGAGAAAATTAATAGAAACTAGTTTTTTTAAAGAAAAATTAACAATAAACTAATATTAAGGTCTAATTTTAAGCTTAATTAAAATTACAAGGATTAAAATTAGACATCGAAAAGTACAAGGACTAAAATGGAACAAAATTCAGAGTAGAGGGACCAAATGATATTTTAACCATATTTAAATTAGTAAATAAACATTTTACCACTTTTTAAACAAGTTTAAATTTCTTGTTACTTGAATTGTAATATTAAGAGATTCAAAAGTGATATATATAGTTTGTTGGTTCAAGCCCAGTAAAGAAAGTAGAATAAGATGTTGCCTATTTGTTCTCACCATTTTTTGGTTAGATCTCAATTTTTTACGAAATAACCATTTGAGTCTTGGAGGCTCTATACCATATTAGCAAGACACTGAGTTCTATCTCTAAACGAATTAGCAATGACAGAAGTAGCTCATGTATCTTATAAATTATCACTCTTCGTCTTGTTTCAACACAAAATCCTCCACAGTAGTACATAGACAAAAAGAGGCATTTTGATACCTTAAAAAAGGATAATTTGAAAATACGGATACCAAAATAAATTAAAACTAAAAGTATAAGAACAAAAATAGTATCTAAATAAAATATTTAAGATTATTTTTCTTTCCTAATTTATCTCTTAATTTCTACAATTAAAATAACTTATCCATAATATATTAGAAGGCAAAATTTTTATCTTCCCATCATGTTGATGGTATTAGCCTTAGGATAAATAAAAACAAAACGTAAAGTTGAAATTTATAGTTGGAACTAATATTTTAAATATAGATCAGTACTGTTTGATTGGGTGACGTCTTAACAATATGGTTGTAGAAATTAAACTAAGATTCAGACTTCCCACCACTTATTAAAAATGACTTCAATTATTCTATTAAAAAAATTACTCTCTTCCACTTTTTTTTTTTTCTTCTTTAAACATAACCTCAAATAAACAACCAACACCAAACAACAATCAGTCCCGCTTCAGAATGAAAGATAAAACATCTACTAGAAAGAAAATTTTCCAAACCAAAGAATTTTTTAAAAATGATGCCAAAAAGCTGTTAAAGTTGGGACGAGTTTGTTCTCATTTATAGAAATTTTACAAAAAAATACAATTATTGACCAACAACGCAAGATAAAGAACTTCTTCAACAAGAAGGCCTAGTACTCTGACCGTCTGAGCCAACACGGTTTAAAAGATTAACCACTTCAAGAGAGTCGAGCTCTAGAGGATTGTTGCCCTTCCAATAGAGAGCAATATGCTTAAGCCCCTCAACAACAGTTTGAGCTTCTATCAGCTTCGCTGATCAATTGCGGTTAACGAACTTGGTCCCACCAATGATAAGACGGTCGGTCCAATCTCTGACCACCAACCAATACGCCCTGTTGCAGCTACATCACCAGGCAACGTCCACATTTAACTTCCAACGATCTTTGTTCAATGGCGACCATTTATCGTTTATTCACATTTAAGACCTCGATTTGCAACCTAAATCTGCCCCTATCTTTCAAATACAACTCTAAGAGTTCTTCTGAAGATAAATCAGCAAGTTCGTTCTTAAAGCGAGTTTGATTCCTCTTTTGTCAAATATTCTACAACAAGATCATCCGATCTCTCAAGTACTCTTTTCCACTTAAAAGATTTCTTTTTGATTTTTTTTTAATTTTAATATATTTCAATTAGTCAAAATATTATAGGCTCCAAGTTAGATGTTTAAATCTATGATCTATTACTCAAAAAGATTTTTTTTTAGAGAACCATAATTAAAAAATGGAAATGTGGTACTTCTGCTGCCAACATTTCGACTTTTGTACATTACTATATAATGAGAGCATATCTTAAAACGAAAATTGTTCCCATAGTTATTATTATTCATATTTTTCAGTGCATTTAGAAGGTACGACACGAGTACGTTCACCTACTCCTCCAAATACAGATACACCTCCATGAGCTTTGGCAATGTTGTTGATCAATTCCATAATGAGTACTGTTTTACCCACTCCAGCCCCTCCGAATAGTCCTATTTTTCCTCCACGACGATAAGGGGCTAAAAGATCTACTACTTTAATTCCTGACCTGGCTAAGAGAACAAATCTCATTCGTTCTTCGGATGGCAAACCCCAAGATGTTTATTCTTTCATTCTTGAAGAGCTCCGGGAGTACATGAAAGATGAACGGAAGAATGATGAGAATTTATCAAATATTGTTTGTACACACTTCAATCGTGATCTCGTCAAAGGTATCTTTATGCCTAAGATCTATGGCAAAACTTTAATGAGCGTTGCCCTCGATCTAAGAGATCCTCTCGGTCATTACATCACTGTAAAAGAATGCTTTATTATTGCTAAAATCTGCTTTCAGTTCTGGAAAAAAAAATATGATAGCATGGAATGCCTTATGGAGTTGATCGGAATCATTCAGACTCCACCTCGACATGTTAGGTTGTTTGCCACATTGCCACTAAAACAAGAAAAAAAAAATAAAATCAGAATGGAAAGATTCAGTCTTTTCACTTTTGCATATAGAACGTACAGAAAATATTGGGATTAAAAGAGGTTAAATGGTTGATTTTGATAAAATCTCATAAAACTAGACTAAATTATAATCTGTTCCAAAATATTGGTTCAAATTTATAATTTAACCTTAACAATATGATCTTTCAATGTACCAAATGAATGAAGCATTCTTACCACTTTTAAAAATATTAGTTGGATGACTTGTCGAGTGAAAAATAATTTTTAATATGGTAAAAATAAGTATTTTTAAGTATTTGAAAAATTATTTCAAATTAAGCATAAAACTGCGAAGAAGAAAAATATGATATCATAATCACAATCACAATAAATTATATGCGAGGTAGAAAGTAGACTTAAATGGAAAAACTTCGATTACAAGACTTGTCCTAAAATCAACCATTAAAATGAAAGATGGCCACTTTGATGATGATGAAGGGTGATTAAACAAGGCAGTGTGAACTAGAACTACTATATGGTACATGAAAAGTAGCCTAAGTAATCCAAAAAAATCCAAGTTGAATATAATAGGCTAATGGGAGCATTTAGCTTGGATTACAAGGGATCTTTCTGATTAGTCAATAAACATGGGGGATGTTTACCCGCTACTACTTATCTTCATTTCTTTTTAGTTTTCTTTTGGAACTTTTCAAAGAACCATTTAAAAAATAATCCCACTTGATTTATAGAATTCTTTGTGAAGTATGGTATATCACCATTAATTAATTGCACTTTCATTTTTCACATCTTCTACTTCTTCCTTGGATGAAATTTCAGGGTGATTGATTGAAATATCTCAAATTCTTTACGAGAAGGTGATTTCTTTTGACAGACGATTCTGAAAAGATAGCTAGACCGTGAAATTGATGGACGAATATCAATCAATTAACGAAAAGGCAGCTTGGTCTTGGTCTTTTTTAGTCTTTCGAGTTTTGTTTTGTTTTTTTTTTTCATTGTCACCCTTTTGCTTTGTTTGTTTTTACTACTGCTGAAAACGTACAGGTGTCGAACTCTTCTCTCATAGCTTTCTGTTCTCTCTCTTTCTCCGTCTCTGTCTAACCTCCAAGTGTGCACTTTTGGCTGGATAATTTGTTTTGGCCTCTGCTTCAGATATATTTGCTGTGATTCTTTAATGGCGATGGAGCTGTGTCAAAGCTTTTGATGTGTACTTCTTGCTTCTGTGCTCAGGTTCCCTTTCCTTCTTACTCTGTTGTTGTTCTTTGATGTATCTGCAAAATTTTTGTTTCTACTTGGTCAATTTTTGGCCTAATTTCTACTAGGTTTGTTTATTGCTACTACCCCTTTTTACTTTTCTCTCTTTTGCTTTGTAATCTTCTTGGGTCGGCTGCTCTTTGCTTCACTTTATGTGGGGTTTCTCAAAATCTATTTTTGGTGTTTGATTCAGTCATCCTCTTTTTCTACAGAATTGGTGTCGAGTTTTTAGGAATACCCTTTGAACGAACCGTACCCAGTAGTCATGAGCTGTTGAGTTTTAAGGTTTGGTGTGTTTGGTTTACTAATTTTGCATTCGGACCAGTTGAATTCTTTCCCTTCCTAACCATAGTTTGAATTGAGGGTGTTGATTTTCATCTGGGAATGAATTTTCTCTTGTAGATGTTATTTTTTAAGATGAGGGTTCTGTAGTTGGTGTTTTGTTCTTTGTATTTTTATGATGGAACACGTCAACTCCTCTTAAGTTATTTTTTTCTCGAGCTTAATTTTGGAATATTTCTTCATTATGTTCCCAAATTTCTCTCTGAGATCCATGTTACTCAGAAAGAACACCAAAACGAGAAGATAGTTTGGAAGTTGCTGCACTTCAGAAATCTTCTTACACTATTTGAAATACGCTTTAAAGTTGAAGCTAGGAGCGGAGTTAGAAATTTTTATTATGGGGCACAATTGACTTTCCTTTGTTTTTGGCTTCACCCTTGCTTGAAATGATGTCTTATAACACATCAGATTTTGTCATTTTTCTTCCTTCCTTACTTTCTTTCTTCTCATTGTTTCCCTTCTCACAGGTTAACTTACATGAGAATATAATGCACACTTGATGTTTCAAAGGTAGTGTACCTTGAAATAAGCTGCTCAATTTTAACCATGACTACCACAACAACAAATCAAAACAGAAAGGAGAACTTGCTTAACGTGGTAATTTGCTGCATAAGATTCTAACTTATTATGGTTGTAGATCCTTCTGCCATTTCCATCGCAAGTTATTATTATTTAAGGAATGTAATTCATTGCAGGTTGTGAACTTGGAAAAGCAGTTAACAGCATCAATCCTTTCCAAGGGGATATTGCATTCAGATGTTAAGGATCTATACTACAAAGTTTGTTCAATTTATGAGAGAATTTTCATGAGTGAACACGAACAATTAGAGCTTCAAGATGTTGAATATTCTCTGTGGAAGCTTCATTATAAGCTCATCGACGAGTTTCGGAAGAGGATAAAGAGAAGCTCTGCAAATGCAGAGAGCCCAAGGTTGGGGACAACACAAAATCCTAATGATGCACAGCGAAGTAGTAGCAATCACATTGCAGAATTTATGTCGTTTCTATTGGAAGCAACAAAGTTCTACCAAAAACTGATCTTGAAAATCAGAGAATATTATGGGGTTTCAAAAGAAGGCTTGTTATATAGGGCATTTGGTGTCTCTGAAGGCATTGATCCAAAGAAGAAGAAGAAATGTCAATTCTTATGTCACCGTCTTTTAGTTTGCCTTGGGGATCTTGCTAGGTACATGGAACAGCATGAAAAGCCAGATGCCCATTTCCACAAGTGGTTAGCTGCTGCTACTCATTACTTAGAAGCAACAATGGTTTGGCCTGATAGTGGAAACCCCCATAATCAGGTAATCATTTTTATGACCACGAAAAGTAAATTAATTACAGTAATGTTATAATCTTTTGATTTTTCCAACCATGATATAAGATAGTATTATTTGTTTTACTCAACTGTGTGTGTTTTTTCCAGTTGGCTGTATTGGCAACATATGTTAATGATCAGTTTCTTGCTATGTACCACTGTGTGAGAAGTTCTGCAGTCAAAGAACCTTTTCCTGATGCTTGGGATAATCTTATATTACTATTTGAAAGAGTAAGACTCATTCTGTTTCACATACTACTTTTTCTATCTTATCCTCCAGACCTTTTCCAGTTGTTTTACCAGTATTCTGGCATCTGCAAACGTTAACTATGACGTGACCTTACAGAATAGGTCATCTTCTCTGCCTTCCCTGTCTAGGGATCTCCAGTTCAATTTCTTAAGACCGTCCGAGAAGTGCTGTTTTGAAATCAAATCACAAACCAAAGATGATCACAAGTCTCTAGAGACAGATTTGTTTTCTCTGCTCATCAGAACATTGGGTTTCTTTTTCATAAAATCCAGGTATGCTAGCCGCTCGAACTTTTGGTTCCGATTTTGCTGTTACATTTATAGGGAGTTTGTCCTATAAACTATTATTTCGTGCATGCATGACTTTGCCCAACATTTGGGAACGGTTTGCTTGTTAAGACGTTTTTCATTGTGCCTTGTACAGATGCATTTCAACTTTTCAAATCTGTTAAATACTCTAGAGAAACTACCCTGAAGAATATTAGTCATGACCAACTTTTCAATTCTGATGTAGTTGTTTATCATGTTAGAGTCAACTTGATGCCTAAACTTGCAATACCATTGTCACCTATGTTTTCTTTGTTTTGGCAATTCCATGTCCATTGAGTTAAATCCATTTTTTTCCTCGAGTTCTAACAAGTCTTGCTGGATTTCAATGCGTTACAGTTTGGAGGAATTCACAAGTACATTCTCATCTATGATGAGATGGCTGGATCAACTCTTGACTCTAGATGATTCTGAGTTAAATGTTTCATTAGAGTCCTATGAGCTTTTGGATTCAGTGAGAACAGGCCCTTTCAGAGCAATCCAAATTGTTTCAGTATTCCTCTTCATGCTACAGAATCTGTTTAGTAAAACTGATCTGAATGATATGCAGCAACTTGAGCTGACCCACTTGGCATTGGTTGCTACCTTTATTGTCATGGGGCGCTTAGTGGAAAGATGTCTGAAGGCGAGCCGAGTGGATTCTTTCCCTCTTCTACCCGCTGTGCTTGTCTTCGTGGAATGGTTGCCGAACATTCTTGATGAACTAGTGAGATATGGCTATGATGAAAAAAGTAGAAGTTCCATGTCTTACTTTTTTGCTGTTTATGTTAACCTTCTAGAGAGACTGAATGTTAATACAGTTGAGGCACAGAATTCTCTTGCTATCCCTCTGTGGGAAGACTATGAGTTAAGAGGCTTCACACCTTTAGCTTTTGCACATGAATCATTGGATTTCTCATCTCACTGGGAACACATGGATAACTTTGAATTTGGAGCGAAACACCGTGCTTACCGCATAATTGTTGCCGCTACCAAAATTTCCAATATAGCTAATGATTCTCCAAAGTGGATCATCCATGATAAGATGCGGAAGGTCTTTTACAAAGTAGAACAAAATGAACTTCCAGACAAGAAAGAACTGGAAAGTCCAAAGTCCAACCTTTTTAGTTTAGATCTGGAAGAGCCAATTCAGGATGTCTGTAAAGATAAAGAAGGATGTGAGAAAGATATCCGAGATGAAGTTTTGCATCAGAACGATTTGAATAAGAAATCTGTTCCTGTTGAAGATGAAGAAGTCATTCTTTTCAAGCCACTCATGCGATATAATTCTGCACCAATCTCTATTGCAGGGAGCGACGAAGTTTCACCGAAAAGCATGGAGGCTCAGATTGTATCTTCTGATGAATGCTTGAGGCGTGCCACATCGCTACTTGTAGAACAGACTCAGGGCCAGAGTGATCCCTTTGCTTTTCATACCGATGTTACAAATCTCAGCAGAAACAAGCCATTTGAGCAGCATGATATTTTTGGAAAAGATACAGTAGTACATCAAATTTCAGAAGGCTCCATATCTACTGGCCCCCCCTCACTTAGTGCCTGGGTGATCAATAGAGGTTTTACTTTTAACCCTGACAGAGAGAAAGGGACAAATGGTTTTGTTAAACCTGGTTTGCAGCCCATTGATGAGTTAACTCCGGCGTTTATAAATGGTCTTGGACTTAGTGATGCTGAGAATTCTGCTTCGATTCCCAGCTCTGAATCTGAAAAAGCATACCGTTTTCCTCATCCTCCCTATTCTGTCCCAGTACCTTCAGCCCCTTATTTACCTGATGATGCTGTTTGGTTTAATGGTACCAATGCTAGCATCTCTGATAGCAAAATCTCTAGGGACATTGACCAAAATGATACATTCTCAAATGCTTTTCGAGGAAATGCTTATTCGAATTGGACTCCCCCTCTTGCTACATATGAATATAGTCCCTCGATTGCTGGTTTTACGAATATGTATCCGTCCATGCATCGAATGACTTCTTCTGAATGGCTACGCCAATATAGGGAGAATCACATTCTGGATGGGGATGGTAATCAAGTACGGCCAGCTCCCTACAATGCTTCTGGCAACCTTATGAACTTCCAAAGAAATGATACTTCAAGGTATGACCATTTGTATCAAACAGGGAATCAATTGGCTTCTAATCCAACAATGAATATGGAGAGTCCATTGCGCCATCCAGCTTTCCCTTCATCTTACGGCACGAATGAGAACCAAAAAAACATGCTCTTCCACGGTTACGAAAGGCCGAACCTCTATGGCTGTGGTGCTACTGATTTGAGAAGTGAGCAGCCGCCACTTCTGCTATATCTAAAAGATAAAGAATGGCAACTCCAGAAAGATGCTGCAAACAGAAGTGCTGCCTATATGGGGAATTGAGGATTTTCATAGATTTTGTTAACAGAGGAAGAGAGAAAACCACCACCTTTGTTCAATACATCACATTGAACCTTGACCAACATTCAGCATTTCCCAGGACCGAAAACCCGAAACTGTTGAATGAAAGAGTTTGCATTTGTATATACATGTATAGAGAGTCGAACGAATTCCATCATTTGCAGAGAGGTAAGTTCTGCAAGAATTTCAAATGTGTATTATATAGTTATCTCACCTCAACATTGTAGAAGATTGTTTCATTTTCTTAAAGATATGTGAAAGGTGATCTTTATGTTTGATGAGATATTGTGTCCTTACTCTTCTGCATTTTATAGAACATACAGCTGAAAAATTCTCTTGCAAAATGCAAGTTAAAGAACTGCTATTTGTCATAAAGAATTGATGGCTGACCTTTGAGAGGGCTTGGAATTTTGGCAGCGATGATATATTCTGTTCATATTTTTTAAATCAATGATTCTGGTTTTGGGAGGAATGAATAGATTTTGTTATCATATTGTAAGTCAATCTTTTGAAAAGAACAATTTTATGAAATTGTTGGAAAAAATACTTCTATGTGAGAAACTTGTCTTTGACAAGTACAAGAAGAAATAGACTTTATTAAGAAAGTACAGAAGAAAACTTGTCTTCTTAACTCATTCGTCATTATAAAAAATCTTTAGTAATTCTTTTGAAATCTATCCTTATCTAAAGGAATATATATACAATCCCCAAAATATTTAAGGAAGAATTTATAATATATACCATTTTCAAGAAGTTTCTAGAAAGAATTATTGGAAAGATACATATTTGAGATATGCGTACAACCTAAAAAAAAAGTTTATGGAGAATGATTATAAATTTTTTTTCTCACATTTTTATATTTTTTTTCATTGATTTGAAAATTAACACTTCAAAATACGGTCTCTCTACCATTTGCTATTTAGCAAGTGAAGAAAGTGTAAAGATCTCATTTGCAATGATTTTTTTAAGTGTTTAAAAGCTTTTTTTTTTACCTTTACTAAGTATTTTTTTTAAGCATTTGAAAAAGTCATTTCAAATCGATCCTAGCCAATTCTTATTGAACGGTGTGTGACATGTTTGTCGATGCTATATTTAATGAGAATATTACTTTTATTTCATAACAACTACGGTAAACTTGCATAAAAAAAAAAGAATAATAACTACGGTAAACATAGTTTTATAAAGTAAAGTTCTTATTCTCATATAATTTATTTTGATGGAACTGAAACACCTTTTCGAATGGTTGATTAGTTATGGTTGTTAAGAACGTAGATCTACTTCCCTTATAATGGGCCAGAATGCTGTGTTATTAGGAGGGAAAGCGGGCCAAGTCGATCCATAGAGCCCATTAATACAGAAGGGGAGATTTCGAATTCGATCCTCGAAGAACAAACACAGTTTCTGATGAATGTTCCGAGGCAGCCGCGGTCAGTTTGATCTCGTTCTGACTGCTCCATACTTCTGCAATGGCAGGCAACGATTCGGCTGATGGAGAAGTATCTTCAGCACAAGCAGTTTTGCTCGGAGCTTTAGCCCCTGGGGTCAACGTTAGTTCAAATTCATCTTTTATTTTCCATCTCCCCTCCCCCTTGCAAATCCATTCTTCCAATTGAATTCCCATTTTCTTTATCTTCTTTAATCAGGGTCCTACATGGACTACACTCAAGTCTACGTTTCTGATGCTGGGTCTGTGTCTCGTCCTGATGCTTGGCCTTGCATTCTCTTCCAGCGATTCTTGGTTGATTCTTCATGTTACCTTTCTGGTGGTTATAACTGCGACCCTTTTCTTGCTTCTTAACTGGTATGTTATGCTTTTTTCGTTCTTGCTTTACATATCGTTATGGTTCTTCTTCTACATGTGTCTCTCTACTGTGTTGTTCCTGCTGATAAATTTGAATGTGGGATTTGTTTTTATTCCAGTTAAAAAAACACTTTTGATCCTTAGTTCATGAACTAGTCTGTAACGATTTAGTGTCTATACTTTCATTTTTATTACCATTTAATCCTGTAACAACTTAGTCCTACTTTAAAATTTGTACATTTCTAAGGTAATGTGAAAAATATTGTTAAGATTTAATGAAATTTCAAGCATATGTAGATTAAAAAAACTGATTAGAGACCAAAGTAGTTTATAAACTACCAAGATTAATCTGTTTCATAATAAGAATCAGATGGAATTGTTCAAGGTAGATTTTTTTTTGTTCAAGGTAGATATTATATGGTTACAATTTTAACTTTTTAATTTTTAATTTTTTTAATGAATAACCGAACTTTCATTGAGATAAAAATGAAAGAATACACGGGATTATAAAACAAAAACCCACAAAAAGGAAGTCGACTATAAAAAAGGCTCCAATCAAGTAAGATAAAACTTAAAAGAATAATTACAAAAAAGCCTCGACACTGAAGTCCAAAGAGAAACATAGAATCTATCAATTCCATAGAAGAGCTCTCTCTCTCCCGAAAGATTCTATTATTTCTCTTCCGCCACAGACTCCACAAAATAGCGCAAACCCCAGCTTGTCACAAAAGTAACCCTTTCCCACGAAAAAGCAAACCAAGGACAAGCTCTATGAACAACTCTCTACTATCCAAGTTCCCAACATAGCTGTAGTTAAAATCCTGAAAGAAGGAGCTCCAAACCACCGGAGCGAAGTCACGAGACTAAAGGATATGATCTAGATCCTTAGGAGGGTGAGTTCTATTTGGCATAAACTGTGAGGAGTTTGAATTCAATGGTGGGTTGCGAGGTGGGAACTCTTCCCTGCTTGTGGTGGAAGGTTCAAAAACATCTCTCGTCCTGGAGAAGGGCCTTCTTTCCTAGAGGAGGGAGACTTACTCTGATCTAGTCTGTGTTGAGTGGAATTGCTTGTTACGTCCTTTCCATCTATAGATCCTTATTTCGGTGAGTCTTGGAGCACTTAATGAGAGATTTCTTGTGGGGAGGGGTGGGAGGATCTCACTTGGTTAATTGGGAGGTAGTTTTGAAGCCTTTGGAGCTTGGTGGGTTAAGCATTGATAACCTGAGAGGCTAAGATTAGATAATGAAGCACTGTTGGCGAAATGCTTGTGGTGTTTCTTCAAGGAGCATAATACTCAGTGGGTAGTAGGCTTCGAGGTTAAGGGCTCTAGTAAAAATCTTAGTTGTTCTTTCAGTTCGTGAAATCCTTTGTCAAGGAGGGCTATCAGATTTACCTTTTGGAAGACTGTCCCTGACAAAGGATTTCACGAACGGAAAGAACATGAGATGTCTTGTCGAAGTGTCTGATAAAAGGTTGCATATCTTTCTATTTTCTCACTTATATCAAGTGTGATAAAAAGTTGCATTTGGTGGCATCTGTCTTGTCGGAGGATGATCACTCTCCTTCCTTCTCTTTGGCTTTTGGCATTCCCCTATGGACTGATAGGCAGTGGAGTTGGCTTCTCTATACTATTATTCTTGACCATATTTTGAGTTGTGATTGTCGAGTTTGGATCCTTGATCCTTCTCAAGAGTTCTCTTGCAGATCTTTTTTCACATCTTGTGCTCCACTCCTTCCCTTGTTGCATCTGCGTTTTCCTCTCTTTGGAATGTTAGAATTCCCAAAAAAGTGAAGTTCTTTAGCTGGCAGGTGTTGCATGGGAGAGCGAACACACCTTGTATCATATTTAGAGACATTCTTCCTTGTGGGTGTCTGTCCATTGGACTTTTCGTGATTACTAGCTTGGTTTTATTCTTTTGGATTGAAATTCTTTCTGTAGTTAGTTTTAGAGTTCCTTTGGTGGGCTTGTTTTTTATATGCCTTTATACATTCTTTCATATTACTCAATAAAAGCTCCGTTTCTTACCTCCAAAAAATATTTGGTTCTAGATCTTCATTGTTAATCTCTTTTCAAGGCAATGCATTATTTAACAGTATACAATTGACATTCATGTATTTTTAAACTCTTTTTCTTGCAATTCTCAAAGAAATTACGCTTTTATCATGTTTTCTTGTTTTTGTTTTGTTTTCTTGAACAATGTCGGCATGTTCATGTTGCATTGCATTTGGCAATTTCTCTGAGAATTGCAAGAAAAATAATGCTACATTGATAATATGTATTTGTAATTTGCATGTGCCTGATGAAATGTGAACCATCTCATACTTGTTGCATTATTCCATATGGCGTGACCTCGATAGCTAATGAAACTGGAGTTGTAGACTGTAGTTGTACATTTTTTCCAGAATCCTGTTACTAACTGCCCTTCTCTGTTTTGATCATTTGGATGCTTATGAACGCGTTGTTTTGATTTCTATACAGGTTTCTTTCTCAGACTGGCTTGGTCTCAGTGAAGAATCAAATGGAAGAACTGCAGTTGGCTCCAAAGAGTCAAGATAAAAGCGAAAAAAACGAATGATTCATTACTACTCTTATAACATTATAAACCAAGACATCAAATTGGATGATATTTGCCTTGGGAGATTTGAACAAACAGATAGAAACAGAAACCACGATACATACTCGAGTAGAAACACGAGGTGATTGGTAGATAGGCTTTATAAATCAATCAGGTACAACATTATCTTCCATTATTTCAAGAGGGAAAAAAAAAAAAGAAACTTATTTTCAGAAGAAACACTTGCAATGGTAACTTCATTCATGCTTTGATTCATCCTCCTTGTGCTTTCCTTTTTTCTGCTTGATGTAACAAAAGCAAGAACAGCATGGTAACTGTAAAAAGAACTTCATTCCTTGTTGTGTTTGATGTGGAAGTTAGAAGATCGAGACTTATTATATATGCAGAGCTAGAGCCTTATTCTTTTGGTGTTTTTATTCCTTGTTTTTTCTTGGAATGCTATTCTTGTTTCTTACGGATAAAAAGATGCTTAGCCTGGCTTCGCCACTTCCTGAAACAGGAGGAATCTGAGATTATGTTGTTGATGGGTCATTTGCAGCTTTTGTCTAAAAGTTTTCCCTATGATTTTTCATTCTTCCCCTTCCCCTTTCTCATCTTGCTATATTGTAAAGGGTTTGTTTGATTAAGAACAATGGAAAGCCATAAAGGGCTGTCATTATAGTGTCAACTAATAGTTGGAAAGTACAACTGCTGCTTATTTGTTCAATTGGTTTGGTTACTATTTTTATGAAGTTTAGGTCCATTTAGGATTGCAAGGAGTAAAAAGTAATTAGGGGAATCTTAGGAGTTGTTTGTAGCACTGAATGAGTTATAATAATATAGAGATTATAATAGTTTGTGAGTTATAATAGTATAGTTTGTGAGTTATAATAGTATGTGAAATTTATAATATTGTTTAAAATGCAGAGTTGTCTAGTATGAAGTTATAATAGTCCGTATAGAGTATTCCACAACGTTATTATAACACAAGTTATTATAATCTGTGCCCCAAACAACCCCTTAAGTCTTAACCGTCTAGGTTCTTTGATAAACCGAACTACTTAAGTCCCACATGTTTTATTTCTGGTTTTTGAAAATTGTACTTATTTTCTCATCATTTTTCTATCATGGGTTTTATTTTTCTTAAAAGATATTTGAATTATTAGCCAAATTTAAAAAACAAGGACAGGTTTTTGAGAACTACTTTTATTTGTTTTAAAACTTGATTTGGTTTTTGAAAATATAGGTGCATAAAAAGTAGATAACAAAACAAGAAAGTCATAGGTGGAAGTAGGAATGTTCAAAAAATTTGATGACACAAATAATTCGATCAATTCAACCCAATTCTACGGTTTAGGTTGGGTTATCAACTTGCTGAGTTCAAACATATAAAAACTTTATAGGTTAGGTTGGCTCGTGGGTTTTACCAAAAATTAGTTTGGGTTGAATCGAACTAACTTGAACTTCTTATTAATTTAAAAAATATTTTTTTTTACTTATATTACAATTATGTGTATATATATTTATTTTAAAGTTATTTATTCTTCAACAACTATATTTAAAATAAGTTTTTAATCTTTGTAAGGTAAAAATTCATTTATAAATTGAAATTGAGTTGCTAGTCTTAATATATATATATATATATATATATATATTTTACATATACATACTTAAAACTTTTTTAAATTAAAATTTTGAGTATATAATCCGACCAATCTGAACCAGTTCAATGGTTGAATTTATTAGTTAATAAGGTTGTTTGGGTTGAAAAAATTTACCCGAACAGTTGGGTTAAGTCTAAAAAGTGCCTCAACTCAATCCAATCCTAATCCATGAATTTAGGTGGGAGTGGTATTTATAAGTTTAATTTCCAAAAATCCCTAATTTATCAAGAATCACTTTTCACATTACTAGGGCATGTTTGAGAACCATTTTGGGGTGACCAAAATCACTTTTGACATGTCTAAAATCACTTTCTTACCCAAAGTGTGATGTTTGACAATATTAAGCAAGTAATTTTGGAAGAATCCAAAATCATTTGAAGTGATTATCTTTTCAATCACTAGGGAGGTGATTCTCAAGTGATTGTAATTTAAAATGACTATTATTCATTTTTGAAAATAGTATACTTTTAATGAGGAGTAAAAACCATAATCTTTTGTCAAAATTCATAAATTTTCATAAAAAATGATTTTTTTTCAAAACCAAAATCACTATTAAAAGTATAGAACCAAACATGAAAATGATTATATGAAAATCACTTTTAATAAATCAATTATAGACAAATCAATTACACTAAAATCAATATTTCTAAAATCATTCTCAAACATACACTAACTTTTAAATTTAGCTTTCATAAAATTATGTGATATGGTCTAAAAGTTTCAAATTCCAATTATATTCTTTTATACATTTTTGTTTCATGATCATTCTTGCCTTATACTAACAAAATTTTGATTGATTCAGTGTTTTATGACAATTACTTTTTTAAACTTTTATCGAACAATTTAGATTAAAAGAGTTATTTGCCATTTTAATCTATAAAATTTTAAATAATTATCTTATAATAAAATTACAATTAAATATCAATATAGAATAATTGAAATAATATACTTATTTGGGTCATTATAACTATGGGAAAAAAAATTGGAATTTATCAAAAACCAAACTAACTTTTGAAAAATGGCTCATTTGGTAGCTATTTTTTAAAATAAAGTTGTCTGCCATTATTTTAGAAGTTTGTAACAATATTTTTAATATCATAGTGATCTTTTTTTCTTTTTAGAGTTACGTATTCAAGTATCACATACATGATACATGATACATTATGTTATAAATTTTAGCAAATTGAGTAATAACATTTTATAAATTCTAGGAAAAATATCAATGTTAACCTTGAAATTTACGAGGCATATCAATTTTCATGCTAAGATTTAAATTTCATCAAATTACACTTTAAACTTTGATAGGTGTTGCAATTTTTATCTTCTAATATACATTAATTTAAAAAATTGTCATTACAATTTTTTCAAATATATTTAATTAATATAAAACATATATCTAATCTAAAATTAATGAAGCTTTAAATGTCACTAGGTTGAGAACTCCACATAAAAAAATGAAGAGAGCTTACAATTTATAAGATACACAAACCACTCTTCTACTCGTCAATTGATTTTGAGATGATACCTCATGTTTATCTAATACGCTAGACTTGATTTTTAGATTTATTTCATCCTTATTTTAGTGCATTAATTGGAGTTAAAAATAGTATCATATATTTAAATTTAAGATTTAATTTAATAAAATTAAAAATTTAGGTTAAAAATTGATATAACAATATAGAGGTAAAAATTAATTTAAGCTTTAAAAGACATGTTAATTACCTTTTCTTTCTGTTGGGTTTTTGGCAATATATTAGAAGTGAAATTGTCCCACATCTGAAAGATACAAGGAAGTGATGGGCTCTTGGCACTATAAAAGGAGTCTATGACTTTGGTTTCAAAGCATCCTAGTTAGAAACACTTTAAACTTGGTGTATTAGCTCTAGTTAAATTCCCTCTTTATATTCTCTGGTATGAGAGTGAGAAAAGGGTGTGAGTGGTATAAAGTTTTGGGAGAGTGTTTTTGTAATTGGGGTTGGGGAGAGAATTCTATGTGATTGTAACAATTTTTCACATAGTGGAAATTTCTTTCTGTTCGTGGTTTTTTTCTCCGGATTTGGAGTTTTTCCACGTAAATTCTTGTGTCTCTTATTTTGTTGTTTTATTTTAATTTCTCAGTTTATTTCTGCTTATTCCTAGTGGTGGGAGGTTTTTTTCCCAACAAGTGGTATAAGAGCTTTAGGTTTGTAGTTTCTTAAGTTTCTGAGTATGCTCTATGGTTGCAGCGTTGTCTGAGCTTCCACATCAGAAAAGATTTCTTGAAACGGGCTATACTTGTTCACTATTTGCAGATTAATTTGATGAAAAGATGAACTTTGGCTTGTGACAAGTGCAAGTCAAAGATGTGTTGATACAATCTGGGTTACACAAGGATTTGAAGGGAAGACCGAGCTATAGTGTTCCTGAAAGGTTAAGCGGTGATGGTGGTCCAACGGAGTCCAGTGGTGGTTCCAGTACAGTCTGGAATTGGAAAAAAGAAGAAAAACTTCGTGCAAAAGAAAGGTTGCTGGGAAGGCAGAAAGTCTGGACACATGAAAAAGAATTGTCCTAACAGAGCAAGTTCGTCAAAAGGCTCTGGGTTAACGGTTCCACAGATTTGCACACGGGCATTGACTTGGCAGTTATGCAAGGTGTGTAGTGGAAGTTATGTCGATGACTGAAGAACTTCCGGGTGAGCCAAGTAGGTGGAAGTTGCACCATAAATTTCAGCTGGGTATATCGGCATGTAACGAAAAAAAAGAAAAGTCTTGGGAGGTGGCATTCCAAGTGGTCTACTTTTATGGTGGAGTAGGTTATAGTTCTCTGAGTTGAGGAGTTGAAGAGTTGAGGATTATGATTGTCGGTAAAGACAATGATACAGCAAGAGATGTGGATTCTTCAAATATCTCGCCAAGGTGGAAATTGTTGGATTTTTGGCAATATATTAGAAGTGAAATTGTCCCACATCTGACAGATACAAAGAAGTGATGGGCTCTTGGCACTATAAAATGAGTCTATTACTTTGGTTTCAAAGCATCCCAGATAGAAACACTTTAAACTTGGTGTACTGTACTAGCTCTAGTTAAATTCTCAAACTTGGTGTACTGTACTAGCTCTAGTTAAATTCTCAAACTTGGTGTACTGTACTAGCTCTAGTTAAATTCTCTATTTATATTCTCTGGTCTGAGAGTGGGAAAAGGGTGTGAGTGGTATAAAGTTTCTCTAGTCTGAGAGTGGGAAAAGGGTGTGAGTGGTATAAAGTTTCTCTAGTCTGAGAGTGGGAAAAGGGTGTGAGTGGTATAAAGTTTCTCTAGTCTGAGAGTGAGAAAAGGGTGTGAGCGGTATAAAGTTTCTCTGGTCTGAGAGTGGGAAAAGGGTGTGAGCGGTATAAAGTTTCTCTGGTCTGAGAGTGGGAAAATGGTGTGAGCGGTATAAAGTTTCTCTGGTCTGAGAGTGGGAAAAGGAGGGTGTGAGTGGTATAAAGTTTTGGGAGAGTGTTTTTGTAATTGGGGTCGGGGAGAGAATTCTATGTGATTGTAACAATTTTTCACATAGTGGAAATTTCTTTGTGTTCGTGGTTTTTTTCTCTGGATTTGGAGTTTTTCCACGTAAATTCTTATGTCTCTTATTTTGTTGTTTTATTTTAATTTCTTAGTTTATTTCTGCTTATTTCTGCTTATTCCTAGTGTTGGGAAGTTTTTTCCCAACACTTTCTCTGGTAAAGAAAATCTTAAAATTTGAAAACTAAAACATAGACCCCGTTTGATAATCATTTTGTTTTTCGTTTTTAGTTTTTGAAATTTAAACCTAAAATTACTACTTATACCAATGAGTTTATATGTTTTTTTTTATCTACTTTGGAGTTATGTTTTAAAAAACCAAACCAAGTTTTGAAAACTAAAAAAAATAGCTTTCAAAAACAAAAAATAGTTATCAAATCGAGCCTAAATAAATTCTTGTTTTTCGCTTTCAAAAACAAAAAATAGTTATCAAATCGAGCCTAAATACTTGTTTTTCAACCCATAGAGAAATAAAATGAGTTTTTTATTATACATCACACGGTAAAAGAAAGAACAAGCTCACGACCTCATTTCCTTTGCTCTAATTTTTACCCCTCACATTCACACATAAAAGGAAAAAAAAAAAAGAAAAAAGAAAAAAAGAAAAGAAACATAAAAAACAATAAATAAGATAAAAATTTGCAAGAAAATGGTATGAATTTTATGTTATGTGTGTTTGAACGTGTTAACTGTGTAGGACAGTTGAAGAACGAGGCAAGCAATACATCATCCACGTGGCATTAAAAAGCCCACGTGTCACATGTTAAAAGTCCCCCACTTCTGTCTATAACTACATCTAAAAATCAACACGTTCAGATTCAGATTCAGAAAAAGAAATTAGAAGAAATTAAGCTATCGGCTTTGTGTCGGTGTTTGAAAGTTGAAACAATGGCAGCGAGCATTTCATTTTCCTTAGCCAAAAATGTCATCTTCAACCTCTGCAAGCCCTTTCCCAATGCTTCTCCTTCTCCATTTCCATCTCTTAAATATTCAACCAACATTTCTACACTCTCTTTCACTACTTCTGCCTCTAAGCAACCCTGGGTATATAGATACTATTTTTTTTTTTTTTTTTTTTTTAATTTTTGTTTGTTGATTGATAAAATTGTTGAATATATATAGGTTAAAAATAAGGTATGAAAAGATAGAACATTGAAAATAAGGGATTCTATAGAAAATAGAACGTGAATCTAAGCATGTGTGTAAATGGATAAGACATCCATCACCATCCTCCAATTTTGTTTTGTTTTGTTTTGTTTGTGGTATAGGATGGACGGGGCGTGGATGCAAACCGAGACCCAAGACCGGACTTGGCATTTGAAGATGCGAACGAAAGAGCAAAGGAGGGAACCCAAGAAATGAAGGAGAAAGCGAAAGACTACGCGGAGGAAGGAACCAACAAAGCACGAGCTGCGAAGGAGAAGGTAAAAGACTACGCCCATGACGCCAAGGAGAAGGCCAAGGAAGGAACGAACCGGGCAGAAGAGACGGTGGAGCTCGTAACCGAGCGATCGAAGGAAGGCGCAAAGGGAGTGAAAGAGAAGACAGAAGACATGGCGAAGGAGGCGACGGAGAAGGCAAAGCAGACGGTGCAAGGAGCGTGGGAGGCGGCTAAGGACACGACGCAGAAGATAAAGGAGACGGTAATGGGGTCCAATGAGGAAGAGAAAGGGAAGGTGATGGATGAAGATGTTGTGGATCTTAGGACAAAAACTCGGACGAAATTTGATGATTGAAATATATGAATGTTGTTTTTTTGGCCTTTTGATCTTGGAGATATTTTCTGTGTTGTCTAGAAACTCTGAAAGAGGTAAATAAGGTTGAAGGAACAGTGCGACGAAGATAATAATAAGGTTGAAGAAAGTGTGTGTTTTCTTTTGGATCAAGGTACGAATGATGTTGGTAATTTTATTATCCTAGATTTCATGAATGATTTTGGTGGTTTTATATTATGATTTGGGTTGAATAATTGGATGTTAGAAATTTTAATTGGATACCTTTTAAGATTACTTCACACTACGCTTAGAATGTGTTATTGCTTAGAACATATCCAACTATGAATGAGAGGAACTTAATTCTAGACTTGGGATGGAAGACTCTTTTTCACGTTCATTGATAAAAGATATAGGATCATACTATCTTTTTTTGTATGGTTGTCCATACTCTGACTAGCTCTCTCGCTCAAGTCTCTCTGACTAGCTCTCTCCGCTCTCGCTCAAGTCTCTTGTTTTCGCTTCCGCTCTCGCTTATTCAAAATTTTGGAGAAAAGAAAAAAAAAACAAAAATCACACTACAGCTCTACCTCTACCTCTGCTACTCTAACTCTTTTCTACCTCTGCTACTCTAACTCTTTTCTGACTTTTTTTCTTTATATTTTAACTCTTTTCTGACTTTTTTTTCTTTATATTTTTGACCACTCATGCAGTGTTATCGCGTACGAGAGCGTGAACAAGAAAGACCGCTTCATATTACCTTTTGTGCATATTACTTTTGTGCGCATTGCTACATCAGACATATTACCTTTTGCTACGTCAGAATGAGTCATATTTCATTATTTTGAAATGTCAGGTCAAATGATGCGCAGAAAACTTCAACATACACTACAAGAATTTCGAATTTTTTCAACGCTAAAAAAGGTCGGCAAAACCCTTAAAAAACGTCGGTGATTGATTTTTCGACCAAAAATTGAGCATCGACAATTCGGTCGGGATAACTCCGTCGGTTAACTTTTGTCGACACATTTTGTATTTTAGTCAGTCTTTCTTGGAAAAGGCCGACCACTTCCATTTTGGTCGGCCTTTTCTGGAAAGGCCGACTAAAATTAAAAGCGTCGGCCTTTCTAGGAAAGACCAACCAAATCTTATAAATGGTTGACAAAATGTATGGAGCCTTTTATAAATTATCTAAAATTTCATTATAAATTAAAATTCGTGATACACCTAAAAGAGATTATATATAAAAAAATCAATATTCCTTTCTATTAAATGAGATTTACTACACGGTTCATATACATGACTTCAAACAAAATAAAATATAACAATTAGTTTTACATAAAATAAAACTAAATTCTAAGTTGTCATCACTTTACATAAGGTAATGAAACACAAATTTAATTACATTGTTTTGTTCAAAACTTCCCAAAAGCTAGTGTCAACCCATCCTGACAAAACAAAGAAAAACAAAAGTAATTAAGTTACCAAACTAATATAAGAAAACACACTTAACAAAATATTTAAACTAACAAAATATTTAAACTAACATTTTAAAAGTATGAACAATAATATTAAATCTTAAGGAATATTTAAACTAACATTTTAAAAGTATGAACAATAATATTAAGTCTTAAGGAATGAAGTTAGCAAATTTACAACTCGACTAAAATTACTTAAAACTATACAAAAATATTAAGCCTAATCGAAACTTATGCCTAATCGAAACTTATGAATAAAATAAAAAACTTATAACTAACTAAAACAAACAAACCTCAAATTCAAAAGTATATCTTATATACAAATAAACTTAACCAGAACAATCTAAACTTTACAACAATATTAGTCCTAAAAGAGAGACATACTGCTTGAATCCTTGTTCTTGAAATTCCTTCCAGAATGAAGCATGATTCACCATTACAATAGCCTTCTTGTAGCCTCTTTGATAAGAGTGTCAAAATGTTTTCTTCCAAAACAAGTTTTCCTTCATTGATTGAACTAACAATCAGAAATGGACGAGATGAAATGGAGTAAGTGAGACTATCTAATTATACAAACAAACAAAAAGTAATTTCACAAATTTAAGTTGAAAAAGTGATGTACCATCAATTATACATAAACAAAGTTCCTAGCAATCATTTCATTTGCCAAAATAAAAATTTAGTTGTTGAATTAACTTAGCCACAAAACTTCAAAAAAATTCAATCCTGTTCTTCATTAGAATTTGAGATTGTCTACACTAGGCTATAGTGAAACAAAATAAAATGACACACACAATGAACCATCATACAAACCATATATGTAACGATCCTAAAATTTAACATATCTAGGGATCGGTACTAAACTTACGACCATTATGTCCCAAAAATTTCGGCATTATAATGACATAATTACAATAATGCCAAAATTTTACAAGCACCTGTTAATGAAGATAAACAAACTTCTAAATAGAAACGTCCAACAATTGCTCTAATTCCAATTCATTAGCCCTCCATTAAAGAGTCACAACCAAATAAACATTCAACCCCAATTTAAGGAATTCGAAGCAACACTTCTCAAAATTTATTTAAGACACAATAGATTTACTTAAAGACTTAGCTAACACTTTTCAAAATTTATGAACATAGCACCTATAAGCTCAATTACTAATCACTCGAACAAACCAAATGATTTCGATGACAACGAACTAAAAATAACTTTACTAACTCACACAAGATACACCAACATAACTCAGTAAAAACATTGATA